>REGO01000098.1:2476149-2547832 GCA_010120015.1 Rhombomys opimus
GACAGCATCTTCAACAAATGGTGCTGGACCAACTGGATGTCTACATGCAGAAAAATGAAAATAGATCCATATTTATCACCCTGCACAAAACTAAAGTCAAAGTGGATCAAATACCTCAACATAAAAACAGATACTCTACCTCCTGCTTTTCTGCCTCCTTATTTACAGGACATATCTAGCACATTGCCAGGAAACTGTACAATGTCACGATACAAATTTATTCTTCAAAAAGCTATGCCATCTTGCATACTTCCTAGGATACTGGAAGGGGTACCTACTTTAAGGCAGCGATCTACAGATGAGTCATGATTTTGTTATCCTTCAGATCCCAGTTTTCAATGCTGCCTCTCTTTTTCAATCAGAAAAGAGGAGATAAGGCTTTGCATTAATTAGTTTAAAATCCCGCTCTGGCATTTTAGCTATGAGATCATGGGCCAGTTGGTTACATTCTCCATTCTTGCTTTCTCTAATCCTTAAAATGAGGGAAATAGCATTTCAAGTGTTGGAATAAATATATATGAAATGAGTGCATAAGAAGTGCCTAGTTCAAAGTCTTCAATTTAGAAGCACCCAGAAAAAAATTCTTAGTAAAACAGGGTTTAAAATGAAAACATATGGGTGCCTGATTCTATATCTTTGTTCTATTTCTGTCCATATGCAAAATTCACACTTGTAAAGATGGGCACAAATAGCCTACTTTAGGCTTCTTTAGCCCATTTGCTAAAGAAATGTGCCACAAAGCCTTTGATATTTTCATAGATGTATACATTTATCAACACTTTAAAACTCATCAAAAACACAACAAACTAAATCTTCGCATAGATTGTAGGCAAATCATACTGTTATATCTAAAAGCATTTATGCTTCCAATAGCATACTAAACCTTGCTGTTTCTCTCTAAAAATATTTTAGAAGTGATCTTGAGATTCTTTGTATGAAGGTTGTGTTTAGAGGTCTTTCCAGCAGGACCATTTGAATTGACCAGTTATGCTGCCATTTGAAGACTTCAAAGTGAAAAACCAAGCTTGGTTTGAAGTGGTAACACTGACATGTGTAGAACAACATATTAATAGGGCCACAGAATGTGTACTGTCATTGACAAGCTTTAGGATGTGACCTGTGATAATCTGGGGTTCGCGGTAATGGTAAAAACACAGTATACTAAGAGCTTCTCTACTTTAGCTCTAAACCATTTTAGTATTTTTTTTTTTACAAATGTGCAGCAAGTTAAAGAAAATCCATAAGTCATAATCACAAGTAAACATCCAGTCTTGATTGCTTTAAGTAAATGGAATGGGTGCATTCTCAGCTTTGACACTATTGTTATAGTTATCTTATGGCCAAATTCATGTTTTAAAGGTTGCAAGCCAGAACATCGGATGGTCATTCTACTGTTTGATGCTGATTGAATCAGGGAGGAACCACATTCATGAGCTGATTCTTATGAATCCCCCAACCCCCGCACAGGGTCTGTCCCACCAGACCACAGGGGAAGAAGATATGCTCAGTGCTGATCTGATTTGATGTGCTGGTGATTTGATGTACTGGTGTGGGGTGGGTCTAGGGCTCCCCTTATCTGAAGAGTAGGTGTTGGGGAGCTGGGGAAAAAGGAACGGGGGGAGACTGGGAAGAGAGGAGGGAGGGAGCTATGGTCGAGATGTAAAATGAATAAACATATAAATAAAAATGATTTAAGAACCAATTAAGAGCAATAGTAAGAATAAAGTTATTTGAACTTGAAATTATACATCTCTTTGCAACATCACATTTTTTGGTTAAAATGAAGGTTAGGCATGTATCACGTTAACTTCCCAACTGGAGTCCATCTGCAGGAGACAGGAGACTATGATGATAATGAATTGCTGTAATGAGACTTTTCATAGATGAAGCTTCCCAGGCTATTTCAGATAACTATAGGCTCATTGTCTGAGAACGTTCCCGTAGCATCTTCTAGCCCCAGAGAGTTCAGCTGAAGAATTCCTACTCAGCTGTGGAAAGGCAATTACTTATGCCTAAACCAGCCCCCTCACATTAAACACTTGCATGAACATAATGAATGACAAAGTAGTTTGAATCATCCACAGCACATCTGTGCAACTTGGGAAAAGTTTGCCACAATACAGCACAGACAAAGCCAACCAACATCCCTGATTCAAAGTGATTTTTACCTTTAGCTTAAATGATCTCAGCAAACAGCTGCCAGGTGAGTTGGATGAACGTGGGTGAGAGGCTGCTAGGAGCATCTCCACAGCTGAGGACAGATTCATTTGTATTTATTTACTTATTTCTGCCACAGGGAAGGGTGGAGGAAAGGCAAGCGTATATTGCAGAGTAATTTATTGAACCAATGAAAATGTCATGAAAATACTTCAAAATTGCACTGTGTGGGAGACGAACATGACTTTAGATTCTGGGACAAGCTCAACATTCAGTTTTGACACAGGCAAATGACAAGTTGTGCACAAAACTTAAAATAGCTAGACGAAGAATATAAGTTACACACATATTAAAATAAAAAGCTCTGAGATGATTAATTAAAAGCAAAGTTTGAGTTTCACTTCCCCCTCTTTGTTGAAAGAAATATGTTTGTGGTGTGTGTGTGTGTGTGTCCGTGCTCTAGTGATATAAAGCCTATGGGAGTTCTTGGCTTGATTTTTCTTATTTTGAACACACAATGGAAAAATGTAGAACTGCAAATAAGTATATAACACATCTCATCTAAATTCCATTATCTACAGAAGAGAAAGCAAATCCCCCTTGCCTGAGAAAGACATGTTCATCTCTAAAAGATCCTTTGTAAAACAGGGAAGAAAATCATGACACAGAAAGAGCCTATTGAAATGACTTGTTTGGGTCACTATGGTGACTTAGGTACATTCTTCATTTTCTTGCTTCTTGTGAATTCTGCTGCCTCACTGTATCATAAATATATTGTTATTCACTAAAACAAAACAAAACAAAAACTACATTGGATTTCACATCTTTTTTTATTTTCTCTCTTGGCTATTTGGAATTTATAGTCCTGTTCAATTCTATCTTCCCAAGCTTAGGATCTAATACGTTATTATTGTGAATGAAGTATAAAGATAGTATAAAAAAAGCATTAAGCTGTAATATGAATATGGTTAAACTAAAATTAGTGATTGGTTTTTATTTACGTTTTTAGAATATTTGGAGTATTGTATTAAAATTATATACATACATGTTTTAATATATATCCAAAAATCCTGATATCAGCTCTACAATGTATAACTTTGTGGTGGTTTTTAATGTTTTATTACAATACTTTTCTTATACATATATGTTTAGTTGTGTCATTTCATACATGTACATAATGTGTTTTGATCATGTTTATGCCCATCTTCTTCTTTTGTGTCTCTCTAAGGCACAATGAGATTTAGTTGCTTAGCTGTGGACATGGACACACAACCTTTTCTTCATTAATGGCATTTCAATACCCAGTCCTGCCAGCTAGTTTGCTCTGTTACTTCTCACATGTTAGTTAATCTTGCAGAAGAAGAAACTGATCTAAAATGTAAATAAATTTACAAAGCTATAAAGGCATAATGTGGTAGGATTGGGAAAAGACCCTAAGTCTGTGTTCTATTGTAGTGACCATCGTAAACTGCTTACAGTATTAGGACCTATGAAAGAGAAGACAAAGCCTGAAGGTGAAGCCAGAAAAATAAGAGATGGTGAGACAGATAAGAAAAAACTATGACTAAATATATTTGACTAGGAGCTAAGCATATGATATACTACACAAAATTTTAAGTCTGTGATGTCCTTGTTGTAACCAGCCTTTTCCTTAAATATCCAGTTAAGTGTGAGCCATATGGTCATTTGCTAGAGAGCTGACAGACCTTTCCCATGTGTCTGTTTCCCTTGAGCAAGGATTTGTCAACTAAGCAGCGCCATATTGCCAATTGGCCAGAATGTCATCACAGCAGACCAATTCATTTGAACATTCCTTGATTTCTCTGATGAAAATTGATTCTGGCTGTGAGCCCTAACTGTCGCTAAGGCTGCTGCTGCCACCACACTTTTCTTTCAGGAGGTCTTGCTCCTGTCATGACTGCGCTGGGTAACTTATGCCACTTTGGAAAACTCTTCTAATCAAGCAGGCTCCATTGAATTCTAGTTGACCCTGATCACCTCACGGCTCCTTTTACTCAGAAGAATAAGAGAAGCTTGAGACTGGTTCATAAAACAAGCCTTGCTTCTAGGAGCATGAAAAGCATCTATAAGTAAGGCAGTGATTATTAGAGATAGAACCTGAGCAGACTTTGCTATTAGACTAGGTTCTCAGGCTTATAAAGTTAGCGAGGCTGCTGTAATACACCTCCAATTTTATGATGTTAGCCCCAGTAAAGCCTTCTCTCACATGGCTTATTACTGTCTACTTAATAATCTTCAGAATGGTGAGGTGGTTGTTCAAAGAACAAAACAGTTCCTGGAGCTGTTAGCAGCAGCATGATGGTAAGCTGTTCCAGAGAACATCTTGGAGTGAAAACTAGGCTGGGCCTTCAGAAAGTGAGAGATGCAACCTTGATCTCTGAAAAAACAAACAAACAAAAAAACTCTTGGAAATGTTCAATTATTATAAGACAAGGGGTGTAACACCTGAACTTCAAGATCTCTTAAGCTATCTTCTGAGGGATGGGTTGATTGTATTCAGACCAGAGTAATAATAATAGTAATAATAACAACAACAACAATCTGACTTGAACATCTAGAGTTATAAATTTCTGTTTAAAAAACAATTGCCTATAGCCCTAGGCCTTTGGATTTGAAAGATGAGATCTTGCTCTGACTTTAGCATGCAGAACTGTGGCCCTCCTTGGTTATAAACTGGATGTCACAAATCTTTAGTTCCCTCAGGTTATGTGTTTCTTGCTTCAGAGTTTCATCTTGTTGTTATGTAGCTCCACAGTTGTTGTTATAGTACTGAGAAGGCATGGACCTTCATGGCATAGATGTCATATCAACTTTATTGCAAAGAAGGTTCTGCATTCATTCTTCCCCCCACAAAGGAGGTTCCACAACTACTCAAACTCAGAAATTTGAGCTGGGGGCATGCCCATGATAAAACAAACATGGCTGCTTTTATTTTAAAAATTGCAGTGAGGGTTATTTGACTCAGTAAATGCCCCTTGATTTTCTCTCTCAACATATTTATTAATATAGGTCTAAGGACTTTGCTTCAAATCCCAGCTGCTCTAGTCCAGGTGTAGTCCCACAGAGCAGATGAGGCAGACACAACATTCCACATTTATCTTAACTTTGTTGTTTCCAAGGGAACAGTACTGTGAGAGAGTAGACACTGAATTCTCAATGATGTTTCATTGTAACCTGCTATTTAGCTTTATACATAGTTAGGCACACCAAATGCAATACTTGAAAAATTATTAGGATCTAGTAATTTTTAAAAAAATGATGAATGAGTATATGTGTCAATGAATGGTGTGCTCATGAATTGTGCCTCCTTTGGGATTATAACTTGATGGTAACTAAATTCAAAGGAACAATTTATAAATGAAATAATAGAAAGCAAGTGCCATTTTGGAGAAATGACCTAGGAGTACGTATTTTCACAGAGTATCATTATTTCTTGATGAATATATTAATTATGAAGATAAAAACCCATGCCAGAAAAGTTCTGGGGATTCAGGAAAGTAGATTAAGCAATAATAAGATGAAAACACAGAAAATACTGGATCATACCAAGCAATTATAAAATCTAGTAAATTTCTTTTTTGTATTTTTCTAAGATCATTATTGAGCAACAAAACATACTCAATTCTAAAGCGAAAACTGAAATATTGCTGACATTTTCTTTTTATTATAATACCTTATTTTATTAATGTTGTTTATAATCTAGTGTGGTAACACACCTTTGATCCCAACAGTGGGAAGCAGAGACAGGTAAATTTCTGTGAATTCGAGAGTAGCCTCATCTACATAGCAAGTTCCAAGCCTTCCAGGGATTTGTAGTGAGATCTTTTCTCCAAAAAGAAAGTTAGTTACTTATTCATTCACCCATCAAATCATAATTTTATATATATATATATATATAATATATATATATATATATTACTGACACTGTGATGGCCTCAGGCAGTTATTTTCTAAACTGTCCCGGGACCTTCTCTCATGGGGCTTGCGGACTAGTAGCGGAAGAAGAATTAAAAACAAACTTGAATAGAATGATATATAAAGTTATTGAGAGGGGTAAGTGGGTATACAGAAACTTTAATAAGATTTGGATTAGTCAGGGTGGCCAAAGAAAGGTTTCTTGAAGAAATGCGGTACAACCATATGGTGGTATGTGGGCTAGCTGCCTTTAAGAAAGACACTGTGGAAAGAATTCCAGGATTTTAAATAGAATATATAAAACATCTTGTGGCAGAAAAGTAAATATGGCACATTTGCTACCATTCTGTCAAAAAAATGTAGTGTGATTTGTATGTACTTCTCCCAAGATCACAATGCGTTTGTATGTAACATCTTTTTAAATTTTAGCTTGTATGTAATGAACAATGTATTTTCTTCATTGATAACAAGAGCTATGATAATTTCTGAAGATAAAATGATCAAAATTGGTCATTTTGCTTTCTGGAAGTTGAGATTTAATAGAAGATCAAATATGATAATGTTAACTTTAGAACACCATAGATTCATAAATAAGATCTGTTATAGGCTATCTAGGTAAGTTTCAAAGAAAAGGAGATCTCTTTTGAATGTGATTGCAGATTAAACATCAAACAACAGGAAGTTTACATATTTCTTGAATAGGTTAAGGACATCCATGATCCTCTGATCAGCCGTCTTGCAAATAATGACTGAAGCATTCACATTCATAGTTTAGACATTGGTGGTTTAATTGATTTAATATCAGATTGATAACTGTAGACTCAATGCAGATATTTTCTATCTTTGTCTGTATATATGTAGTTTGCAATTGTTCTACTTAGTGAGGTATATAAATAGTATATCAACAAAATATGATATGAAAACATATTTAGAGAGTGAGAGTCATGCTCTAAAAACACATTTCAAGCACATAATGTCTTAATCATAGTTATAACAACCATTTTTTTTATAGCTGTTGAGTGACTGGCTGCTGGTTAGGGGCTGGGCCAAGACTAGGACACTTAGTCTGACATTATAAATGTCTCACTTCCAGAAAGGATAGAGCAGTCCCTTTGGCAAAAATGCTGTTGATTGGGTCTTTCCTTAGATTACTTAGAAGCTGAAGCTTCTAGCAGGATGTTAGATAGGATTTGCTGGAATCACTTTGGTGAGATTTTCTTGGGAGAAATTTTACAGCATATTTAATCAGGCGATCAAGAAAGAACAGCTGTTTGTGTATGAAGCATCAGCAAAGCTGCTAAGATTTATATAATCTTTACTGTTCAACAGATTGCTGGCATTTATCAGACAGCCAGTATATGCATATGTTCATATGCAGTCATGTATGCTACCTTTCTTCTGCCTCCAAAAGAGTGGCTTTCTAAGAGGGAAAGGCTTTGAAGAGAAATAAGAGAACTTGCCAGAAGGAGACTGACTGGGTGGGGGGATTCCTGGAAATCTGGGATAGGAAACGTTGTGTAACAGAAGGCAATTATAATCCCAGCACATGAGAGGATGAGACAGAGGGGATGGCCAATTTCATGATCAGCTTTGACTATTTGGCAAGTCCTAGGCAATCCTGGGTTTCATAGAGAGATCCTATCTCTATAAGCCTTTGCAAGTCAGTGACCACAAGTGCCCAACATAATTATTATACTGTATGGATGTTGACATCCTTCACAAAAGCAAAAGCCGGCCCATTCCCCTAACACTTTTCAAAGGAGCAAGAACAGTGAGCAAAATCTTTATATTTTGTCCTCTACTTATTATAACTAGGCCATTGATTTAAATCTTCAATGACTGGGGATGAGTAGATAGATTAGTCAGTAAAATGCTTTTTGCCAAGCATGAAGACCTGAGTTTGGATACCCATTATTCACACAAAATCAGGACACGGATCTGTAACTCCAGTGCTGGTGAGGCAGAGATAGGCAGATTCCTGGGGCTACTGGGCCAGCTGATTAGGACAAGTTGTTGAGCTCTGGGTTCAGTCAAAAAACCTTATATCAACAAAATAAGAAGAGGATACCTGACATCAACTTCTGGCGGACACTCATGTATATGTACGCACACACATATGAAGATTTATACATACAGGTACCAAACCCATACAAAAAAGGAGTTGATGACTGTCATTTTCCCATGGCTTTAAGTGTCTCAAGTAAAACAACTAATAACCCAACTTAAAGAGAATCTGGAGAAAGAGCTTGAAGAGTTCTCTGAAAGTAACCAAGACACCTCCATACTTTTAAGAATGAAAGAATTTGTGGTCAGCAGAAATATAATTGTCATCACAGGTTTTGCTTCAGGAACCTCATTTCTTTTACCCTAATGGTTTGTCTACCTGGTTTCTACACTTACATTTGAATTCCACAGTATGACACTGACTATTCCAGGAAAATAGCCCTTCTTATCCCTTCATCTCATTACTGATAGTTTTATAACACCCCCACCCCCATTGTAAGCCATTGGCTTGTCCACCTCTATGAGTTGTTTTTTTTGTTTGTTTTTATATATGTCTATCTATTGTAGCATTATATTAAAGAAATAAGTTTGAATCAACTCCACTGCAGTCATACTTCAATCCAACCACAATTAATCACTCTTTGTTCTGAGTTTATGAAGTATCAAGTGTCCAATCAGATCACCTGAAATCAGATTTCTTGGTACTTGTGTGAAAGATTGGAAAGAGCCTTGTCTTTGGAGCCCAGTAAGTACTGCTTCAATTCCAGCATTTGCCCATTATATAATCTAATACATGTTTTAGGACAAACTCTACTTGCCCTGGTGGCAACAACTCTGAGATCTTAGTGATTAAATGGGAGGTTGATTTCATTTGCTAAGTCCAGTATGAGTTATGCAGCTCTTGAGGGGAATCCCGTTTTGTGGTACTGTCATAGAATAGTCTCCATTTTCATTCTGAAGATCAAAAAATGTGTGGAAACTTCACACATATTTAACAGCGTCTTGTTTGGTAAATGACTCTTTTCCTTTTTGTTTGACTTCCACTGGCCAGCACTGTCAAATATCCCTGATTTCAATGTACCTCAGAAATGAAGTGTTATTGCATGCTGCAAAGATGAGAACTGCATGTGGGCGACCACTAATGATCTGTATTAAAAAATACATTGTCTTTTCTGAGAGGACCCTGACTGATTCTATGAGACTAAAAGAAGACAGTAAGTCCAGATATCTGGCACATAGAAGTTGCTAGACAAATGGTTCTTGATCTCCGTATCCTTTAATTTGGCTCCTTAAAAGACATGAAGCACATTCCACTTTGCTACCTAATTCCATTAAGGGTCACATGCTGGCATAACTAGCACCGATTTGTAAATTCGACCCAGAGCCAGACAGTCATCTCATGATGCTCCTTTCATAAACACCTTGGGGTCATCCCATATTCTCTTTAAATGTCTTGTGGTTCTCCCCAAATTGATACTCGTCTGAGTTTAAGAAGCTCACCTTAATGACCCTTACTACATGATTTAAGCAAAATAATTTCAGTGCACCTGTATTTATCTCTGTGTTTGTTTGCATAATATAGTCAAATTATTCTGTGCAAGAATTTTGATAAGAACCCTAAGATTTACCTGCAAATTTCATGATTTCCTTATTTTTCATTGCTGACTAATACTCCATTGTATAGATGTACCACAGTTTCTGCAACCATTCCTCAGTTGAGGGGCATCTGGGCTGTTTCCAGCTTCTGGCTATTTGCAGGTAAATGGTGGGACCTGGAAAGGATCATCCTGAGTGAGTTGTCCCAGAAGCAAAAAGACACACACGGTATATACTCACTCATATAAACATACAACATAGAATAAACCCACAAAAATCTGTACATCTAAAGAAACTAAGCAAGAGAGAGGACCCTACCTAAAACGGTCAATCCCCATCCTGAAAGGCAAAGAGGATGGACATCCAAAGAAGAAGAAAACAGGAAACAACCTAGGAACCTGCTACAGAGGGCCTCTGAAAGCCAGAAGAAGAAAACAGGAAACGACCTAGGAACCTGCCACAGAGAGCCTCTGAAAGCCTCTGCCATGCAGACTGTGAAAGCAGATACTGAACCTGATGGCCAACTGACAGGCAGAGTGAATGGAATTTTATGTAAGTAGTGGGAAATAGTAAGAGCTGGAGAGGACAGGAACTCCACAAGGAGAACAACAGAACAAGAAAATTTGAACACAGGAAACTTCCCAGAGACTCATACTCCAACCAAAGACTATTCATGGAGACAACCTAGAACCCTGACAGTGCAGCCACTTCTTATGAGAACTAATAGACTAAGATCAGAAAGAAGGAGAGGAGGATGTCCCTATCAGTGGACATGAGGAGGGGCATGCATGCAGAAAGGGCTGGGGGGAGGGTGGGACTGGGAGGGGAGGAGGGAGGGGCTTATGGGGGGATACAAAATGAATAAAGTGTAATTAATAAAAGTTAAAAAAAATGAAAAAACAAAGAACCCTAAGATTTTAACTCCCTTTTTAGCCTATCCCCTCTGAGGAAGATACTGGATATTTTCAACAGTAAATTAGGCTCTCTTTGTATCTATCTTGTTGCATGCTAACTCCTATTAAAGTTAACTTATGATAATGAGAGCATGGAGTAAATTTAGAGAATAAAGGAGTCATAAATATCATTCCTGTTACATACAGCTGTTTTTAATTGCTATTATTTTTCTTTTTCTTATTTCTCTTCTAGACACTGTTTCTAAAAAGAAATCATTTGTGTCCTAACGAGAAATGGCCATGATAAGTTCATGTAGGTCTGCAACTCAAATTTAGGAAAGGCTGTGTGCTTCTAACGTCTGTATTTCTTCCTTTCTTTCTTTCTTTCTTTCTTTCTTTCTTTCTTTCTTTCTTTCTTTCTTTCCTTCCTTCCTTCCTTCCTTCCTTCCTTCCTTCCTTCCTTTCTTTCTTTTTCTTTCTCTCTTTCTTTCCTCCTTACTTTTTAGCCTTTCTGATTTCGGATTGCACCTTACCCTTCTTTTGAGAGTGTGTCAGGTCTCTAACAGAGAATGAGCTATGGCCACTTTCCTGACAAACACAAACGCTCTCTTCACTTTGCATCTTTCGTTGCATTTTACTTGGTTCATCATCTTCACTTTCTTCATCATTCACCCAATTGTGTTCATTTACCCTGGGCAATGATGCTTCATACTAGACGAAGCCTGATGGAGAAAATTGGCATGTGAAAGAGACGGTGCTTTTGTTTGTTTGTTGCTTTTTAAGTATTTCCTTTTAGTATATTGCCATTTAGAAGGAGTCTTTTATAGCCATTAAGTTGTATATATCTTCCCCTTGGCGAAAAAGTAAGTGCATTTCGTATCTTAGATGAATTGCATTGGAACTTTCGAGGGACAATACTCTACTACAAAAAGGGGGAAAAAAGTGACATTCCCATTGAAAATGTAGCAAGAGAAGCCTTCAGCATTTCTGCTGAATAAAGAGCTCCTTTGCTAGGTCACTGATAACAGTGACACACAGAACAGCTGAAAGGTGATAGAGAGCTGGTGGCCAGAGCCGCACTTCTACCTGCACTGAATACAACACTGTAATTCACTTTCATATTTTCCTTTATGGAAGGCTGTTTCCTGCACATACTGGGCAATGTCCCAATGCCAATATAAAAGCTATTGAAATATACCCTTAAAAGTACCCCAAAAGAAGGTGAGTCTTTTTTTTAAATTTAATTTAATTTTATTAATTATACTTCATTCACTTTGTATCCCCCCATAAGCCCTTCCTTCCTCCCCTCCCGGTCCCACCCTCTCTCCCCCTTCTTCACGCATGCCTGTCCCCAAGTCCACTGATAAAGGAGGTCCTCCTCTCCTTCCTTCTGATCTTAGTCTATCAGATCACATCAGGAGTGGCTGCATTGTCATCTTCTGTGGCCTGGTTAAGGCTGTTCCCTCCTCAGGGGCAGGTGATCAAAGAGTGTGCCAATCAGATTATGTCAGAGGCAGTTTCTCTTCCCATTACTATCTAATCCACTTGGACACTGAATTGCCAAGGGCTACATCTGTGCAGGGGTTCTAGGTTATCTCATCATATAGACATATAACACAGGATAAACCTATTAAAATCTGTACATCTAAATAAACTAATCAAGAGAGAGGACCCTGACTAAAATGCTCAATCCACATCCTGAAAGGCAAAGAGGATGGACATCAGAAGAAGAAGAAAACAGGAAACAACCTAGAAACCTGCCACAGAGGGCCTCTGAAAAGCTCTGCCCTGCAGACTATCAAAGCAGACTCTGAGACTTATGGCCAACTGTTGGGCAATGTGCATGGAATCTTATGTAAGAAGTGGCAAATAGTAAGCTCTGGAGAGAACAGGAACTCCACAAGCAGAGCAACAGAACCAGAATATTTGAACACAGGGGTCTTCCTAAAGACTCATACTCCAACCAAATACCAGTTATAGAGATAAACTAGAAGGTGAATCTTTTAATGGAGAGTTTCTGGTTCTGATTTAGCAAATGCTTTTGACTGACATAAATGCTGTTCACCCTTCTGTTGATTGTTTCAGAGGAAGCAGTAAGTCTTCCTGATAAAAATGGATGATTCTTGTTTTCATGAAACAGAGAATGATTACAACTGTTAAGTAACTCAGATCACACGTGTCCCCTGACAATACATTCCCAAAGGCACTGCAGCTCTGCGAAGTGAAGCTTTGCCACATTCTAAAGGCTCTCCGTTATTCATCCCCTGCGTACCATTTTGCAACTATTTCTAACCACTACGTCAAATTCTTCATTTAATGTTCAAAGTGGATTTCCTAGCAGGATGACTGTATTGTGCCTATTTTTTTTTTGGTATGATTTTCCAACTCTTAGCAATGTAGGATAGTATCTGGAGACTTGCTTAGTCTTCAGCAATTAAGCAACACACATAATTCTCCCCATAGGTCTTTAGATGTGTTGTTTCTTCTACCTGAAATGTTATCTTGTATTATCATATGTCATGTACTGTTCAAACTCTTGCACTCCTCAAATCCATTCCTTCCATACCAGCAACATAATTGTCATGTACATTTTAACACCTATTATCTGCCACCATATAGGTATGTGGAGCAGGGGATGTGTATATATGTGTACATATGTGCTCAAGCATGGAAAGGCCAGAAGAAAAATTCAAGTCATTCTTCAAGCTACTGTCTGCCTACTCTGTTTGGGAAACAAGGTATCTCACTTGTTGGAAATTGATGAAAATACTATATGTCTGCCCAGGGATCCCGAGTCTCTACTTTTTCAATGTAAGGTGTAAAGTTATATGGCACTGTGTTGGTTTCTTCTCATAGGGATTCTAGGGTGGAACCTAGGTCATCTTTCAAAGCTTTTTATTGTCTGAGCTATCTCCCTAGTACTTGCTCCATTTCACTTTTATTTTGTGTTACTTTCTTCTAAGGGACAAAAAAAATGACTAGTTTGTTCACCTCTGTATTCTTAGAAAGCAGAAGACAGCTGTGAATTTATCAAATATGCAATAAATATATGCTGAAATAATTAGTGACTAATTATAGAGAAAAAATGTCATTTATTATTCAATAAGCAAAAATAAATTTCCTTCACTCAATATTTTCTTAAATGTTTTGTGGTAAATTTTGATAAAATATGTAACTTGTACCAATAGAACACTTGAAATTATTTAGAGAACACTATTTTCTATAAAAAATTTGCCAAGGCTGGAGAGATGACTCAGAGGTTAAGAGCACTGACTGTTCTTCCAAAGGTCCTGAGTTCAATTCCCAGCAAACACACGGTGGCTCATAACCATCTAAAATAACCTGGTGCCTTCTGGCCTTCTGGTATACATGCATGTAGAATACTGTATAAATAATAAATAAATCTTTAAAAAAGGAAATTTGCTTTACAATACATATAACTTTTCACTACAAACAATTGTGTTATGCTAGTTAAAGAGATGACCTTTACTTTATTGTATTCCAGAGATTAAAAATAGAAAAATGGAAGCTATATAAGGCATTGATACTTTATTAAGAGTTAATCTTTTATTCTAGCTATAGTTTGACCAACAAGAAGAAATAAAATACGAAAAGAAAATAAGATTACACACGACCAACCAGGGGAAACAGCCTGGTTATACAGGGTTAAAAGAATAAAATTATAGACATATCTTTTAGTTCTAAGTGCCTTAGCAAGTTTCCTTTAATTGCAAAGCTAGGATCTTGATAAATTGATTTTAAAGATGTGGTAATGGTTGTGATTGATCTCTTCCTCCCATGGTCCCACAGCACTTGGTGTGGGCATTTACTGAAGCACTTAACAATCTATCTGGAATTAGAGATACATGTGGGAGGGTCTTCATCAATCACCGGATTGTACATCTTAGAAAATAAAGAGCTGAACTCAGTAACTACTGGTCTTTCTTTTTTTTTTTCTTTTTCTTTTTGAGAATTTCACACATGAACCTAGTAAATTTTTATAAAAGCCACCAAAGATCTCCTCCTCTCTAATTCTTGTCCCATGCACTTACCTTTATTTATTTTCAATTTGTATGTTCTTTTTTAAAGCAACACTTTTTAAAGTGTTTAAAGTTTTCTTTTTAAAGTGTCCACCTGGTACTATCCATATGTTCATGGACGTAGTACCACATACTACATGCATGAGAAAATGGACTCTCCAACACTTTTATTATTATCCTGTCATGTTTAGAAAATGGTGGTCTTTTGCAGTTATTCACTATTTCTGGCATTGACCATATTTCCTTTAAACTTCTGCTAGGATATCTAAGCTATAAGAAGAGGTGTATAATAAAGATATCCCATTCAGTATTACGCAGTCCATAGTCTTTTTTTTTTCTCTGCATGTTGACCATTTGTATGTCTGTTAATCACATCTATTATAAAAAGAATCATCTCTGATGAACCTTGATGCACAATTTATTGATATAAAGCTAAGGTCTTGCAAGTACTTAGGAGGTAGTTCAATAATATGTACATTTAAAAGAATAATAATAGCTTGTTCCTCCTTAGAGTCTATGACCTATCCAGCCACATGTTCTTAGTCCTAGTAAAGATATAAAACATGAGTTCTGTCTTGAACTGGCCTTAAGTCTATGAAAAAAAGTAGTTGGTTATGCCCCTAACATTCATGCCACCATTGTACTGGTGGGCATATTTTGCCATACAACTTTTTAATGTATCTCAGATGGTTCTCAAACAATTGAGACTTCATTATTTCACACCCCAGGAATTTGCATAGCATCTCTGAACTATGAAAACTGGCTATCTACTGTGGTTTCTGTTGTTCCTACTGTTATTGTAGACTTTTCTGTTATTGCCAATGATGGTACTTTTGTTTCTCTTGTTTGTTTGTTGTGCTATAAAACCTATACTTTGAAGTCTTGGTTCAAGTGTTGGTTAACTTGCTATAATTTAAGTCAAGAAGATAGAATAATATCTCTACAAGAGAAGAAAGGGAATCTAATATAAAGCATTATCAATTTTTTTATTTTTTATTTAACTTGTATTAATTACACTTTATTCATTTTGTATCCCCCCATAAGCCCCTCCCTACTCCCCTTCCAGTTCCACCCTCCCCCCCTTTCTGCATGCATGCCCGTCCCCAAGTCCACTGATAGGGGAGGTCCTCCTCTCCTTCTTTCTGATCTTAGTCTATCAGTTCTCATCAGAAGTGGCTGCATTGTCAGGGTTCTAGGTTATCTCCATGAATAGTCCTTGGTTGGAGTATGAGTCTCTGGGAAGTTTCCTGTGTTCAAATTTTCTTGTTCTGTTGCTCTCCTTGTGGAGTTTAATAACTATTATAACTATTAATAACTTTAATAACTATTGGGCTAATAATAAACTTTAATAGTCCAATACCATTTATTTCCCACAGTGTGTGATGTGTTTAGTGTGTGTATATGTGTATGTGTTTTGTTGTAGGGTGAGTAATAAGTGGCGGTAGGGTGTGTGTGTGTGTGTGTGTTTGTGTGATGTGGTGGGATGATAAATAGGGGTATGTATGTGTCATGTATTGTGTGTGTAGTTTAGCATGAATATTATATTGAGGTATAGAGTGTGTATGTGTATTATATAGTATGTGTCTGTGTACCACGTCTATTGTCTTTTTCTGAGTATGTGAGTGCATGTGCCATTCTTTCCACTCATTTTGGGATGCCTGAGCAGTATGTCATTTCTTTTCCTCTGTCATTCTCCATGTTTGTTTGTTTTTTTTTTACCTTGAGAAAGATTCTCTTTCCATAACACCATACCTTCTTGCCTTTAAATCTTTTGTAGCATTTTCATTTATATATTTTTGTAATCAATTGGTTAAAACAAAGTTATTTCTCTGATTTCTGTGGGTAACTACAATAAATGATTGAATGGCAGTTGGAATCAAGAGTTTCCAATTTATATTTGTAAATGCTTCAATCTGGACAAATGGATTATTTATGAGATTGGATTCATTGTCTGTTAGGTCTGCAGTAGCTCAAGATCGTGTTGGAAATGAACTTAGAGGACTTTCAGTTATTATTTGAAAACTTATTAATTTACGTGAAACATATGCTCTCGCACAAACACATATAGTGTCACAGAAATTGAGAATCAAGGGCACAGTTTGATATTTTTTCTACCTTTCAGAGGAATAAATCAACACACCTGTGGACACCTGATTTTTAATAAAGAGCCAGAAATGGAAAAGAAAGCATCTTCAAAATGGTGTGGATCTAACTGGATGTTGGTATGTAGAAGAGTGCAAATAGATCTGTATTTACCACCCTGCACAAACCTCAAGTTCAAGTGTCTCAGAGACCTTACCATAAAATCCGACACACTAAACCTTTCAGAAGAGAAAGTGAGACTAGCACAGATACTAAGATCTACAATTAATAAATGGTACCTTATGAGACTGAAAATCTTCTGTAATGCAAGGGACACTGTCAAAAGAACAAAATGGCAGCCTAGAGAATGAAGAAAGATTTTCTCAAACTCCACATTGATAGAGGGCCAATATCCAACATATATAAAGAACTCAAGAAACTAGACATTAACAAGCCAAACAATCAAATTTAAAAAGATAGAGTACAAACCTAACCAGAGAATTCTCATTAGTAGAATCTGAAATGACCTAGAAACAATTAAATAAATGTTCAAATTTTAGCCATTGGGAAAATGCAAATCAAAACAACTTTGAGATTTTACCTTACACCTGTCAGAATGGCTAAGCTCAAAACACAATTAAGAGGTCATGCTGGCAAGGATGTGGAGCAAGGGGAGCAATCCTCTATTGCTGATGGAAGGGCAAACTTGTACAGGCACTGTGGAAATCAATATGGCAGTACTTCACAAAATTGGTTATCAATCTACCTCAAGATCCAGCTATATCACTCTTGGGCATATAAACAAAAGATGCCCCATCCCACCACAAGGACAGACTGTCAACTGTCTTCATAGTAGCTTTATTCACAATAGCCAGAAACTGGAAACAATATAGATGCCACTCAACTGAATAATGGAAAAAATGTTTAAACAATGTCATGAAATTTTCAGGCAAATAGATTGAACTTAAAAAAAAAATCATCCTGAGTATGGCAATCCAGAAAGTAAAACATGATATGTAATCACTTATAAGTGACAGTAGGTGTTAAGTAAAAAGATAATCATACTATAATCCACAGACTCAGAGAAGTTTGAGGTGGATACATGGATCTCGCCGGAAAGAGGAAATAGAATAGAATTTGTCAGTAGAAGGGATGGTGAGGATAGAGACAGGAATTATCACCTAGGGGAGGAAGTCACAAAGGGAGAGAGTAGAGAGAGTTAAGACTGAAATAGGTGGGCATTAAGGTGTGCTATTCTACTTCAGTGGAAACTTACTGGAACCTATGGGGTTGACCCTAGTAAGGACCCCTGATAATAAAGAATATGGATCCTAATTGAGCCATCTTCTGTAGCCAGGATAGATTTCCTGTAGTGGGACCGAGATACCAATGCAGAAACAAAATCTATGACCCATAACCTGCCCTGCCTGCAAGATGCACTGGGGCAATGGTGGCTCAGAGTTTGTGGCAGTAGCCAACCATTGACAGTTTAACCCGATGCCTACACCACAAGAGGTAATCTATACCTGACACTGCTTAGGTGGCCAGGAGTCAGAAGCTGGATGGCTCAGAGACCTGGAATAGAACATATTATGACTGGCAAGAAAGAAAAAAGTCAATGAAATTATTCCTACTGATATTGTGTTATATTCATAGATTGGTGCCTAGCCCAGTTGTCATCAGAGGGGTTTCTTCCAGGTGCTGATAGGAACAGATACAGAGACCCACAGCCAAACATCAGGAGAACTTTGGGGAAGTCCACAGAAGAGGATTGTAGGAGTGAGAGGAGTGGAGAACATAGCCCACAGGACCAACTAAGCAGGTTCCATAGAGCCTCATGTAGACTAAAGCTGCAACCATGGAGCCTGCATGGATGTGAACCAGGCTCTCTGGGTACATGCTGTGGTTCTTTAGCTTGGGGTTTTTATTAGATCCTATCAATGGGAGTAGGGATGTCTCTGAATTTTTTGCCTGATAGTGGAACTTTTTTTCTTTTACTGGGTTACCTCATCCAGACTCGATATGAAGGTATATTTCTAGTTTTGTTGCATGTTCTGCTGAGTTCAGTTGACATCACTGGAGGGATAGTTGCTAATTTTTGAAGGGAAACAGAGATGCAGTGAATCTAGGGGACAAGGGAGGTAGGAGTAAACTGGGAGGAGAAGTGAGAGGTGAGGCTACAGTTGTGATATATTGTATGAGATAAGAATAAACAATTTTTTATTTTTTATTTTCAATTTTATTAATTACACTTTATTCACTTTGTATCCCCTCATAAAGCCCTCCCTCCTCCCCTCCTGATCTCATCTTCCCTCCCCCTTCTTCATGCATGCCCCTCCCCAAGTCCACTGATAGGGGAGGTCTTCCTCTCCTTCCTTCTGACCCTAGTCTATCAGATCTCATCAGGAGTGGCTGCATTGTCATCCTCTGTGGCCTGGTAAGGTTGCTCCCCATCAGGGGGAGGTGATCAAAGAGCAGGCCAATCAGTTCATGTCAGAGGCAGTCCCTGTTTTCATTACTACGGAATCCACTTGGACACTGAACTGCCATGGGCTACATCTCTGCAGGGCTTCTAGGTTATCTCCATGCATGGTACTTGAATAAATAAAATTTTTAAATTGTTATTTGAGAGTTTCTTATGTTGTATCTAGTTCATATCCATCCCTCTCTCCCAACTCATCTTCAATCTACTGCCCCTTCCATATCCATCCAACTTTTTCTCCACATTGTTTTTAAACCCATTCATGAGGCTTCTTTTTGCAGTAGATTGCCTTTAACACAGAGGCCCACAGCTGCTCACAGTTTACAGAATAAGAGACTGCAAGCAGAGTGCTCCTCCCTAGTAAGTACATTATTACTGCACTCCCTTCTCCTAAGGTTCAGGGATCATTTTGAAAAATATGGCAAACAAAGTGAGAGTTCAAGAGGGAGTGGGAGACTACCACAAAACAGTATTTTCCAGACACAACAGGACAGTTGCACATTTTAACTTACAGTGGGTGTTAGAGAATCTATGAGACCTGGGCAAGTTCAAACCAAACAAAATCTCAGTATATCTGGAGGAACTGTGTCCCACTGAAGTCCCACTCCTAACTGAGGAATGATGGGTAACTGACAGCTACTGGGATGGGAGGGTTACTTTCTTTAAGTATGTGCTCCCTGGTATGTGGGCAACACTCCAGTAGTTAGCCACCTACCTCTAAGTATATAAGTCAGCCAAATTTGAAACAGAAGAGTTTGCAAAAGAAGCTACTAGATTTATAGAAAAATAACTCAAAGAACAAAATCAGAAAGCTGGGGTTTGTTAGGCTCTCATGGTATGGGGAAAGATAGACCTCACTGAGAAAACGGGCATCAAAGATGGAACAGTGGTATCAATGGCTGGAGTGTGCATATTGCATTTGAAGAGCAGTGAGCAGGGAAAGGGTGATAAGGTGAGATTAGGAGAGCCATGAGGGCAGAGTTTAATATGCAGTGAAACAGAGAATTGCAAATGCTGTTGAATAAAGGCAACATGGTTTGGCTGGCTCCTCTGGTCACTACTTGAAGATGATTTTAGTGACAGATAATTGAAATGGAGGTGGTTTAGGCAAGAGGATAATGGAGGAAAGTATGGATATCTGGTCACATGACTGTCATGTTTTTGGACTGTAGAAACGTGGAGTGAACAAAATGGCTTAGTAAAGTGGCAAGTGAATGACAAAGGAGATATGTCAAGGTGGATGCCTGAATGTCAATGGAAGTCCAGTTGCAGATTTGATGAACTTTCCATAGTCATCTATAGCCAAGTAGAATGTCAAGTTAGAAACTGATTACATGTGTTTGGAATTCTGTAAAAAATACAAAATTGGGAATATCCATAACTGTAATTGTAGATGACATCTTCAGGGAAGTTTAGCTAGGAAATAGAATTATTCCTTGGACTAAGCTACACCACCCTCTAACAAACAAAACTGATAAGAGGAAGTGATCTACAAAACAGGAAGGAAGTCAGAAAAATCTGCTCTCTGAGACATAACTATAGGAGATGTTTTAAGGGCAAAAGTCTGCCCAGTATGCATAATTTAGAGTGTTCTAGAATTTTAAACTTTTTTTTTAATTTCAAAAGCAATTTCACTGATTTATTTTTACAGAAACATCTCTTGATTCAGAACTGCCAACAGACAGATGAAGACACCTGTCCCTATCTGTGCGCAGAAAATGTAAACAGTGATTTTTCTAACTTGGCTGTACTCCTTCCAGGTGACATTTCCAATCCTACCTACACGCTTGGGAGATTCAGGCAGGCTGACAGCACCAAAGGTGGGCCTAATCAAATCCTTCCTGGCAAATTCTTTTTCCGAGAGGAAAAAGAAAGTGAAAGACACTGGGCACAAACCCCACAACACTATAATGTTGGAAGTAATTGCTGATTTCTAAATATACAAAGTTTTCAAAGTTTTGTTTATTTGGACCTGGTGTTAAGTCAAGGAAATGAAACATGAAGATGGTGTTGCAACTTTCCTACTTCATGTCATGAAGAAGACAGTAGATGTAATTAATCTCAATAATTCAAAATTCTCTTCTTCATAATTATAGTCTCTTATATTATATGGACTTCTGGTTTTCTTTCCTATGGTGTCTGGATAGATGACCTTTCTTCCTATCTTTCTATTTTTCTCCCTTCACTCCTTCTCTTTCATCTTATAAGCGGTTACTGTGTACATAGGTTATTTCTTATTCTATATATTTATGATATGTCAGAAACTCTTTGGTAATAGTCTTAGATTCGTAGAAATCATAGTCCAGTAGGTAATCAATCAAGCATGACATTATTCAAGGACCTACATGAATGTAGTCAGGACAATGCACTTTCTAAATATGAGATCCTATAATCTCATCTTAAATTTTATCAGGACTGTAAGATCAGAGAAATCTTCTGAACTTAGGGAAAAATTTACACTAAAAGAGATTTATCAAATACAAAATATCCTAAATATGGAGGTCTCATGATCATGAAAATGTGAGCACATTGAAAATGAACACCCCTCCATTTGATATAGCTTACATTTAGATTGCTAGACAACACTATATTAACGACTACATTATTTTCTTCTATGATCTCAATTTAGATTCCATACTGAATGAAATTTGCTCCTGTTATTTAACTAACATCTTAATTGTAGCTGGACACTGAACTTAAGTGACCTCTAAGCTAAATGAGAAAATTATGATGAATAATGCCCAACAATAATAAATGCTTCATCATCTAACAAATGACTTTTATCAATTTATATTTATCTTCTTTCCTATATGTTGCATTGGTTCCTGGAGCATTACTGCCATCCAAGGGTTAGAACGTGATTTGTAAGGAGGAGATTAGAAAATAGGGGAACAGGAACAATTTTTTTTTCTGATATAGGCACAATCCAGACTTTTCCAGCATCATTTCTTCTCTTATGTTGGGACATGGTCACATTTCCATGCCATGACCAACATAAAAGAAGTGTTTGCTATTTCCCACTTCTTACAGAGCTGGAGAGGACGGGAACCACACAAGGAGAGCAACAGAACCAGAAAATTTGAAAACAGAGAACTTCCCAGAGACTCATACTCCAACCAAGGACTATTCATGGAGATAACCTAGAAGCCCTGCACAGATGTAGCCCATGGTAGTTCAGTGTCCAAGTGGGTTACATAGTAATGGGAAGAGGGACTGCCTCTGACATAATCTGATTGGCCTGCTCTTTGATCATCTCCTCCTGTGGGGGGAAGCAGCCTTACCAGGCCACAGTAGAGGACAATGCAGCCACTCCGGATGTGATCTGATAGACTAAGATCAGAAGGAAGGAGAAGAGGACCTCCCCTATCAATGGACTTGGGGAGGGGCATGCATGAAGAAGGGGGAGGGAGGGTGGAATTTGGAGGGGAGGAGGGGGGGCTTATGCAGAGATACAAAGAGAATAAAGTGTAATTAATAATAATAAAGAATAAGAAAAAGATGTGTTTGGTATTCTACATGATAAAATGTCTAAGTGCAAAATATGAAAAAAGTAGCTAATCTCATGTTCTATTTTTCTTTCTGTTGCTGAATAAAACATTCTGATCAAAGACAAGGTGGGGAATAAAGGGTTAATTTGGATTACATTTCAGACCACTCCTGAGAAAAGGTGAGGAAGGAGCTCCAGTATGAGCTTTAAACAGAAACCATGTAGGAATGTTGTTTGTGGCTCACTTTGTCTCCCCCTCAGACTAGACTCAAATAGAGATGATGATGTCCACAGTGAGCTAGTCCTTATGAATCAATTAATGAGGCAATTCTTTAAAGACATGGCTAATCTTAGTTTGAATATAGTCAGTTAGAGCTTTTCTATCAGGTGAATGATTGTGGGTGGTGCTAAGTTGACAATTAAGGCTAAACAGCGCATCATATAATTGGGAAAAATGAACATTCACCATCAAAGGAAAAAATAGGTAATGATGATAATAATAATCCAAGAACTACTAGAATTGCTGAGATTAGGATCTTCTGATAGATGAAGTTAATATTCAGCAGTATAAGCATAACAGAGAAGGGAGTGATATGCAATAGAGAAAAACAGATTAATATAACATGGAAGGAAGATAAGTTGATTAAAGCTACAGGGACCTGTCTCTATAGAGCAGAGAACAGCTGAGCTGTACTCTTAAATTTTTGTTAAGACTCAGCATGAAGAAAGGAACAAGAGTGTTACAGTGAAAATAAAGGACACCTACAGGACAATCTTTGATGGGTGTATACTAATTTAACAATGTATCCATCCTTTACTCAATGTCAGATAACATAAAGGATAATTTTTGTTGGTGTATTTGAAAATATACATGTAATTTGGAAATTAATTTGTAAAAATTTGGATCACAGTTAGTACATTCCTTGATGATGATCTCCTATTTGATTGACCTCACAGAAAAGTAAACCCGAGATTCATCTGTAAAGTATGTACTGCGAACATAACTTTTCAAGTCATTGTCAAAGTAAGGTAAACTGTAAAGTCTTTAAGATTATCTAACTCAAGAACATCATAGCTCATAAAAATGGGTTTAACTAAAATCTGGTCACATGAGAAGACAGTAATCATAATTTCCACTAGTACTCTAATTAAATATTGTTTTTTTAAATTTGTTATATTTGTTTTATTTTGAGATTATAATTTGATTATAACATTTCTTCCCTACATTTCCTTCTTCCAAACCCTCTGATATAACCAACTCTGCGATTCTTCAAGTTTATGGCCTATTCTTTCAATAATTGATATTGCATGCGTATATATATGATATATATTTCTAAATACAACTTGTTTAATCTATTTAATGCTACCTGTATGTTGTTGGAGGGGTACCCTGCTGGTTGAGGTTGCAGTTCTTGCCTAGATCAGATAGCCATTAGGAGCTTGGTGCTAAAGGCTGAACTTCCTCCACTCAGTGCAGTCCCCTGCTCTCTGCCTGACTTTATCTGGAGAATGCTTTGGATTACAGATTTCCCCTAGCCACACTTACTATATGGGCTCTGACACACTCCTTGCTAAATCTCCCCTCCTTGCTTTTATTTATACGTAAATCAAGCATCCTTGAAGTGCCTAGTTTCAACCAATTATGTACATCCATTCTTGGAACCCCTTAAATATTACCCTAGGGGTATATGTTCTTTGTTCTCTGGAAGTAAATTTGAAATAGCCATCAGCTGATCCTGGTGTGTGTGATCCCTGTATGGTCCTTGCCAGCCATTCTAAACACATTTCTCTCTCCAGGTCCTCCTGACTTCCTGGGCTGCTTTGAGGCAGCCCCCAGGCAGGAGAAGAACTACGGTAATTACCTTTTCAGAGATGACCATTTCACACTGGATACATATTTGGGTACTCTTCCATGGGTAACGGCTCTTTTCCTATCCCCGGATCTTTTTAGTTGCCTAAAGTTTTTGTTGTTGTTATTGTTGTTGTGGTTATTGTGTGTGTTTGTGTTTGTGTACCTGAGGTCTTATGGGCTTTTCTTGTCCAGTCTAGCATGTTTATTGAAGCCATCCTTGTTCAATACACATTGGGCAGTCCTAATGGACACATGTAGAAAACAAATCTTCAGCTAAGGGGACATTGCAGAAGAAGGGGTGGGACAATTATATGAGCCAGAGGAGCAGGAAGTTTGCTGTGAGAGTGTGTCTTCTAGTAATATCAGAAGCTACATTCATACAGTCTCACCAACATAAAAATTGTTGCCAATTTACTTTTCATTCATATGTATGAATGTGTATTTGCATGTGTGAGTGTTTACCTGGTATCCACATGACTGCAGAGGCAAGAAGCGAGCAATGGATCCCATGAGGCTGTAGTCACACCCACCTGACTTGAATGTGAAGAGGGAGAATGGCAAACACTCAGCCCCAGTTATCCAGCCTCATCAGTTGCCATTTTAAAACGTTCTGGTGTTTTTTTTTAAAGGACAGCCTACAGACTGGGAAAGGATCTTCACCAACCCTATATCTGACAGAGGGCTAATATCCAGTATTTATAAAAAACTCAAGAAGTTAAACAGCAACAAATCAAGTAATCCAACTAAAAAATGGGGTACAGAGCTAAACAGAATTCTCAATATAGGAATATCGAATGGCAGAGAAACACTTAAAGAAATGCTCAGCATCCTTAGTCATCAGGGAAATGCAAATCAAAACGACTCTGAGATTTCACCTTAGACCCATCAGAATGGCTAAGACAAATAACTCAAGTGACAACACATGCTGGAGAGGATGTGGAGAAAGGGGAACCCTCCTCCCCTGCTGGTGGAAATGTAAACTTGTAAAACCACTTTGGAAATCAATCTGGTGCTATCTCAGAAAATTAGGAATAGCACTTCCTCAAGATCCAGCTATACCACTCCTAGGCATATATCCAAAAGACACTCAAGTATACAACAAGGACATCTGCTCAACCATGTTTGTAGCACCTTTATTTGTAATAGTCAGAAGCTGGAAACAGCGCAGAGGCACCTCAGTTGAGGAATGGATACAGAAATTATGGTACATCTACACAATGGAATATTACTCAGTGACAAAAAACAAGGAAATCATGAAATTTGCAGGTAAATGGTGGGAACTGGAAAAGATCATCCTGAGTGAGGTATCCCAGAAGCAGAAAGACACACATGGTATATATGTACTTATAAGTGTATACTAGACATATAATACATAAACATAGGATAAACATACCAAAATATGTACACCTAAGGAAGCTAATCAGGAAGGAGGACTCTAGCTAAGATGCTCAATCCCCATTCAGAAAGGCAAAGAGGATGGATGTTGGAGGAGAGAGAGAAAACAGGGAACAGAACAGGAGCCTACCTCACAGGGCCTCTGAAAGGCTCTGCCCTTCAGATGCTGAGACTCATAGCCAAACTTTGGGTGGAGTGCAGGGAATCTTACGAAAGAAGTGGGGGATAGGAAGACCTGGAGAGAACAGGAGCTCCACAAGGATAGGAACAGATGCAAAAAGTCTAGGCACATGGGTCTTTTCTGAAACTGATACTCCAGCAAAGGACCACTCATGGAGATGCCCTGGAACCCCTGCACAGAGGTAGCCTATGACAGTTCAATATCCAAATGGATTCCATAGTAATGGGGACAGGGACTGTCTCTGACAGGAACTGATCGGCCTGCTCTTTGATCACCACCCTCCCTCCCCTGAGGAGGGAGCAGCCTTACCAGGCTGCAGAAGAAGGAAATGCAGCCACTCCTGATGAGACATGATAGACTAGGATCAGAGGGAAAGGGAGGAGGCCCTTTTATATCAGTGGACTGAGAGAGGGACAGGGGTGGAAAAGAGGGAGGGTGGGATTGGGACAGGAGGAGGGAGGGAAGTACAGGGGGGATACAAAGTGAATAAACTGTAATTAATAAAAATAAAAATAATTATAAAATAAAAAATAAAAAAGAAACAGTAGGTAAAATGTTCTGTTTTATGTGTGTTATTAGCTTATTCTTAATATAATTATGATGTGTATATGGTTTTTATTATCAAGCAAATTTGATTGTCAGAAAACCAAAGACAAAATAAATTGTCCCACTGTCAAATATAGACACATTCAGAGGTTATCAGTAAACCCAAGACAAAACAACAGCAGGCAGTCACTGTTGTAAATACATATATTTGTAAATTTTATATATGTATATATGCATATGTGTATAGTCATATACATATAAACCATTTAATATATATTATAGAATATAATTTCTCATGGATACATTTTCAGGTTGGGGCAAGGAAACAAACACCATTATAAAGGAATAAAAATTAGTAACTAAGTCCATTCTTCATCAGTTCCTTTTAAATCTTACTGTCCTAAAAGGCATGAGAACTTAATTGTTTTCTTAATGGCACAGACAGATTAGTTAATGCGAACTCATATAGAGAAGATCACTCACATAAGGCAGGTTGACTTGAATTTTCAAATATACAATGGTGTGAAGTAATACACTTTTAGTAAAAATGATGCTTCTCATCTTTGAACTTGGGTCTATTTCCAGGCTAGTGACATGCCCTCAAATACTCTTTTCTGACCTGGGCAGTTGCAATGGTGGCCATTCCTGACCAAACAGAAGATCAGCATCTTGAACAACTGAAATCTTGCAGTGTGGTCTGCAGCTAAGTCAGACTTTCAATGCAGGTGCTGAGACTTATGGGCAACCTTTGGGCAGAGTGCAGGGAATCTTATGAAAGAAGTGGGAAACAGATCTGGAGAGGACAGAAACTGCACAAGGAGAGTAACAGAACCACATGCTAGGATGCTGTGTGGTGTGTTGAATGATTTTTTAGCTTGAAATATATTAATTAGAAACAAATCCATTTCTGGATAGGGATTGAGCGTTTTAGCAAGAGTCCTCCCTCTTGATTAATTTCTTTAGGTGTACAGATTTTAGTAGGTTTATCCTATATTAAATGTCTATATGAGTGAGTATATACTGTGTGTGTCTTTCTGCTTCTGGGATAGCTCACTCAGGATGGTCTTTTCTAGATCCCACCATTTACCTGCAAATTTCATGATTTCCTTGTTTTTTATTGCTGAGTAATATTCCATTGTGTAGATATACCACAATTTGTACATCCATTCCTCCACTGAGGGGCATCTGGGCTGTTTCCAGCTTCTGGCTGTTACAAATAAGGCTGCTACAAACATGGCTGAGCAAATGCCCTTATTGTGTACTTGAGCACCTTTCGGGTATATGCCTAGGAGTGGTATAGCTGGATCCTGAGGAAGCACTATACCTAGAAGGAGAAAAGAGGGAACAAGTCAGGAACCTGACACAGAGGACCTCTGAAAGGCTCTGCCCTGCAGACTATTAATGCAGATGCTGAGACTTATGGGCAACCTTTGGGCAGAGTGCAGGGAATCTTATGAAATAAGTGGGAAACAGATCTGGAGAGGACAGAAACTCCACAAGGAGAGTAACAGAACCAAAATATCTGAGCACAGGGGTCTTCCCTGAGACTGATACTCCAACCAAGGTCTATGCATGGAGATAACCTAAGACCCCTGCACAGATGTAGCCCATGGCAGTTCAATATCCAAGTGGGTGCCATTGTAATAGGAACAGGAACTGTCTCTGACATGAACTGATTGGCTTGCTCTTTAAATACTGCCCCCTGAGGGGGAAACAGCATTACCAGGCCACAGAAGAAGACACTGCAGCCACTCCTGATGAGACCTAATTAACTAGGATCAGAAGAAAGGAGAGGAGGACCTTCCCTATCAGTGGACTTGGGAAGGGGCATGCATGTAGAGGGGGAGGAAGGGAGGGATTGGAATGGGAGGAGGGAGGAAACCACAGAGGGGATACAAAGTGAATAAAGTGTAATTAATAAAAAAATTAAAAAAACCAAACAAATCCGTAAGGAATCTGAGAAGCATCAGTAGTTTCTAATAAGTATAGGGAAATTTTTTAAATTAATTTTAAGAAAACCCATCTACTCACTAATGATGTTACTTACTGTAGAGAGTTCTGATGTTTTCACTGTGAGAGAAACTTCAGAGGTGTAAGTAAGAGCACCATATTCTGATTGATTATTCAGTATTTTTTCTGGCACTTTATGTATAAAATCTGAGATTCATTTTTTTGTTCTGTTCTTTAATGTATAAGATGGTGTTAGTAATCTTACTATCATAGATTTTTATTAAAATTAAACATGCAAAAAAGAAAATTAAGTTTTTAAAATTTTGTATACATTTTCAAAAATAAATTTCCTGCTGAAATATTCTGACATAAGACTTGTTACATAGGAGTTGTTCTAATAATCCATTCAATGTAATCAAGTAAATGGATAAAGTTGTCATTACAAACATCTATTAGACTCAACATAGTAATAATTCATAAAAAAGAGTAAGATTCATTGGAGAGGTCTATTTTGTTTAATAAGTTAAATTCTGTATTGTAATCATTCTAATGAAACATTTTTTCTTTAATATTTTAACAATGTACAATTTAATTGAAAAAATCCTTCTAGGTACTGTTTAGCAAAAATTTCAATTTGTATGCAGATATATACATATATATATATAGTATCTAAAAGTTTATTAAATAATTTTTCTGCATTCTTATTTAGCAATAATAATCCATTATTTATCAGTATGAAGGCAAATTTCATCCAAGACAAATGCGTAAGTGTACATTATCAAAATGATTAAGGCTGCCATGCATTCAAGTCAGTATATATAGCTAATACATGTCACAATGCCTATGAAAGTTATGATTCCTTTCTTAGAAAATTTTCCTAGTTTCTATGCAGTGAGTAGCTATGTGATACCGCATATATAAATATTTATATGTGTATACGTACAATGTCCTAATGTCTCTATTGCTATAATAAATGGCTATTACCAAAGTCAATTTGGCAAGAAAGAAATTTTTATTTCGCTTATGCTTCCCATCATGCTCAGACAAAGAAGGAAGTCAGGACAAGAACTCAGGCAAGGGTAGACTTGGAGGTGGGAACTGATGCAGAGGCCGTGGAGGAGTGCTGCTCACTAGGCTGTTCCTCATGGCTTGCTCATCTTTCTTTCTTTTAGAACCCTCATCTGTCAGTAGCCATTTTCATCAATCTAATTAAAAGAATGTCCTACATAATTGTCTCCAGCTCACTCTTACTGAGGTATTTTCTTAGTTGAGGTTTCTTACTCTCAAGATGACTATAGCTGGTGTTAGGCTGACATTGAACTAGCCAGTACATACATGTATATATGAAAAACTTTACATATACATATCTCTATACAAACATGTACATGAACATACATGTATGAATCTGTAAATTTTATATTCATAAACTCTAAACTCAATTATCATGTAGGATTATCTCATTATATAAACGTGGAACTAGTAATCAAAGAGATTAAGTAACTGTGCAAATCAACACAGTTTTTAAAATTATAACGTTTAATTTTTTAAACATTTTAAAATTATTTATTTATTTCCTTTATTACAATTTATTCACTTTGTAAGATTATAATATAATTACATAATTTTCCCACCTCTTTTTTCCCTCCAACCTCCCTCCTTTTTATCTTTTAAGTTCATGGTCTCTTTGTAATTGTTCACACACACACAAACACACACACACACACACACACGTATTTCAAAATATGTAAATGCAAGCTGCGCAGTCCATAAAATTGTTACTTGTATGAATATTTTCAGGATTGATCATTTATTGTTAAATAACCAACTAGGGTACAATAAAGAGTCATATTGTTCACTATTTCACGTTACCACCATGTGACTAAAGGTCACAAAATAAGTTTCAGGAAGTTTTTGTTTAAAACACTAAGAACTGGACAGGAGACAGACAGCCATAAACACAGATAGGTACCAAAAGAGAAAATTAATTTCTTTCTTTCTTTTTTTGTGACCCACGAGGGACCCAAACACAATGGGACTTCTGTAACTACGAGATTTTACACACTAATCTGTTCGGGGCACCTCCTTTCTTTCCTGTCTGCTGCCAGTTTATTTACCCACTGACTGTTTCATGACTTCTATCATGGACACCTGAACAATGGGTTCTTCAGTCACAGAGAGTAAAGACATCCTGTCTTTCACTGCTGAGACAGTGTACAGAGAGTGAAAGGAGAGAGTTACTGTTTACTAAGATGTACTTCCAAATCTGTACAACCTGGGTCCAGATACCCCCTGGGAGACTGGCTGAGTCACTTTCTCGGAAACAGTCATCAATTTGTTAGACTTCCCCACCAGAAGCTTTACTTTCAACAGACATTTTGCTTTTCTTCAGATTCTTTTAATTCTCCTTGAGATTTATTTGAGTTTAATGTGGAAAAGCTGGCATTTTTAGTAAAGATGCCTTTTAGGTAGATCCCAACTCATATTTGGCATCATTTCTTTTTCTTTGGCTATACACAAAATGCTTATATATCTATATATATATATGTATATATATACATATATATATTTATATATCTAGAGGAACTTGTCTTTAGAAAATGACTTTTTGTTTTTCTCTTGCTGATAAACTTTGTGGCCTCTTCCTTTTTTTCCCCAGCGCAGTTCAAGTTTTGTCTAAGTTTCATGGAGGTATATTATTTCCATTTTCTTTTGTTTCTTCATTAATTAATTTATTTTCATTTTACATCTTAATCACAACCCCACTTCCTCCTCTCTTTCTAGTCCCACGTTTCTACCCACTTCCCGCATCTCTGCCACCTCTTGCCTCTGTCATTGAGGCAAGAGAAGGCAGCCCTACTAGGAAAATGAGATTCAGAGGGAGACAACAGAGTTCACATCAGAGACAACCCATACTCCAATTTTTAGGAGACTCACTTGAGGACCAAGCAGACCATCAGCTTCATATGTGTAGGGGGCCTAGAACCATTCCCCCTTTTGTTGGTGGTTCGGTCTATATGAACCTTCTAGTGCCCAGGTTCTTTGGCAATGCAGGTCTTCTTGTGGTGTCCTTGACCCCTCCAGCTCCCTCAATATTCTGCCTCATGCTTCCATCAAGACTGTCTAAGTTCTGCCTAACGTTTGGCTGTGGCTCTCTGCATCTGTTTCCATTACCCTGGATGAAGCCTCTCAGAAGACAGTTATGGAAACTATCATAGCTGCCTTCTGAGAGTTGGAACCTATCATAACTGCCATCTGAGAGGCCTCATCCAGCAGATATTTCCGTTTCCTTAATGAAGGGATTTTAAACAATTGATCTTGTGACTTGTGATTATCCTAAGTTCACCACTGCATTCTAACCTCTGGACATCTCCACCATTTAGTTCCCACCTTTGTTCTTTATGTAGGATTTTCTATTTCTCAGTGTTATCCTAATCATACAGTGTCTTTTCTATTCCCAAACTTTCTCAAGATGATGAATCTGAACAAAAATGATAAGAAGACAGTACTTTGGGAATTAAAGAGATTTAGAAAGAACACGAATAAACAACTAATCTATAGGAGGCTTCACTAGGAAGTAAATTCAGGGAGATGATTTTATGGCTTCAGAGAGAAGTTGGGGCTTCAGTAAGGAATGAAAGAAAAACATCTATGACTATAAAAGTTGGTCAGCATTTCAAATAAATAAAGCCATTGCTGTCAATGACCAACATTTTTTGCCGCAACAATTGAGACAATCCAGTTAGTGTTACATCTGCAAAGTTTACATTGGAGTTCAGATCTCCTTTATGTGAATGACGAAGTTCTCTATAAAATTATATTTTAATTTTTAAAATGTGTTAATTCAGATCAAACACATCTACTTTCATTTCCTTCACTGCATTTCCTACTCTACTCCCACTCAAACACACCACTTTTCTCCCATTCCATGGGGTCTTTTCCAAAACTCCTCTGTCAACTTCATGTTCCCTAAATGTACACTGGTATAGAGAACTTTACTGGTGTATGAGTAGCCTCTCAGGAGTGGTGTCCCTGATACGTACTGACTGTCAATTCATCAACAACCATCAGTTGACAATGGATCTTTAGCTAAAGGTGAAATTTCATGAGTACCACTCCCATCCATGTAGGTATTTTGGCTAACTTGGTCTTTTGCAGGTCTTGTGTGCAGCATGAGTTTAAGCATGCAATAGTCTTGTAAAGTCTCTCTATTAAACCCCTTGGATCTTTGTCTTCTTTCTCTTCCAAATAAATCTGGAATATATGACTACATCATTTTCTCTGTCCCATGTATCTTCTGCTCATCAGCGCTCACCTGTTCCTATATGTCAAAAAAGATCACTGTTGCATTTAGTGTCCATATGCTGATCCTCAGTTCCTGTTCATTTTGTCTTTGTTTCAATACTTCTCATTCAATACAAAACCATCAAAATTTTGGAAAAAGAATTGCACCAGGTTTCAGACTTTTAAGTGTAAGCGTTGACGTATGTTCTTCTGAATGACCTGGCATACTTTCCTTTGCGTGTACAAATAAAGAAGTGAAATAGACAGCATGGCATAACATAGCAACCACCCACTGAGTGAACCAGGATCTCTGAGTTCATGTGAAGTGCAACTAGAGAAGATACTTCATCCCACCTGGTGGCGTATGGAACAGATTGTTCCCTGAGTAACTGTCTGTCCCCATGGCGTTAGGCCAGTGTCCACATGATAGGAAGCACATTTTCATAACTTCTGTAAGTCAATATATTTACAGTGTAACAGGAAAGCCAAGTATGCATGGAGGGGAATCTCTAACATTTCAGCAACAACATAAAACAAAACAAACAAAACAAACCCACTAAATTATCTTTTATTCATCGTTTCCAGAACTATTATAACATGGTTCCCTTTGATAGTCTTTGTAGAAAAAGCTTCAGCCTCATTTCAGCCACTGTGGGATGAGTAACCAAGGAGAAAGCAGAAGAAAGTGGTCTTGTTCTTTCTTTGAGGCAAGACTCACTTTTGAGATGAGAGCATCTGTTTTGTTTGCCATGCTTTTGGTTTGCCAACTCTGTCATTTTTATTATTCAGTCATTTTGTGCTTCTTTTCTATCATAAAAGGTTTTGGGGAAAGTTTGCAATATTTTTTATAAAATAACAGGCTCGTTTTAATTTAAACTCAACCCAAATATAATTTCTCAAAACACAGATGTGTCTCTGCCAATATACTATTTATTGTGCAGTGAGAATAAAATTGTGGCCAGACAAACTTGATATAGTAATCGTGATCCCATGATGACAGGAAAGAGGCTAAGCTTAGCCTCTTCAATTGATTCCTAGTGTTTATTCACACGAGTCATAAAAGGAGACCAAGGAGACAGGGTTCGTGGGAGTGGGTAAGCACAGTTACCTCTCTAATCTGGTTGTCTTTCAGTTATCCTACATCATGGAAGATTTGGTTTGTGCATGTAAAAAAAATACAAATAAAAATATGCATTCATATCAGTCCCTCCATATAGGTTTACATTTATTAGTCAAACAGTAAAAGAGATTCTATTCTAATAATAAAGCGTTCAAGACAAATTTGTTACATATTCCTGGGTTTATTTTGTTCTTTGAATCATCCCCAAATGACCTGTGCACAAATTACAAAACCCTAAAGAGTTAAAAGTGTTTGTTTCACAGGAAATTGGAAGAAATTTATGTGCGCAAGTGAAGCTGAAAGGTCGAATGTGTGACTCACATCTATTGACAGATGGAGTGAGCATAACATAAGCAGACAGTGACTAGAAAACAAGCCGGTTGTGTGAAAGTATTTTTAGAGACTAATTTCTACCCAGCTGTGTCATCTATGAATGGGAGAAGTTTGAGAAAGTTACCTAGGGGTTTCAGAGCTCAATCAAGTGAAAGTTAATGATACTGCTTTTGCTTAAGTAGTCACTTCAAACTTTGATCTGCAATTGAAGCTCGTATTGAAACTAATTTCCTGTGGAGCTGAATCGTACCACTATCAAGATGTCTAAATCTCTGTTGTAGGATCTCTTGTGACTACCACATTTTTAACAATATAAGCATCCAAGGCTCATGTTTATAAACCTCTTTACAATTTGAATGTAATTTCCATATACCTGGGAATTGGCAGGAATACTATCATTGTCTTAGTTTGCAACACAAATATGTAGTCGAAGGTCAGTCGCTTATAAAATTCAGAAAGCTACCAAATGACTCAGGATGAAAAACAAGGCCGTCTAGTTGCTATACAAAGTTTCAAGATCCTGTGATAGATTGATCAGACTGTCTGGAGTGAGTTCTGTCTCAGCTACTTAGAAGAGATATGTATTTTGGATACTTTAACAATTTTATACCTCATATGTCTGTCTTTAAGTTGAGAGAGATAATATATATTTTCTCAAGGTTATTCATTAATGCTCTCTTCTTAACTGTTATATAGATTTCTAGGTTGGAAATTAGTATCTCTACCTTATTTCAGATTGTGTTCTATTGAAGGATGGATGGGTATATAATAAGCCAATAAGTATATCAACTATGCATGTCATGTACTTAAAGATACTACAGCAAAAGTAAAGAAGTAAATTATTTATACAGTACCTTTGTTCAAGGAGATGTAGCAACTTTAAATTAATTTGAGAAATGATTCATATTAGATTACTAACAAATCCAACAGAAGTTAGTATTTACCTCTTTTGGAAACGTGGTCAGTAAGAGAATTTATTTCTCAAGCAAGAATGACTTACAGAGGCATAAAAAGTATAAAGCCAAGCTACTCCATTTCTTGTGAATTCTGGTAGCTGTACTGTAGATACCAGGAACATTCCAGGAAACCTTAATCCCCAAACTGTGTGCCACATTAGCACAATGCAAACAGGAGAAGAAGGCATCACGTGGAGGGGCCAGAGTCAAGAATGAAGACTGTTCCTGGAGCTTCTGAGCTTCCACCTTAGGCCTTAGCATACCCACATCTTTTTGGTTATTCAAGCTCATAGGCTCCTTTTATTGAATTCTCTGGTTTGAGCTGTGTTTTCTGTCCCCGAAAACATGTTCACAAAGCATGGGCACCATGAAAAGGTCAGGATTTCTGATAGTAGCTATTTCTACCTTCAAAGGAAATGGCTAATATTATGTCCAAGGAAACAGGGTTTTTATAGTTAATATGTGGCTCTTCAATATTCATGAATGAATTTTTTTATGTTTCTCTTATTAATCTCTCAACTTCCTTATTCTATTGGTATATAAAATGAGGTGTGTTGGTGGAGCTGTATATGGATTAAATTCTCCTGTTAATGAGTGTCATCTCTAGTAATTGTCTGTAAGTATGCTTCTGAATATCACTGAGGTCTAGGTTCCTCACCTAGAAACAGAAGAGACAGTTGTCTTCTCTATCACCCTTCTGTAGTTACCGCTGAGGTGAAATGGAAGAGGGTGGTATCTCTAGCACCGTACGTGTTCAGTGACTCATTGTTATTAATCTCTGCATGATTGTTAACTGATCACCATTTACAAATAACGATCAGAGACTGAGGTCTTCATACCCTTCTAAATGTCAAGAGAGAACATTTAAAAAAGAGAGAGAACATTTAATGAAATCTTAGAGTTTATAAGTTTTCGAGGACAAAAGTTGCTTTTCAGTTATCTTTCCTGTATTTTTTTTCAGTTTTGTTTCAAATTACTGTAGAAGTAAAAGGTCATCAGGCAGAAGAGAGTAACAGGTCCCTGCTTCTATTTTAACAATAGTCCTCTATTAATTTTTCCTGTGGGGCTATTTCTAAATATACAGAATAAAGAGAATCTAGATTTCTCGTCCTTACCACATTCTAATTTTTTCATGTATTATGTGATGAAACTGGGGCCCAAAGAGATGAGCAATTTTCCAAGGTTGCCCAGGAGCATTTGTAACAGGTAAAGCCTGGATTGATCCATTGATCTGATTCTTCCAATATTATCATCTCATCATTTATTCAAGTCATGTACTTAGAAGATTTTTCAAGGTTGAAAAGAGGACTGCGGTATATGAGTTGTATTATAAAGTTAATCTCACTGGTACCTCAGTTTCCATCCTGTGAACCCTAGTAATTCTTGCTTCGTAATTACTTCCCTTCACCAGAGCATAGGCCATTAGATATTGGGAAAGCTGTGGTATTTATGTAGAAACCTTAATTTAGGAAACATTTTCTGATCATTGACTCTTTTGTTATTGTTATTAAACACCATTAATTTCTTCTTTTTAAAAATATATGTGTACATATAAAATATATATATATATATATATATATATATATATAATTTTTTGTCATTATTTTAGCTTCCTCAGTCTTCCACTAGTGTGATTGTCAAATGCATTGTCCAAATATGGGTCACCTTGAAATGAAATAGAATCAATCAAATGCTTACTCTGGGAACATCAATATAAACTGTGGATCTTCTAGGATGACTGAGAAATATCACCACCCTATTCATAGAAACATCCTATAGGTTGGCTTTTCCTTGAGATGACTGAGAAAAAAAAACACTTAACTAATTGAAACATTAAATTAATTAATTAAAGTAAGAAAAACAATTAAATTAATGTAGCATTTAGTCATCAGTGCATCAGTGTTTATAAATTTGTATTAAGCCCTCATATAAATGTATATATATATATATATATGTATGTGTATATACACTATCACTAATAGCAATAATTTCAGAAGTAAAGTACACACACACACACACACACACACACACACTCTCTCTCTTCTTTCCTCTCTCACACATACTTTAGTGTTAAAGGCCATTATTCTGCCTTTTGGATATAAACTCTAAAATCAATCCATTCATTCTGAAAATCAAATTAAGGTCAGGTCTACTTTTTTGTTAAATGAGCTTATTAACAGTAATATACCTGATTACTTCCTTATAAGTATAAAGATGGAACAATTAAAACAAAGAAATTAAGCTACAGGAGAATATTTGGGTGATAGCAATGAATTCAACAAGTAGCTGATACAATAAAGAAAGTAGCACTCAGAGATGTTTTGTTTCTTAAGACTTATTTATTTTATTATGTATACAGTGTTTGCCTTCATGTACACCTGAATGCCAGAGGAGGGTACCAGATTTCACAAGAAATGGTTGTGAGCCACCATGTTGTTGCTGGGAATTGAACTCAGGACCTCTGGAAGAGCAAGCAGTGTTCTTAACCTCTGAACCATCTCTCCAGCCCCTGAGATTTTTGCCTTTTTAAAAATAAGTAGTAATTCTTTTTTTTAAAAAAAAAGATGTATTTAATACTTATTTCATGTATATGAGTGCTCTATCTTCATGTCCACCTGCATGCCAGAGCAAGGCATCAGATCCCAGTATAGATGGTTGTGAACCAACATGTGCCTGCTGGGAATTGTACCCAGGATCTCCGGAAGAACAGACAGTGCTCTTAACCTATGAGCCTTCTCTCCAGCCCCTGAGATGTTTTGATACATGAGTATTTATAATAGTGTTATACAAAAAAAAAAAATCAATGAATTCTTTTCCTAAAGAGTTTTGGATTATGGGGCTATTAGTGATAGTGATTTATTTTAATTAAACTATTTCTTAATTTGTAACAATTAAATAAAGGAAATGATGTTTACATGACTTTGCTGCCTGTCCAAATATATATGTGGCTTTGCTCTTGAAGACTTGATGACTGCCATGATATAAAATACATGCGATAGTAACATTTATGTGTAATTATAAACAACTTTTAACTGAACAGTACACCTTCAGAGAATTTATTTAATTTTCAGATTTGAATTATCTAGCTATTTTTGGAAGCATACTCTAACATTCTTAAAATAATACCGCCACAGGCACAATGAGACATATAAAATACGAGATGAAAGAGCCAGTCTACAGCTTAGATAAGTTATAAAAATACCATGATTCTGCAGCCCTGTCTTCTTAGTATTGGGAACATACATCCAGGAAGAGAAAATAGTTAATGGTGACCAAAAAAAGTATATCTACTCGCAAGTTGAAGCATAATCGTTGTTAGTTTAACATAGAAAGCTTCTAATTGTGTGCGGGATTCGACTGTTTCTTATCCATAGATACAGACTCAGTAACTAACACAATAAATCTCTGTCAAATGAATGAGAAAACCACTGCCTGGAGCAACTCACAAATCACCCCCCATCCCCCACCCCCCAAAAAACACTGCCTCATTCCTGCAAGGAAGTGTAATAAGAAAGTAAGTAATGCAATTGTGCCTATAAAAAGTAAAACTCTCAGACATTTTAAAATATAAGTGATTAAAAATTAGGATAGCTTTTTAAAAAATAAGCAATTATTCTTTATGTAGAATTATATAAACCAGTTGTCTATTTTTCATTATGACTAGATTTATTTTACTTTTATGCCACTTTGATGCATCTATACATAGTAACTCATAAACATAACCATCAGTAGAAAATCTATCTGTACTCAAGGAAAGTGGTTATCAATTAATCCTGTAATCAATTTTTTTAAAGTAAGTAATTTTAGAACTAACTTGACTATAAATGTTATCTTACATGTAACTATCAGTATCAGCTATCATAATATAGAGATCATAAAATATTCTATTTTATTCTATAATACCTTAATAGTTGTTGATGTTTGCAGAACTTAAGTACAACTATGAAAACATTGGAATTTTTCTTTGTGTTGAGGAATATTTTGATCATTACAGGTAATATGAAAACACAGATATTGTGCTCCAGAAAAATATTTAAAATCTCCTCAATGGGTTTCAAATAATGTGTTCATTGTACAGTTTTGTGCTGATTTTTTGCTTTTTGCAACCATATGGGGTTATCTTTAACAATGCTGCTCCTTTTGCTGTGGTGTAAGATTTGGACAAACCAATTGTGCTTGTGTTACTCATTAACACCTGTAAAAAAATACACGAGGAAAAACTGAAATGGAGAATAAGGCCAGATACAGTGGTTGAAACCAGGAATCCCAGGACTTGGAAGGTGGAAGCAAGAGAAGGAGTTCTGGGTCATTTTTAGCTACCCTGTGATTCTGAAGCCAGTTTAGAACATAAAAGGCCTCGTCTCTGTCTCCGTCTCTCTCTGTGTGTCTGTCTCCTTCCCCCGCTCTGTTTCTCTTTCTTTCTCTGTCTTGTGTATGTCTCAACAATGTAGACATTGACTTTGGCTCCCACTTTTAGAGGCTTTTGTCCATGATACATTGGCTCTAATGTTTTGGATCTGATATGAGATACTCTGTATGCCAAATAATGACAGAGAATTATGAGCAAAATCCTATGAAAAGATATGGCCTATGTCCTTCAAACTTCTTTTCAGTAGTTCTAGTTACCTACTTCCTCCAGTCAGGCCTTGCCTCATAAACTTTCTGACACCTCCCAATAAATCCATGAAATTATAAAATCATCAAAAGACAAATCCATTCATTAAGTTAGCGCCTTCACAACCCAACCACTTTCTTATGGTGCCACATCTTGGGGTTCTCATCCTTAAATACGTGAGTCACTTGTTGTGGGGGTGGGAACCTTTTATGTCTAAATCACAATAGCCAGGGTTGAGTGAACAGTAAAGAGGTCTGAAGCCAAGAAGGATGGTGGTTTTAATTAATCATCTGGATGCTTCTTCAGCATCCATTGTATCAGCATGCTCAGCTTCTGGTCTCTTTAGCCAGAGCCAGAGAGTTAAGAGAGAAGGAAGAGTTAAGGGCAGATTTTACAGTGGTCAGTAAGGAGGTATTTTAAGTAACTGATGTTCATCTTTTTTGCATTGCTAAACATACTTAAACTAAATTTTAAGCATTGTTTGTGAACTTCAAAAGAACCTAGTACGGTCTTAGTTCTACATCATTTTTTTTTCTACATCATTTTTTTCTACATCATTTTTTTACATCATTTATGTTTCATTGAGGGATGATTGACAGATTGCTTATATTTTAAGTATTTAATGTGATTTTTTATATTAATCTACAATACAAAGTAATCAGCAAGTTTCTTAACATAATCCAATGGTATTGTTTGTTACCTCTTCCTCTGTATAGTAAGAACACTGGAGATGACACTATGGCAAATTTTGGGTGCTTGTTACATTATAGTCCTCATGAGCATTAGCACCATGGTGTATAAATCTGACCCTTAGAACACATTTATCATCCAGCTGAAAGTTTATGTCCTTTGACCATCAACTCTTTCCCTTGCCCACCTCCCTGAGTCCTGGTGAACACCCTTTGGTTTACATAAGTTCAGCTTTCCAGGATCACACAGAAGATGGATGCTGTAATATTTGTCTTCCTATGCTCATCTTATTTCACTAAGCATTATGCATTATAGGTTAACCCATGTTGAAGTCTCAGAAAGCAGCATTTTGGGACAGATGGCAGGAACTACCAGTTGACAAAAGCATCATGTAGTCATAGGAGCAATTTTTAAAATGACAACCTCCATAGAGTAAGACTTCAGTCACTTCCATTTTTAAATCTTTGTCTGAAGATAGTTTCCGAATTTCTCAAACTGGTTTTGTTTTGTTTTGTTGTTTTTTTTCAGTTTTACTCGGAGGTATCAAATTTGGTTGAAGGCAGTAAAGAATCTATGATACCTCTTGAGTCTTCTGATTAAGCCAGCTACAAACTGTTATGTATAGATCTATATTTGCACTAAATGTATGTTAAAGAGGTAAATAATATTAGTATGAATATTTCAAACCTTGAATAATCAAAATATACATTACTATTAATAAAACTCTGCAGAAATTTGTTCGTTGCCCTCTACTGTGAGGGATAACCATATATTTTCAACTTGACTCTAACAAATTATGTGTGCCTATTTCTTTTTGGTTTATTTAGGTGTAATATAAGAAATTGTATTTATCTCAATTCATCTATTTCAAGGCCACTTGCTTCTATCATCCACAGAAACAGTGAACCGAGGCAGTAAAGAAAGTAGAATTCAGGTATCATATCAAATCTGCAAAAACATGATGGTTCTGTTGATTAATACATGAGTCATGCAGCATATGTCAAACAATTTCAGTGTGCTTTCCAAACTGTGGCCCAGAGAAACAGTGAAAGCAAGAACTTTGTTTATTTTTATATACTCATCACAGCCCCTTGTACAAGAGAATTAACTCAAAATCATTTTAGACTACTATTTTGTACATTCGCAGACTGTGAAGACCATGGGTTCCATTTTATAATAAGAAATAATGACACCCTTCACTTTTTGCTCTTACTCCTGCCATAGGTTTCATTTGCCAAATTAAATGTCCCGAGTGAATGTGGAAAAGCAGAGCATATAGAAGACACTGTTTTCTGTTCATTGAACAGTGAGAGCAGCACCACTGGTTCTAGACAGTGTGTCAGTGCAATTATGACAATGGTGTATTCATGTTTATCTGTCAGACAACCAAACTCAAAAGAGTGACGGTTGAGCCCAGTGAAAGACGTACTGTGCTGGCTAGTTTTTATGTCTATTTGGCAAAAGTTAGAGACATCTGAAAGGTGAGAACCTCTATTGAGAAAATTGCTTCTTGGTAATATAGGGCGATAGGAGGCGAGCCTTTTCTCTATTAGTGATTGATAGGGAAGGGCTCAGCCCATTGTGTGTGTGTGTGGGGGGATACCCCTGGGCTGGTGCTCCTGGGTTCCATAAGAAAGCAGGATTAGCAAGCCATGAGGAGCAAGCCAGTGAGCAGCCCTCTTTTTCGAGGCCTCTGCATCAGCTCCTGGCTCCAAGTTCTTGCTCAGACTTCCTTGGATGATGAACCATGATATGGAAGTACAAGCCAAGTAAACCTTTTCCTCCTCACCCTGCTTTTGGTCATGGTGTTTCATCACAGAAATATTAATCCTAACAAAAATAAATGTGTTTCCTTAACTTAATGAAATAGATTATTTTTAGCTAATTGAACTCTTATTAAACTTCTGCCAGTAGATACAGTTTGATTTAAAAAAAAATCAAAATTATGAAAGAGCATGTATTAAACAATAGTGATACATTTTGAATCAAGAAAAATTTTATATGTCAATGCTATGCATAAGAAATTCACTAATTAGGCAGGTGATCACCTACTTGACATTGGTAGGACAGTGAGTGTGTATTAGCCACTGACTAGGTGTGCCAAACATTAATCATGCTGTTCAGGAATGGAAAGAACTCTTTAGGGACCCAAAGGCTTACTGTAGGAGGCTTAGGAAAGGTGTTCTTTGTGTGCAGATTGATTTTCATCAGCAGTGATTTAGAGAGAGGAGATCCTGGACTGTTGCTTGCATGCATATGGAGAAGTCCTCAGAAGGTGCTAACTGTCCTGGTGAGTAGTCTCTCCCCGACCTAGACACCAACTGGAGCACTCCAGGGAAAGCAAAGGAGGATTGAGGTTCATTTGGCTTTTGGGGGAAGAAAACAAGTGTAAAAAATGTCTTTCAAGGTTCTGAATATTCAGGCTTATTTGTTTACAGGGTCAACATTTCTAGGAGTCACGACTAGGAGTCCCTCTTACCTGTTTTATCTGGGGGAGCTGGGCCAGGAGGCAGGGGAGGTGAGTTAGATCTGATGCTGAGATGACTCATCCTCAGCCTGGGCCTTGGCTTTCACAGCCACGCTTCAGTGACTCATTTCTCTGGCACTGTCTTTGTTAACTCCTGGGATCAGAAGAAGTGTCCTGTTTACATAGCCCTACATATGGCTGCTTGCTCAACTTTTTTATCTTAAAGGAGCTGCCTTCGCTGACAAGTAAAATCACCCTGGTATATGCCCTCTGACTTAGACCTCATCCTTGTTCTTTCCAGTGAGCTAACCTCTCTCCTACACCTCCCCTAACCTTTTAGGGCACAAATAGATGAATTTTTTTCAAAGAAAGTTTTGGAGACCTCTATTGTTTAGTAGGGCTCCTCCAACCCATTCTTAATTGTGATGTAATCTTTTGACATTATAGGGTTGGGTTTTAGTACTTACAGTATTAGGTGCCATGATTATCATCATATCATCATTATTGTTATTATTATTATTATAAAATATTTTAATGCCTCAGTTGGTTGTCAAACAAACTCTGGACTTTCACTCAAATAATATTCCCTCGGGGAATGAATCTCAGTCGGGCAGCACCTGGGTCTCTAAGCATAGCTCAATGGAGCAGTCTAGTTATAAAAAATTTAATTAGAATCCCCTCCCCCAACCTTCTCTTCCCAACCTGCTCCCCCTGCAGTGTTCTGAGTTTCCAGTCTCTATGCCTCTAGACAAACCCAGTGGAATAAAAATGACAAGTAGTGAAGAGACCCGTGGCCCACCCACCTCTACCTAACTGCCTCTGATCATTCTAGCTCAGTTTCATCCAACGCAGGCCTTTTGAGACTCTCTCTCTCTCTCTCTTTCTCTGTGTTGCAATGTCATGATTTGGCTCCCCTATTGCAGTGTTTCCAAGGTAAAGAATAGCTTTTTCCCTGACGCTTTGGACAAGCTGTCCTGATTCAGCAGGAGAAATCTGAAAATCGTGATGTTTGTGTACTCCCTTATCCATTATTCAAATCCATAGCCTCTCTGAACATTTAGGGAGAAACTGCCTCCTGCACTAAAGAGAGAATCAGTCATTCAAGTGACTGATGTGAAAAGCAATTCTTTCTCTGTTTTTAAAATCGGTCATTTATCTCCGGCTTCCTCTATGTTGATGGTCACCAATGGCAAGGGGTTAAAGAAAGAACTTATGTAGTACAGTATATTTTTGGCCTTGGGATATCCTGATGCTCTAAAAACCAGCCCCACCTCCCGTTGCAGTCCTCATCACAATAATCCTTTAATTGAAATGCAAACTGTTGTGCTCTATCTGCATAAGAGAGTACAAGTGTTAATGACAGCCTGTTTTCAGCATTCAGATCTGAGGAATAAAGCTGCCAATGTGTGATCACACAGAAACTCTAAACAACCCCTGCCATGGAAAAAACAAAAAAGAGAGTAGTTATGAGAATCAGGCTCCTGCTTCATTAAGTCTTCCCTGGGAATACAACTTGTAAAGGACAGTGATCGGTAGAGTCTTTTAGAGGCCCTCTGTGGTAGGTTCCTGTCCTGTTCCCTGTTTTCTACCTTTTCTGATATCTATCCAGTTTGCCTTTCTGAATGAGGATTGAGCATCTTACCCAAGGTCCTTCTTCTTGCTTAGCTTCTTTTGGTGTTTAGAAGTTAGTATTTTATCCTATATATTATATGACTAATATGCACTTATTAGTGAGTATATTCACGCTATGGACATGAATGAGCAAATAAAATGTCCTTGTTGTTTACTAGAGCATATTTTGGATATATGCCTAGGAGTGGTATAGCTGCATCTTGAGGGGACAGGAGCTCCACAAGGAAAGCAACAGAACCAAAAAAATTCTGGACCTAGGGGTCTTTTCTGAGACTGTTACTCCAACCAAGGACCATTCATGGAGATAACCTAGAACTCCTGCACAGATGTAGACCATGGCAGTTCAGTGTCCAAGTGGGTATCCTAGTAAGGGGAACAGGAGCTATCTCTGACATGAACTCAGTGGCTGGCTCCTTGATTACCTCCTCCTGAGGGGGGAGTAGCCTGACCGGGCCACAGAGGAAGACAATGCAGCTAGTCCTGATGAGACCTGATGGGCTAGGGTAAGATGGAAGGGGAGGAGGACCTCCCCTATAAGTGGACTGGGGTAAGCCCATGGGAGGAGAAGAGGGAGGGAGGGCTAGATAGGGAGGCGAATGGGGGGAGCTACAGCTGGAATACAAAGTGAATAAATTATAGTAAAGAAATAAATAGATAAACAAAAAAACTCAAAAAAAAAAAAGGATAGAGATGGTCAATCACTCTGCCACTGTCAGAGTGTTTAATGGAAGGTACCTCAGGATGCATATATACATGAAGCTTTAGACATGAGTCTCTACACAGCTTTAACAAATGTATCTACCTTTGCTGGTATGCTTTTAAAGGGTTAAAGAAGAAAAAGGTAAAGAAAACTCAATTACTGTCTTACTCAGAAAATATCACCTGCAAATTAATGTGAAATCAATGTTTTCTTTAGTGTGAATCTGGAGAGGCTGCTCTCTGTGCCTGGCTCCAGCCTGGCTTTCACAATGGAGGGGTCCCTTTGTACTGCTTTTAGAGCAAGTACAAGAAAGCTTCCTTTTCAAGGGTCCTGCACTTGGTCTTGAACCCGTTTATCTGGACACTAATCTGTCACTTTTCTTTGAAACTCATTATACTAGATTTGTGAATTGCTAAATAAATGATGTCAAAATAAATGAGTCAAAAGACCTGTTTAGGCATCTCGTGCTTTTTACCTAGCTTATCTATTTATTTGGGTGATCAGTTCTTGCTGAAGAGGTGTTACCTGTTCAGATAATGATATTTCCTTTTTACTCTTTTTTCCATTTTTTAACTTTTATTAATTGCAGTTTATTTACTTTGTATCTCCCTTGTAGCTCCCTCCCTCTTCTCCTCCCAATCCCACCCTCCTCCCCCCTTCTTCACCCATGCCTCTCCTTTCTTTTTAGTCTTTACTGCTACCATTTCCTGTTGAAATCATTAAGTCCCTTGCATTCATTTCATTGCCAAGCATTTCTGTGAGTTGATTGGGCACATAAGATGCTTTCTTTAGCTCTGGGAAACTCTCACAAGGAAGAAAACATTTGTGTGCAATGTTAAATTCCTGGTTAGAGAGAATTCAGTAGTTTGCCATTCATTAGGCACAGCAGGCTTCCTTGGAAAGGGACAACCACGGAAAATGAAAGCTGTAGTAAAACCGCATTATTGTACTTGTGCCAGAAGAGGGTGCCATTTATGGTCACAGAGAAATCCAAATGGAGAATGCAAAGACTGCCAGTGAGAACAAATGGGTAGAGTGAAGATGGGTGAGCAGGTATAGCAGATACTTGGACAGCCATTTTTCTAATCCTTTGTGCACTGTGTTTATGTATGTGCTGCTTTTCAATATCGGCTAAAACATGTCAGTTTACTCAAATAGGCCATGCTTATTAACTCATGGGACTATGCCATTAATTCTATGGCTACTTTCTTTATTATATGACTACAAGCCCAATTATTATCTAAGAAGATAATTTACGTTCCCCAATGTACAAATACAGCCATTGACTTACAGGTTATCTTGATACAATGTGACTAAGAAAATAATAGGTATCGTATTGAAAAATAGTTAAACTTCCTGCATATTTTGTTGCTATTTTAACTCCAGAAATTTTTCAGAACTCTGTCTTTGGAGTTTATTAAGAAGTTACCTGTGTTTCATATAAACTGTGTTTTCCATGCTTGCAATCCTTTCGCTCACAGGAAAGAAAATTACAATAGCATGGAAAACACAGTCGTCTTTAGAAATAGTTAACCAGCCAGACTGGTAATGATGCAGAAAATGAGCAGTCCTAGCCCTTAGTAATGGGGGTGAAAACTGCTACAGCAATTCTAAGGTATCTATATAATTCATTTGCATACTTCTTGACTCAGCAATTCCTCCCCTCAAACCCAAAGAAAGAAGTGGGCTATGGCATGCAAAGATGTAGCTATACATTTCTTTTCCTAGTTTCTTTCTGTAAGAATAAAGCAATGTAAACAAATTTAATGCTGTATCATGAAAATTATTTAAATGATAACAGTTTTTATGTTATACAGCTTTTAGAAAAATATACCTTGAACTGTAAGAAATGTCAGTGGAAAATAAAAATTGAAGAAAAGTAGTATAGAAATATTACCATTTAATCCTTTTTTATGAAAAGAAAGTATATACTTGAAAAAATAAATACAGAGTTATATAATTGAAAGCAAAATGGAATGACCACTTTTCAACAGTATATTAATGAATAAATTTTAAAAAACTTTTTTTACATCTATACTTCTGAGTTTCATAAAAAGCATTCAATTATAATTCTGATAAGGAAATGGAATTGTTCAAATGAGAAAGAATTGGTTAAATAGCAGGAATCTTATGGGTTTGGGTTTCTAAGGCATACATTATTAGGATAGTACAATTGTCTGTTTTTTCATAAGTGTGTATGCAATTATTTCAATTGCAATAATTATGCACTATGCCTTCTAGTTTCAGAGTACATTAACATCCCTTTTAATGGAATGTTAAGACAATAAGGAGAAAATAGAGATACGGTATTACTTATTAGCACTTGACCTAAGTTAATTACAACTTGCAGATAACCCACAAGTATTGAATATACTTTCACATATTATTTAATTGGAAATCTGTTTCTAAGTCTGTCATCTCCCAGGCAAGCAATTATGCAGGGTTTTACTTCCCTAAATGGGTTTTCTTTTAACTCAACCAACTGTAAGTATATTTTTTTAGAGATTATTTCTGCCTTGCATTTCAATGGCATAATGGTTAACATCCTAAGTAGTGAGAAAAATCGTATACAAAATAGGTATTGAAGCATACTGAATTAGGAAACAATACCTCATTTTATATCTTGGATTTGGGTGTAGTGTAGAGATGTGCTGAAGAATGAGAGGAAACAAAGATCTTCACTCCGTTTGCTTGATTATCTTCCAGACTGGATCCAAACTCATAAAGACCATGATTTGCTAACAGTTCTGTGATGATCCCTCGGAGGTTAGATCTCATCAGGAAGGTAAACAATTTCTATGTTGGGAATATTAACTGGGACTTAAGACCTACGAATACCAATCTGACTGCAGCAGAAAATCCTTTGATGAATGAACTATGGAAAAAACTATACTCATATGTTCATTTAGATTTCTATGATAAAATATCGTAATATGCCTGGTTTATAAAGAAATACATTTCTCTAATATCATCAGAAATCTGATAATTCCAAGCCCGAAATTTCAGAAGGCTCTATGTAGAGGGATTTTAATCCAGCAACATGGCTACTCTGGCTGAAATACAGACATGCCCTTAGCAGACACTTGATTCCTCTGTCTGGACTACTGTCAGGCCCTTAGAACAAGCCTTTAATCACAATCAGTGAAGGTAAAGTTAGTTTGTAGAAGGAAACACACATGTTTGAAAGTAATGTCTAACTGAGAGGCAGACAAAGTGACAAATAAGAGAAATATTTGTCAGAATAGGAAATTTCCAGGAAGAAAAGAGGGGAAACCTAAGGGGGTGCAGCAGAGAGGGCAAGAGAGAGGAGGCAGTTTTACCAGGACTGTTTTACAGAGACATGTTGCAGATAACAGTCTAGACACAGGTGAAGACAGGCAAATCAGAGAATGAGAAGGAGCTAGAAGATTACGACACATTGCTATAGTTAATTTGAGGTTAGGCAAAGCAATTCAGTCAGGAGCTGAGCAAGAAGCCAGATTGAATCAGTCAGCTTGGAAAGGAATTTGAACCAGAACTTGCCAGCCAGAGTTCAGAAAAAACTAGTAAGAGTGAAATTATGCATTGGTAAGTTTAAAAATATTCCAAGCCTAGACAAGATTGTTTGGAGGCCTATTAGCTTCTAGGACCAGGCCTAGCTTAGCAGATGAAATCAGTAAACTTCAGAGATAACAATTACTTCAGATGAGTAAAAGATACTATTACAGCTCTATGTCGGTTAACACTCTGCTTCCTTAACCACAGAAGGCGCCTTCTGTGTTTTCCATGGTAGAAGAGACAGACTACATCCTGGGAGGAAGCATTGCTTCCTATTTGAACTACTAACCTATTTGAACTACTAGGTTACACCTCAGTATCTAAAATTGTGTATGTGTGTAAAAGAGAGAGATGGAGAGTGCTTTTATAGGAGTATAAATCTAAATCACAATAGCCCCACCACATTAATTAATTATCTCCCAATGGCCTACTTTAAAGCAAACACCTGGATTAGGTTAGGATTATAACATACTGAATGATGATAGACACAATATTCAGATCATTGAAGTTATTAAATACATATAGCTTATTGTAATTTAAGATGTAAGGATTGAGGTTAGTATATAAAATTAATAGACATCAAAGCATATGATTGCTACTTTTCTTGTTTAGATAAATAACATTGACAGATTAAGAAGTTTCTCCCACAGTTTAGCCTACATTTACAAGCATGATCTTAAAGTTGCTCAGGAGTATACCCTCATTTTCTGCTGTGGTTTTTGCTGCTTCTAAAAACAGTGTGTATTTCAAAGTCCACTCTATTTATTAAGATAAAAAGTGAAAAACAGCTACACCAGGCAACTCTAAAATGTTTTTCATAAACTTCATAAGATATTTGAGCTTCTCAGAAAGCATTTGGATCTCCCTTTATTTATTTTTCATTCACCTGCTATAACAGGTATGCAAGGCTTTCGCAGATTCCTTCATTTTGTTAACCTAGGAATTCTTAAGATGGTTTCCATATAACATAAGCTTCACAGAATGCTTTCTAACAAAAGTATCCTTGTCAAAATAAGTGTGAGATACTCTGTATACACAAGGACATATGGTAACATGCGTGGTAATATGGTACATTTGGGGAAAAATTCTTATGTTACAGATATTGGCTTATCTCTGTATTTTTGAGACTTATATATGTGTGTGTGTGTGTGTGTGTGTGTGTGTGTGTGCGTGTGTGTGCACGTGTGTGTGTATGAAAGTGCATGTGTGTGTTTAAGTAGATTAATCTGCCTGGTTTTCTAGAGATGTATACTCACATATGCACATATATCTTATTGATGTTAGAGATATGATAGATGGACAGACATGTGGATGTATGGATGGATAGATAGATAGATAGATAGATAGATAGATAGATAGATAGATAGATAGACAGATAGATAACTAGACAGACAGATAGAAAGTTAGATGCTATAGAGATTTTAAAGAATTGGCTCACTCAGTTGTACTTGGCAAGACTGAAATTAGTAAGGAAAACTACCAGTCAAGAAAATCATACAAATGTTTTTACATTACAGACTTGAGGCAGGATCCTACTCTTTCCTGAGAAAACAAACAAACAAAAAAATGTGCTTACTCCAAATGAATGAATAGAAAAATAGGAATTTTTGATAATAACCTATAAAGCTAAAGATACTACAATTAAATTACTCACAGTGAAATAAATTTCTCTCTTTTGATCAAAAATTTGAAATAGAAAGTGTTCTTCTCTGAACCTACAGTCATCAGTCTTCATAATTTGTATATCACTTATGTAACTGCTAGGGTTTAGTTTTCATTATTTTTTACCTACTTCAGAACGTCTTTAAAAGTAAGTAGACCTACTTTAAAGAATACCATGACATAACACTTTCAGGATGAACACCTCAGAATTTTAGCAAACAGTGAGTGTTCTAGCAAAGGTCTCTTGTTCTTTAATATATATATATCACAAACATAAATATGATATATATAATATAATACACACAAATATAGATATGATATATATCAAATAAAATACAATATATAAAAAATAATACCATATATATTGTGTGTGTGTGTGTGTGTGTGTGTGTTCAAGACTTAGGGAACCTGATGAGATTCCTCAGCTCTTCTGAAGAAAGAATTGGGGCAGGGACATATACATACTAAAAGAAACCTATACTAACCCATACTAACTTTATTGAAGTTAAAAAAAAAAAAAGATGCCCTAGGAACAAAAGTGAGCCGGAAATTCAGAAAAGATCTGAGAATCAAAAAGACCCAAACCCTCCCAAGTCATGAATCTTTACAGGTTACTACATAGTATCTTTGTTGTCCCCAAATTTTGAGACAGGGAAAACACACACAATCTCTTTTTTTTTACAAGGCACTAACCACCAAGGGGGTTCCCAAACTGGCTTTTCTCCTATTTTAATCATGATGCATCTGTCTTCCAGCCGTCTCATTCCAGAAAATGTTAACTGGGTTAAAGTTGATGAGAAACATCTAATGACTCCTGACTTTTGCTAATATATTTGTTATAAAAGTCAACAATGTGCCAGAATGTATGAGGTATTTATCTTTTGCTAATAATGAAAACAACTCAAAAACGTATTGCTGGAAGAAGAGCACTTATTAGTTTCACAAACTCTGTGGTCCACTGACCTTCAAAGGGAGGAGGTATAGACTTGAAACCTGACTGAGGAACAGCTAAACTATGTTCAAAAATTACCATTTATATTTTCATAGGCATTAAATTTAGGACCGGAATCTAGGTAAGGGGAGACAATGAAATTTTAGGAAGCTGCTGGAAAAAAAATCTAAAACTGACAATTCCTGGTACTTTACAGAAAGGATTAGAGAGAGTCCTTGATGCTGTTTTGGACTTCTGCATAAGACTATCTTTGACATGAATTTTCAGAGCTTTGGAAATAGGAAATCAGAGCAGTATTTTCAACTCATTCAAAATCCTGAATTTGAGAGTGGTTAGTTACTTTTGGGAGGTTAAATAAAGGAAAGATGATATAAGTTCACAGCTAGCCTGGGCTACATCTGTAGTAATGACTAATGTGGGCTAAAGAGTGAATCTTTTTCAAATAACAATAGTAACAGCAACTCAAAACCCAAGCATTAAGCAAGTTCTATAGAGTACTAAAGCATTCTTAAACACTAGTGTGACTCAGCAGCAAGTATAACTTCTCAAATGGCAATTATTGAAGTATTTAATATTGAATGAACTCATATATTTGTGCAGTATGTTACCAGGCTTTCAAAAAAGAAAAAATCAGACAAAATTTCTTCTTCCCTCTACTGCAAAGGTGTTTAAAAAAAAGAAACAAAATGATATTAAATATACAAGTAATATATGGACTGAAACTATTTGGTAGCATTCTTCGAGCTGGTAAAAAGAGTTAAGTGAACAGATCAGAGTCATGAAGAATCGCATAAGCAAGGCTGGTGATTGCTTTTCTCCTCTGATAGTATGCACGGGACCTACAGAACTATGAAAGCAAGAAGGGATGAGGATTCTCAGCAAGTACCAGTTTAATATACTCATGTTCTCTGTCTCATGTTTGTGGGACATACCTTCAAGTTCTGGAGGGTAACCAATAGCAGTGGCAACAGCTCGGAATCTCAAAGGGTCTGTGATACGTTACTGGCCAACATCTCTAAAAGAAGTAAACCATTACTATCACTGGGTGGTTTTTGTCGCCTGTGCTGATCCCATTATAGAGTAACTCCACGGGAGTTGGCTGTAGCAGGTCAGGTTCCATATGAGCATTTTAAGGCTTATTTCTTTCTCTATGTACAACATAAAATAGTAAAAATTTCCTCATAAAATTCTTTAGTGTCATCAACATATTTAGCATGAGTATAATCATGAAATATTCAACACTTAAGCCACATATATTTTTTTTCTTCCTTTCAGGATTTAGATTCCTCATCAGTAAATAAACAACACTTATTTCCATGAATTGCTCTCATTTCAGAGTCCAAAGGAAATCTCACAGAGATGTAGATCTCGTCTACAGTTACTCAGTGTGGTTATTCAACTACTTAAGAAGATACTTTCAGTTGTTAAGAATGGCTCATAGAACTGATCATTTTGTATTTGGATAACCTAGGGAGGACTGTGTTTCTCTCATTAGGAATGACAAGTCTCACAGCGAACTCCATGACTCTCTGGTCATTGCAGTCTTTCAGCCTCTGCTTCAGTAATGTTTCCTGATCCTTAAATGGCAGTTGTTTTGTAGATGTATCCAATGGAAGTAGACTACACACTTCATTCTTATTAGAAGTGGTTTTCTGTAATGATCTTTGTATGTTGCAAAGAGAAGTTCCCTTAATGTGAGGTGAGGTATATCTGTTGGTATAAGGACAGATATTTAGAATGTATTTAGGAATTATGCCTGTTTGATGAAGTGGTGGTTGCAAGTTATACTCCAAAATCCACTCCTTTACTAGCTCTGGGTTATTGTCTAGGTTTCCAGTACCAGGCATGATTTCCCTACTACAAAACTATAGAAACTGAGCAGGCTGCATTAGAAATATATATGTACATACATACACATACATGTATGTAAAAGTAATGAAAAAGAGGCCATGCAATTGAAAGAGAGAAGGAAGGAATCTTTGATTGAGTTTGGAGTGAGGAAAGGGAAATAGTGTAATTATACTATAATATCAAAAATAAAATAAATAATAAAAAAATTTCCTGCTAGAACTACCGACATTCAATAGGTAGGATTGAGATAAGGTCAAAGGAAAAATACATAGGACAGTCTCACCATAGTTGGCCATCCAGAATACCAACAGTGCTGAGTCCATGCTTAGAGAGTTTATGATAAAAAACAAGTAAATTCTAAAGAACATCTAGTAAATATGTGCTTCATTCCTTTCGGCATAGTTTTCTGGTCTGAAATGATGAGTGAATTTATATTTAGGTCATTGTTCGGGTTCCTTGTGGACTTACTCTTTTAATAACGAAGTCTTTATGTCTACCACCAAGAAGACTGACAATGATAGGCTAAGAGACATTAACTAAACCTCTTTATCTTTAATAATTTGTGAATGAGGTTGATGGAAACTAACAAGGCAGAAAATGATTGCAAATGTAAACGCCAATGTGTTTAATGATCCGAAGAAACAAGCTCAATTGGAACTTGTCAGATGAAAATTGTTCTGCCAGTTGACCTGTCCATAAACATTAATAGACTGTAGAAGGCTGGACAAATACTAGCATTAGCCAAGAAATGGCTTAATTAAATAAATAAGCGGAAATCCTAAATAATGTATCTTTAAAGTGATGAAAATTATCAACTAAGGGCTGGTCTAAAAACCAATTGTCCACTTATTGTAAACAGAATATATTTCAAAAGTCTGCTGATTCTCTGTTTTCCAGCATAATAAAGAAGCTTAGAGTGAAAGGCCAAACTGGGCTCTAGCTTCAACAGTCACTAAATTTACTTCCATATGGATAAAATAAGGTTAATAATTAGTGTGTCATGTTTACACATATTAGTTCCTTGGTGAATTTTGATGTTAGGGCTTTCTCTTAAAACCCCATTCCTTCATCTCTCAAATTATTGATTTTATATGATAATATTTTTGTGGAGTCTTCAATATTGTGCTGACATAAAAGATGTACTAAAACATCATTCACAGATTATATGTAATCCATTAGGCAATGAATGACACTCATCCATTCAATACTATGTATTGAAAATGCTCCAGTTATACAGTAAAAATTAGACTCAGTTCTATTCAAGCTCAGGAATATGATCTTATAGGTTTAAATTGGCATAGTGAAAAATTATAGGTTTTGATATTCCAGAAATCAAATTTTTATTCAGCACCATATTTAATTCATTCTGGGTGGAGGCCAAATTCCATAAGATTTCTAAACTTTTAATTTAAAAAAAAAACAGAGTTTATGATATTATAAACAGTTGATTAAGTATTCAGAAAGATAAATACTATTAAACAGAAAAAAATCACCAAATTAATGTACATTCATTAATTATTATGGCAATCTTGTGCATATTTAAACTATTGAAATGATGTCTGAAATCAAGGAAGGGTTTAAAATTGATCAATTCCTTTCCACTTTCTGTATGTAGACACCATAAAACAACCAGTTTTAATTATTATTTAACATGGTTCTTTACAAGATTCTAAAGCATGAAAATCAATTTGTGACAAGAGTTACATACTGCTACTGAATGGCCATTTAGTATATTTAGTGAACCTAGAAATATGACAAGACAAAATCACATCTGTTTAAAAGACACTATTGAGTAACTTTGCAAGTAGGATTTATTTTTTTATGAGAAGGCCTGGACTTTACAATCTACCCTCTTCAGTTTTCTAAGTTTGATGTTACAAGTGGGCATCACCATACCCTCTCCATTCAGTCAAAAGTTTTAACAATTAGCCAGAAAACACGTAAAATTTTATTTAAAATTATTTTTCCCAGGCTTTGGATGTTTTACACACATGTAATCCCAGCATTCTGTAGTCATACTCAAACCTCATGTGGTAGGGCTCTGCTAGGATCATGGCAGGCAGGGAAATGTTCAACAAAGGAATGAGAATGAAATTTCAGTTCAACCTAATATTGTCAGGTTGGATCAAACTTCAGGAATCAGATGCCAGGTAGTTTATTGCCAGCATATTTATGGAAGTTAAAATTGGGGGACAATGTCTTGCAATTCAGGTACACAATGAGTCATGATGACATCAAAACTCAACTCAAAATACATGTAACATCTTCTAGGAAGGTGGATTCTAGAGTGTGAAACCCTGCTATTAAGGTTGAAGTCTGTCATTTCCAGATAGGCTCTGAGATCAGTCTATGAGGATGAACTCCCCTACTCAGTGAAGTTCTCTCTTAGCCTGATTTGGGGAACCCCAGATTTCCTAAAGAGTGTCACATAGCCCTCAAGGAAGATTACAGGCCATTACAGACAGACCCTTTCCTGATAAGAAACCTGTTCAACAAGCATCTGGAGATACCCACCCAATGCTAACAAGATGTCTTGGTGTCTTGGCTTTCAATCAATGACCTTTAGTGTACCTGGAGATTCGCCCCCACCCATATAATAAATTAATAATTTAATAAATTAATAATAATAATAAATTAATAATAATAATTAAGAGGCTCTTTTGTTACATGTCAATCAAGTATCCCTGGCACTCCTAGCCCCAGTGAAATCAAACACATTCACTCTCAAAACTCCTCTCACTGTCGAAGGTTTTTAAGTGGCTGATTCTCGAAAACTCTCTCTCATTCCAAGTCTCCACCAGGACTGCGAGAGATTCGTCATTTCTTCTAGGGAAGGAGCACTGATGAATGCCCCAAGCTTGGCTGCCATTCAGACAGCCACCCACCCAGCCACCACGAGCTTCTTAGTCAGCCAGTACTGCTGGCACCTCTAGCTTCTGCTGTTCACCAGCATGTGGAACTGCCTCAGCAGCTGTTGACCTTCCTCCCTTTGGAGGAACTGCATCACACTGGACCTTCTATTGGGACAGCTTTTGCCCACAGCTCTGCAGGTAGTACAGAGGCTTAACAGAAGGGCTATTAACACTGCAAAGTCATCAAAGGCTTTTGGAACACTCGAGTTTCCACTGCCCTCTTATACCAGCAAACTCGTTTGTAAAGACCTAACTGTAACACCCAGTAGAAAACTTATTTTCACCTCCGTTGTGAGACCTGGAGCCTCACCCTGAGCCTCCAGCTGTTTCTGAGAAAATGGAACCTTTGATCCCGGGGGGTTAACCTGTTTCTTCCATCCAGAAGCAAACAGCATCTGAACTGGCCTGTGTGAGAAACTCGCATGTCTATTTCCTGCCTGCAGCCCAGTGGTAGGGGAAAAGGAAGTGAAATAGCCTTACCCTGGACAACCCAGGCTACCACTGGATGCAGAATGACACTAGAGATAGCTTGATGTATTAGCTAAAGAGCCTAGGAAAAGATCTGGTATCATCTCCGTCATACAATAGCATAGATGTCATTTGGGCTAAAAACCATGTCTGGTTCTGGTTGTGGAAGTTTTTCTTTTTTCCTGATTGTAAAAGCAATGATGTAAAAGCAGAAGGAAAAAAAAAAGAAATACAATAGAAGTACATAAGTAAAAGCCAAAGATATGAAACAAGGCTATTCCACTAGAAAGCATGGAAACTAATGAAAACTGTGCAAGTGATAACATGGGAGAAACATTTAAGGGATATCATATTGTCTGAGCATGTTAATAAGCTCTGTCTACCAAGAGACAGTGCTACCAACCATTGAAATAATGAAGTATTAATAAACTAAGATTATTGGCAAACAGCCATTTGTCATTCCTGGGTAAGCATGAGAGATTAAGAGCTAAAATCCGCAGTGTTAGGGAAGTCATAATTGCATCATTGTTATCAGTAAATTAAGGATTATCCTTTTGTGAAAACAAAGTTCACTATGCTGAGGAGATAGGAAAAGGAGGCATCATCTATGTCAGAGGAGGCCAAAAATATGGCATTGCTAACGAGTCAGATTTGTTCTCTTACCCTCTTTTCCTCTTTCTCCCTTCCTCCCTCCCTCTTGCTGTTTCTTGTCTAGATTGAGGCTGGGGAGAAGGTATGCAATCTGTTCCTGAGTCTGTCACTCTGCCTGCCTTTTGTTAGAATTTTTTTTTTCTGTTTTCTTTTAACCTGCATAGAGTAAAGCCATTTTTACAACTATTCTCAATCCTAGAAATAATTAAACAGTCATATTTATGCTAAAGAACAGAATGTTAACAAGACACCTTTATTCTCCTCTTCTGTTCTCTTCTTAGGAGACATTGGAAGTGAGATAAGGAAAGAGGATGGCTGTCTCAGAATCGCATGCATAGAGCTAAACAACTGGCTTAAAGTCACAGTGTTGACAGCTCCAACTTGTAGAACCTAGCCCATCTCCTTAAATCAACAGGATTCAGGTCTCTCACTGTCCATCCATTGAGACTTGTTGACACTGCACAATTATACTCTCACTCCTTAAAATAATGGGTGCAAGTAGCCTTGCCTGTATATAAGATGGAGCAGATGTAAATGAAAAATGCATTGTCATTATTTATCCCATAATAGATTGCCAACATATTTTCATCTTCAGGCTAGTCCCAAAATATTTATATCCCAATAGGAGTGGGTCTGACCACTGTGTTGAGGAAGAGGGTGGGAGGACTTAATGATATCTATAAGAATTAAGCAATTACCATCCCCACATGCTTTTCTTTTTCAATCTTCACAGTTATTTCTAGAACATCAGAGACATATTTCTAGGCATATATATATATATATATATATTAAATATACCCCATTAGCAGAATGTTACATATATAAAGAGAATGTTCTTTGTAGGAAAATGTCAAAGTGGGTGAGTTTGAATGTGCTGTTTCCTATATGCATCATTTTACAAACAAACTTTAAACTGCATTTATGGTACTTTAGGCAACTGAAATGATGCAAAACTATAATTGAAGCACTTGGGAGGTAGAGACTGAAGAACTCTTTAAGGCTAACATCAACTATATGGTGAGTCTGAAAATTGCCTGAGCTACATAAGACCCTGTCTTAAAAGTAACGACAGGATCAGATGAATGGGGGGAGGTCCCCCCTATCAGTGGACTTAGAAAGGGGCACAGTGGTGATGAGGGAGGGAGGGAGGGAGGGACTGGGAGGGAACGAGGGTTCGGGGCACGGCTGGGATACAGAATTAATAAAATGTAACTGATAAAAATAAAAATTAAAAAAAAAAGTAACGAATAGTTGGCTAATTAAAGGCAGCCAACAAACAAACACTTGTCCAGCCCCCGATCCATTAAACAAGTGAAAATACTAAAATATGTAGTACATTGTATGTAAAAAGGATATAAAATATGCACAGGGTAGGTAAACTGAAATAACAGAAGGAATGATCAAGTGAACAATGGAAATTGCCAAGATAGGAAAGTGATTTTGTAAAATAAGATAGCCAGTGATAAATGATTGTAGACTGAAATCTACACACTCTGCCATTTGATTTTATTTTTTTCTCACTTTAAAGAAACCTCTTTTTTGATTTCAGGAAAATCCATATGCCACCCCCTTCCTTTCTTTTACACAAATAATGCAAAGTAATAAATTCCCCTTTGAGTTTCAATGACAATGCAGAAGATATCTCAGTAAGTGATTGAAATAACATTTCAAATCATAAAGCTTTTTTAGATACCTTGAAGAGGAAATTAGATTCTTAAGATGAAGGGAAATACACATGTTGAAGTCACGTTAGTTTGTAAAAGAAAGGGCAGAGAGATCTCAGCATCCAGAAGCAGAGATACTATGGAAAAACATAACCAGACAGGTACTGGTTGACTGTTTCATATATGAGCAGATATGAGAAGTGGATGCTATTTTGATGTTTTAGCTCCAGACATAATTAAAGTAGAAGACATTTTCAATATGGAATAAGCCGAAAAACAGAAATTAAGATGCTGGCTTTGTGAGGACATAAATACATTCTTTTCAACTCCCAGCATCCAAAGTTTGTTACATTCAAAAGCAACAGTGTAGTCTCTGAGGAGAACAGTTATAGAATATGACCCTAAGTTCAAAATACAAAATACCTCTGTAAGATGTTTAATGTAATAGCTGGCACAGAACAATGATTTCATTAATTTTAACAGAATAAGACTATAGATTTTGGTTTTGTCTTTGAAAATATTATACAACTTCATATTTGTATGAACTCATAGGTGTTTTGATGACTCCTTAAAATTAAATATTTAAGGCTGAGGCACTCAGTGTGAGTGAGTAGAAGTTTAAAACAACTGTTCTAAATAGTTACTGGACTTGTAGTTTATTTCAATTTTCCACATGACACTTATGAAATTACTCATAAATTTCAGGCTATTATATGTGATAGCTGCTTTTTAAAAAATGACCTCTAATATTCATTTGCCTTCAACAAGTTCACAATAGCTGTATTTTTCTTTTAGCAATAATTCATTAAAATACATAATGAGAATACCACAGTTGAGGAGTACATTGTCTTGTCAAAATGATTATATTTTGCCATCATTCATCCTAACATGGAAAAAATGAGGCTTTAAAAGTTTCATGTATCTGTGAAACCTGAAACAATGTGATATTTGCTTTTTTAAAGATAGTAAAAAAAAAAAAAATTCAAGAGACGGACTGTCCTTAATGATTCAGAAAGTACTAAGTTTGGTTGTATCCAGCTTGAGGAGATTTTAAATGTATGTTCTTTCTGGAAAAAAAAAAGAAAAATGAATCAACTTGACAACACATTGCTATTCACAGCAATAAGGCCAGAGGTGTACCATAGGAAACCCCCCTGCCGCTTAATCAATGATTGAGCCCTTGTGCGAGTCAAAGATGCACTCAATTCCTCCAAATTAGGAAGAACTGACGTCAAGGACTGACTTAATTTCTTACAGGTTTCACACCCGGTTGCCTGCATTTAGAAAATAACAACAAATTCTGTTCTTGCAGGGCACAAACTTAATTTCATAATTTTTTCCTACTTATTCTCCTCTAAGTTTATGCCAAAAGCAACCAAATACATCTAGATAGGCTTTCACAGCAGGGCTGCTTTCTGTGTACTTTTAACAAGAGATGACATGGGTACAGTAGCTAGTTTTTCATTTTCACTTTCTGTGCTCTAATTTTTTGGAGTACATGTTATAAATATTACTATATTCAAATAGTTACTTCCCATAAAGTTGAATCTAGAAATTTATATATTTAGGTGTTATTTTCTCTTTGTATGTAGTCCATAGTAATAGTCTTACATAAAAATCTTATTAATCACTGAAGAAATGAAATTTTTATTTGTTTATACAGCACTACTTTTACAATAGCCTTTAAGTGACCTCCAGAGAGTTGAGGAAAGGATTGAATGAAATTTGATGGTTCTGTAGTAAGAAGAGAAAATTCAGTGGTTTTCTTCCTAGTATTTTTCAGAGTTAATTATGAAAATTATATAGCCTCTCTTTTATTGTAGGACCTGAAAAAATATATTGAAAACCATTAATTCTAAGACAATTAGGAATCGCGCTTCTTCAAGATCCAGCTGAACTACTCCTAGGCGTATATCCAAAAGATGCTCAAGTACACAACAAGGACATTTGCTCAACCATGTTCATAGCAGCTTTATTCATAATAGCCAAAACCTGGTAATAACCCAGATGTCCATGAACAGAGGAATGGATACTGAAATTGTGGTACATTTACACAATGGAATACTACTCAACAATTAAAAACACTGAAATCATGAAATTTGCAGGCAAATGATGGGATCTGGAAAAGATCATCATGAGTGAGGTATCCCAGAGGCAAAAACACACACACACGGCATATATTCACTTTTAAGTCGATAATAGACCTATAAGATGGAATAAACATACTAAAATATGTATACCTAAAGAAGCTAAACAAGAAGGAGGGCTTGGGTAAGATGATCAATCCTCACTTAGAAAGACAAATGCAATAGACATTGGAAGTAGGAGAAAACAAGTAACAGGACAGGAGCCTACCAGAGAGGACCTCTGAAAGACTCTACCTAGCAGAGTATCAAAGCAGATGCTGAGACTCATAACCAAACCTTGGGCAGAGTGCAGGGAATCATATGAAAGAAAGGGGATTTAGTAAGATCTGGAGAGTACAGAAGCTCCACAAGGACCAAATATATCTGTGCACAGGGGTCTTTTCTGAGACTAATTCTCCAACCAAGGACCATGCATGGATATAACGTAGAACCCCTGCTCGGATGGAGTCCATGGTAGCTCAGTATCCAAGTGGGCACCCTAGTAAGGGGAACAGGGATTATCTCTGACATGAACTCGTTGGCTGGCTCTTTGATCTCCCCACCCGAGAGGGAAGAGCAGCCTTATTAGCCTTACTAGGAGGACATTGCAGCCAGTCCTGAAGAAACCTGATAAGCTAAGGTCAGATGGAGGGGAGGAGGACCTCCCCTAGCAGCAGTGGACTTAGAGAGGGGCAGGAAGGGAAAGAGGGAGGCGCCTACAGCTGGGATACAAGTAAATAAACTGTAATTAATATAAACAAAAAATTTAATAAAAAAATAAAAAATAAAGAAAACAATTAATTGCATACCAATAGAAAAGGGAAGTATATAGGCAAAGAAATTGTGAGTTATGGAAGAGGCAGAGTAATACAGTATTTATTTTAATAGTTGTTTAATATTTTCCCATGTTTCTAAACAAGAGCAGAATAACACATTATGCGACTCTCCCCAAGGCAGCAATGAAGAATTGCCTCAGGAGAGAAGATGTTGATATGAATTAAACAGGAATAGAATATTTGTCATAAGCAAGCCAAAATGATTCCTCTGCCTATTTTCTACCTATGGAATTTAATTTACAAGCCCAAGAGACTTGGATAGCCTCATTTATACTTGAAATCAAGATTCTAGTCCATAGGTGTTTTTTTTTTTGTTTGTTTGTTTGTTTTTTAATAGAAATGGCTGAAGAACAACCATAGAAAACAAGATAGACTGAGTTAGATACTCTGGCTTCACATACAGCCTTTCTAAGAAATTGTCATTTGTGTTCCAGAGATGAACTTTGACAACGCATCTCAGTGACAAAACACTAGGTCATCATTCACTTTTCTGTATGTGCAACAGTGAGCCTCTTGGGTTATTACATTGTCCTGAGTCATCCAAATGATTTGTGCTGCCTTTATACATGTTTTGTGTTTATTTATTTATCAAACCATAGAAATATTCACAGTTGGGGTATTTAGTTTTTTTATATATCCTTTACTAATGATAATTGTGTACAAATTATGATTAACAAAATGTACCTGGTGGGTAAGTAAATGTTTGAATCAAGAGGGAAATGTTTTGTTAAGAGGTAGGTAGAACTTTTCTCTTTGGTGCACATGTAAGGATATGAGCCTTCAGTCAGGTTTGTGAGAACAGTCTGAAAGGAGTAACTCTATTGCTTTGCTAGAAAGTGGAATAAGATAGGTTTTTCAAGCTGATAACCTGCATGCTACACTTGGCACAGATATATTCTGTTCATTCTAGTGAATTAAAAAATTAAAAAAAATTAACTGATAATGTAAAATTTTTCTAGTTTTCTTTGAAAAGTCAGGGAAGCTGGCAGAGCTGGGTTACAACTCTTTCTAGCAAGTATTGCCTGGGCACCTTATTGTTACCTTATCCTTAAGATAGATCATGAGACCTTCCCAATATCATCTAATAAAGTTTTTCTTTAAGGGTGTTACCTCCCTGTTTCATGTGGGTCTCTCTTTCAGAATCCCTCAGGTAAAGATGGAACGTGTTTCTCAAAAGGGAACGTGAAAAAAAAAGTTAACTTATTGAGGGCATTTTTTTTTTATTTCATTATACTATTAAGAACACCAATCCCCTCACAGTGGACTTAGAGAGGGGCAGGGAGGAGATGAGGGAGGGAGGATGAAATTGTGAGAGAATGAGGGAGGGGCTACAGCTAGGATACAAAGTAAATAACCTGTAATTTATATGATAATTAAATAATTATATATAAAAAGAACACCAATTCAAACTCTTTTATTTAGAAGCTCATTTTGACTCATGCCATGTTTTATTGTACCAAATATTTTCAAGGCTCCTCTTCACGTAGCCCAGATATGGAGATTTCTCTTAGCCTGTGTTTCTGTTTCTTGGTTTTTCCATTTATAAGTAATTCTATTAGATAGGTGTTCATATGGTACCCAGAGAGTCCCAATAAACTTCATAGCCTATTGTTTGATATTAAAATATCTTGCTTTTTGGGCTGTTCACTTTTTGTCTGCTTTTATCCCATATCTATAACTATATCGCTTACAATGCCTTTCCATATTCTGATAATGTATCTATGTAATTTCACTTATATTTTTAATTGATCATTGATCTTTCTTGGCCTCCCAACTTAGCATGTCTCAATACTTCCTATTTTCAATAGCATTTTTCTTCTCCCTAAAGAAATTCTTTTAACATTTTTGAAAGGCAGGACAAAGGTCAACAGACCCCCCTAAATATTTGTTTGTTGGAGAAGGTTTATTTTTCTTTCTTTTGAAGAATAATATTGGAAAATGCAAAACACTCAGACTCATCATTTTTTTTCCCCTTTAGAACTTTAAATACACTTTTCCTCTTCTGCTTCTAACACAATTTCTGAGGAAAGACCAAAAGAAATTCTGATTTTTGCTCCTCTGAAGATAGTGTAACACTCTGATTTCTTAAAGTTTTTTTTATTAATTAATTTATTTTATATCCTGATCACAGCTTCTCCTTCTTTTTCTCCTCCCAGTCTCTCCTTCTCTCCCCCTCCCCATCACCATCTTGTCCTCTCGGTCTTCTCAGAAGAGGCTCAGAAAAAGGAAGGCCTCTCATGGGTATCAACTAATCTCAGCATATCAAATTGTAATAGGACTAAGCACATCCTCTCCTACTGTGGCTAGGCAAGGCAAACCAGTCAGCGGAAAGGATTCCAAAGGTGGGCAGCATTGTCAGATACCGCCCCTGCTCCTGCTGTTAGTAGTCTCACATGAAGACTGAGTTGCACAACAGTTACATATATGCAGAAATCCTAAGCCTGTCCCATGCATGCTCTCCAGTTAATGGTACAGTCTCTGTGGCCTTCCATACCCCAGGTTGGTTGATTTCATGGGTTTTCATGTGGTGTCCTTGACCTCTCTGACTCCTTCAACCTTTGTTCTCCTCTTCCTTGGGATTCCCCAACCTCTGCCTAATGTTTGGTCATGGGTCTCATCATCCACTTCTATCAGTTGTTGGATGAACCCTCTTAGATGACAGCTACTCTAGGCACCTGTCTGGAAATACATCAGAATATAATTAATAGTGTGAGGAGTGGGCTCCCTCTCATGGCATGGGTCTTAAGCTGGGTCAGGCATTGGTTGACCCTTTCTTCAAATTATGCTCCATCTTTAATAATCTTGCTTATCTTGTTGGAAGGAGAAATCGCGAATTTAAGGTTTTGTGGCTGTGTTGGTGTCCCAGTTTCTCCACTGGTTTTCTTGCCTGGTTATAGAATATGGCCAACTCAGGCTCCAAGTCCCCAGTGCTAGGGTCACCCTCATATATTTCTGGATGTTTCCATTTTTCTAGGTTTCTACCTCTCTCCAGAGATGCCAACCCCAGTCAAGTTGTCTCTCCCAGTACCCTCTCCCTTCATCCTCTCCCTACCTCATCCCTCTGGTTCCCATCCTGACTCTTCTCTGACCCAGTCTCCTCCCTCCATACACACTCAATGTCTAATCTATCTCCCCTGCTCAGTGAGATAGAACTTACATAATGGGAAAAGATTTTCACTAACTCCACAGCTGACAGAGGGCTGATATCTAAAATTTATAACTAACTCAAGAAACTAGACATCAATAAATCAAATAACCCAATTTTAAGAATGGGGTACATATCTAAACAGAATTCTCGACAGAGGAATCTCTAATGGCCATGAAGCACTGAAAGAAATGTTCAACATCTTTAGTCATCAGGGAGATGCAAATCAAAAGGGCTCTGAGATGCTATCTTACACTTGTCAGAATGGCTAAGATCAAAAACTCAAGTGACAGCTCATGCTGCCAAGTATGTAAAGCAAAGGGAACACTCCTCCATTGCTGGTGGGAGTGCAGACTTGTACTACCACTTTGGAAATTACTTTGATGTTTTCTCAGAAAATTGGGAATAATTCTACTTCAAGACCCAGCTATACCACTCCAGGAGAAGCTCTACAGTACCACAAGGACCCTTGTTCAACTATTTTCATATCAGCCTTATTCATAATAGCCAGAAAATGGAAACAACCTAGATGTCCCTCAACTAAAAAATGGATAAAGAAAATGTGGTACATTTACACAATGGAATATTAGCCATCAAAATGAATGACATCATGAAATTTGCAGGCAAATGGAACAAGAAAAAGATCATCCTGAGTGAAGTAATCCAGTCCCAGAAAGACAAATGGGGTATGTACTCACTTAGCAGTGCATATTATCCATAAAGTATGGGATAACCAGGCTATAAACCACAGACCCTACGGTGTTATGTAACAAGATGTTTGTGGCTGGTTCTTGACAGTCTCTGCTTAGCCAATTTGCTAACTTCTCTACTTAACAGCATAAGTTAAGAGTCATAACTTTCCCATGACCTACAATATCTTAAAAAATCTAGGAGTTGTTCATTTATCAGTTTCTTCAGCTGTTCATTTCAGAATGACAACTTCCAAACATCCTATATGTAAAACTAGAAACCATAAATCATCACTTGGACTTTCCTCTTCTTTTCTGCTTTCATGATTCTCTTTTCATCTTTTTCTTTTTTGGCAGTGTAACTATGACTTACTTACATACATAACACTTTATATTCATCCTGGTAGAATGTGATACCAGAAGCCAATGATGACTTTATTGTGAATTCTTAGATGGGTGCTGATCTACACATACATACTGTCACCATCTTTCTCCCTTTTCTCCAGTCTCTTGTTGAAAATTTTAATTTTCTGTGTTGTCCTCTTTTCAGTCTCTACCTTCTTAGGTGATCATTATTTCTATGCTGTATTCTGGTTCTGGTTACAGAAGATGGCCATTTCAGGCTCCATATTTCCCAGTACTAGGAGTCTTACTGAGGTTCATCCTCATAGATTCCTGGGAGTTTCAATTGTTCTAGGTTTCTAGTTCTTCCTAGAAATACTGTCACCACCAAATCAATTTCTCTCTCCCCTTACTCTCTCCCTCTGTCCTCCTCTCATTTGATCCTTTCTTCTCCCTTCTCTCTCCCCCACTGAGTTTCCTCCCACCATCCATCTCTGATATCTATTCTATTATCCCTCCTTAGTGAGAATCAAGAGTCCTGTCCCTCCTCCAATTTGTTTGGGCCTTCTTGTTACTTAGTTTCTTTGGGTCGGTGGACTGTAACATGGTTATCTGGTACTGTATTATCCCAGCTACTATCTACCTATAAGTGAGTATATTCCATGTTTATATTTCTGAGTCTGGGTTGCTTCACTCAGAATGATATTTTCTAGTTTTATCCATTTGCCTAGTTTTATTCATTTTCATTGATTTAATAGCTGAGTAACATTCCTCTGATAGTGTCTTCAATTTCTTTCTTCAAGGACCTGAAATTCTTGTCATGCAGGTCTTTTACTTGCTTGGTTAGAGTTATACCAAGATATTTTATATTGTTTGTGGCTATTATAAAGAGTATTGTTTCCCTAATTTTTTTCTCATCCAGTTTATTTATTTATTTGTATATAGGTGAGCTACTGATTTTGTTTGTTTGTTTTATTGGAGTTAGTTTTGTATGTTGCCACTTTGTTGAAGGTGTTTGATGGCATTTTGGAATTTCCTGGTAAAATTCTGGGGGTCACCTATGTACACTATTTTAAAAGTATCTTTTATTTACCTAAAGTAATTGTTGTCTCAGAGGTTTACTCCCTCTGTCTGCAAACATAGGCCTAATGCTAGAAGATTCTAGCCTCTGTACAATCGAATCTAGGCCTAGACTGTATTCAGCTTCTTAGACTTGCAGCTGAATAAGCCCAGCCTTTTTACCTCTTTGTGAACTCTGGCTGGCTTGTTCAACTCAACTCGTCTGACTCAAAACATCTCTCCAAGCTGACTTATTCAAACTGGCTTCTTACTGAATTTCCTTGCTTGGCCACAAATTTATTTCAGCAATCTATTCTAATCTTTTGGCTCCTTCTCATTCTCTGTCTCATTCTGTCTTTACCTGTGTCTAGCTGGTTCTCTCTTCAACTCCTCTCTGTAAAACTCTCCTTGTAAAACTGTCTCTGAATTCTATGAACTGAACTGCCATGAACTCAACTCTACTACACTGCCTCTCATCTCACTGATTCAACTGAACTGCCTGAACAGCACTGATTAGAACTCAGATTTGTATGTCCCTATCTTCTGAGTACTGGGATTAAAGACCAGTAACATTAAGTCTGGACTTAAGCTTTTATTTTGAAACTTGCTGTATACCAGGCTGGCCTTGAACTCAGTTCTCCTTGCCTCTGTTTCCTGAGATTAAAGTACTATCTATATTCCAGCCAGATCACACAAACTTAGAAGGTCTGTGGATATGATCTCTTGCCAGAGCAGCTATGCTGTGCATTAAAATTCCTCTACATAATAAGATGATTTTCAAACACCAATACTTTGACTTTTTTCTTTCAAATTTGTATTCCCTTGATCTCCTTCAGTTGTCTTATTTCTTTAGCTAGATCTTCAAGTACTATATAGAATAGATATGAAGGGAGTGGGCAGCCTTGTCTCTGATTTTAGTGGAGTTGTGTAGTACTCTTTCTTAAACTCTTTGTTTGGGATGTTTAGGCTCTTCCAACCTCCCTTCCAACATGCCAACTCTACCCACGAGAGAAAAGGTTAGTAGGGAGAGAGAACCCCTTCACTTCTCTGGCTATTTAGGGTCGAGGAGTTGTTTTAAGGCTCTATACCAATTTCCCTCAACAGCAAATGCAGCCAGCAGTCATCTTCAAGCTGCTGTGACCTGGTGTGTTTCTCTCTGTCTGCTACAAATCACCACAAAATCCATCTCTCAGGTCTCTCCAAACTGCTGCTCGCTACATGCCAAAACTGCTCACCCCCTTCTTTTTCTTGGATTTCAATTTATATCCTCTAAGCCTAGACAACACCCCTCTCCATGCCATATGTAGAAGTTGTTACCAGTTGGCAAAAGCCACGTCCTGCACAATACTGTTAACAGGTGTAGACAAACTATAGCCCAACTAAAACACCACAAATGGGAATAAAACAAAAACATATTTATATAACATAACTGAGTTTACAAAGAAACCAAAACTTCCATTTCAGAATTGCTTTTAGATTTTATCTATTTAAATTGATGTTGGCTATTTGCTTGTTGTATATTGCCTTTATTATATTTAGGTATGTGACTTGTATTCCTGATCTCTCCAAGACTTTTATCATAAAGGCATGTTGGATTTCTGTCAAAGTTTTTCAGCATCTAATGAGATGATCATGTGTGTTTTTTTTTTCTCTGTTTGTTTATATGGTGGATTACATGGATAGAATTTGTATGTTGTACCACCTTGCATTTCTGGAATGAAGCCTAGTTGATCATGATGGTTGATCTTTTTGATGTGTTCTTGGATTTGGTTTGCAAGTATCTTTTTGAGTATTTTTACTCCAATGCTCATGCAGGAGATTAGTCTGACATTTTCTTTCTTTCTTGAGTCTTTTGTGTGGTTTAGCTATCAAGGAAACTGTGGTCTCATAGAATGAGTTTGGTATTACCTATTCTTGATTTAATGTGGGTAAGTGGACTTATGAAGAAAACTGTTTATTTTGTTTAGATTTTTCAATTTTGTGGAGTACATATTTTTGAAGTAAGACCTAAAGATTCTTCATATTTCCTCAGTGTCTGTTGTTATATTCCCCTCTTCATTTCTGATTTTGTTAATTTGTATAGTGTCTCTCCCTTTTAGTTAGTTTGGCTAAGGGTTTGTCTATCTTGTTGATTTTCTCAAAGAACCAGCTCTTGGTTTTGCTGATTCTCTGTATTATTCTCTTTGTTTCTAATTTATTGATTTCAGCCATGGGTTTGATTTTTCCTGCTTTTCACCCCTCTCCAGTGTATTTGCATCTTTTTGTTTTAGAACTTTCAGGTGTGCTTTTAAATTACTAGTGTGAGATCTCTCCAATTTATTTATGAAGGCATTTAGCATTATGAAATTTCCTCTTTGAAATGCTTTCATTGTGTACCATAAGTTTGGGTATGTTTTGCATTCATTTTCATTTAATCATAGAATGTCTTTAATTTCTGCATTTATTTTTTTTCCCTGGCCTGGTTGTCATTGAGGAGAGAGTTGTTCAGTTTCCATTGGTTTATAGGCTTTCTGTTGTTGAAATCCAACTTTAATCCATGCTGGTGGTATGACAAGATACAGGGTTTAATTCAGTTTTTCTGCTTCTGTTGAGACTTGCTTTCTGTCCAAGCATACAGTCAGTTTTGGAGAAGGTTCTGTGAGGTGCTGAGAAGATAGTATATTCTTTTGTGATTGGGTGAACTACTCTGTAGATATCTGTTAGATTCATAACATCTCTTATTTCTCTATGTAGTTTCTGTCTGGTTGACCTGTCCATTGGTGAGAGTAGGGTGTTGAATCTCCTACTATTAATAAATGGGGTTCAATGTGTAATTTAAGCTTTAGTAATGTTTCTTTTACAAATGTGAGTGCCCTTGATTTGGGTCATACATATTGAGAATTGAGGCATTATATTAGTGGATTTTTCCTGTTATGAGTATGAAATGTCCTTCCCCATCTCTTTTGGCTGAAAGTCTATTTTATTAGGTATTAAAATGGTTGCTACAACTTGCTTCTTGGGTCTGTTTGCTTGGAAAGCCTTTTTTTCAGCCCATTAGTCTGTGGTAATGTCTGTCTTTCATGTGTGATGTGTTTCTTGTGTGGAGCAGAATGATGGGTCCTGTTTTTGCATCCATTCTGTTAACATGTGTCCTTTTATTGGGGAATTGAGTCCATTTATTTGAGAGATGTTAGGAACAATATTAATTCATGTTATTTTTGATTTTGGTATGTAGTGTGTGTGTGCATCCATTCTTTTAGTTTTGCTGATGTGAAATTATTTTTATCCTGTGTTTTCTTGAACATAGTTTACCTCCTTGGTTGGAGTTTTTCTTCTAGTATATTCTATAGGGCTGTATTTGTGGATAGATATTATTTAAATTTGGCTTTGTCATGGAATATCTTGTTTTATCCATCTATATGACTGGAAGTTCTCCTAGGTACAGTAGTCTGGGTTGGCATCTGTGGTCTCTGAGAACCTGCTAGACATCTACCCAAGCATTTTGTGATTTCAGAGTCTCTGTTGAGAAGTCAGGTGTAATTTTGATAGGTCTGCCTTTATACATTACATGTCATTTTTTGTGCAGATTTTAGTATTCTTTCTTTGTTCTGTACATTTACTGTTTTGATTATTATGTGAAAGGGTTTTCTCTTCTCTTCCAACTTATTTGATGCCCTGTAAGCTTCTTACATGTTTATAGGTATCTCTTTCTTTATGTTAGAAAGATTTTCTTCTATGATTTTTGTTGAAAATATTTTCGGGACCATTGAGGGAAGATTATTCTGCTTGTTGTTTTCCTCTCCGCTGTCTCCTCCTTTTCCTTCTCCTCCTTTTTGTCCTCTTCCTCGTCCTCCATCTTCTCTTCCTTTTCTTCTCCTTCTAATACTCCTATTATTCTGTGGTTTGATCTTTTCATGGTGTCTCAGATTTCCTGGATGGTTTGTCTCAGGAACTTTTTAGATTTAATATTTTCTTTGACTAATTTGTCAGTTTCTTCTACTGTATTTTCTACTTGTGAAATTTTGTCCTCTATCTCTTATATTCCGTTGGTGATGCTTAAGTCTGTAGTTTTTGTTCTCTTTCCTAAGTCTTCCAGTATCCAGCATTCTCTCTGTGTTTTCTCTATTTTGTTAAGGGCTTAATTCATTTCCTCTTTAAAGGTCTCTATCATTTTCATATGATTAGGTTTTTTATCTTTTTTATTTTTTTAACTTTTATTAATTACACTTTATTCATTTTGTATCCCCCCATAAGCCCCTCCCTCCTCCCCTCCCAGTCCCACCCTCCCCCCAGCCCTTTCTGCATGCATGCCCCTCCCCAAGTCCACTGATAGGGGACAGCCTCCTCTCCTTCTTTCTGATCTTAGTCTATCAGTTCTCATAAGAAGTGGCTGCATTGTCAGGGTTCTAGGTTGT
>REGO01000098.1:2547882-2599238 GCA_010120015.1 Rhombomys opimus
AAATTCCATTCACTCTGCCTGTCAGTTGGCCATCAGGCTCAGTATCTGCTTTCACAGTCTGCATGGCAGAGGCATTCAGAGGCTCTCTGTGGCAGGTTCCTAGGTCGTTTCCTGTTTTCTTCTTCTGGCTTAGGTTTAAGTTCATTTTATTGTGCTTCATCAGTGTTAGGGTATCCAGGCCTTGATGTAATGAGATAGCTAAGCTCTGGTGGGGCCATACTGCCCTGGTAGTGTTTGATTGTGTTTTTTATCCTGGCCTTTAGCCATCTGGGTTTAGCAGTTAATATAGGTTTAGTTTTTTTTATTTCTGAGTTTATCTCCGTGGGATGGATGTTTTTTGGATGTTTTTGCCTTGGTTTCTGTTTCCTCTCTGTCTACTAGCCTTAGTGTTGTGGAGTTCTGGTGATTAACTAGTCTTCAGTGTCATTTTCAGCAGGGACCTGGTTTCTGGCTGGAGTCCTGGAACTTGGATTCTGGAAGGAGATTGGGGTTTTGTTTCCCTCAGGGGTAGCTAGAGAACTCTAGGGTGAGGCTCAACTGTGCTAATCTAGCGTGTGGAAAAGGTTTTCCACAGAGTATTACATTTTCACTCTTTTAGCATGAGATTGTTGGTGGCAATGGAAGCTCAGGCTTTCCAAAGCCTGTGGTGATACCAAAGAGTTACAGCTCTTTGTCAAGCTGCTGTGCCAAGCACGGCAGAGGTATGGACCTAGGGCCACGCCTCAGCTTGCAGCCAAGATGCAGGCCCAGAGAAGTCCAGCCTGGTGGGCCAGAGGGCAGGCAACCTGAGACTCCACTTAGTTGAGGATAAATGACACATCTCAGATGCTCTTGAAGTGAGAAAGTGTGAACGTTCATTCATGTGAAATCAAGAGCAAAATAAATCCTCGGCAGAGGGAGGGATTTTGAGGGTGGATGTGTTTGATTTGCTGGGGTCAGGGAGTCAGTGATACTTAATGGTCCTATCACAAGAAGAAAAATACAGTACTTAGTTATCCTATGGTTTGAGTGAGTACAGTTGAAGGTCACTGCTTGACTAATGTCCTTAGCAAGGTGGGGCATTTCTATGAATTTCTAGATGCTTGCTAGAGCAGTTTCCTTATCAGAGGAAAGGTCTAGGCCTATTATGTGCCCTCAGGGATATGTGACCTCCTTACAAGACCTGAAATCACTGAGATGAGGGGGGATTTTAAAACCCTGCTGAGAAAAGGGGGTGTATCATTTTAAACTGAGCACAAATAAATGGCTATCCAGAGAAGACGAACTTCAACCTTATCCAGCAGAACCCCACATTCAGGTCCAGTATGGTGTCTCTGCTGGGATTTTTGTGGCCTATGTGACTTCTGGGGTTTTGAGTGCTACTCTTGCTTCTGGGGTCCTTAGTACTACCATGGACTGGGTACCAGATGCTGGTAGACCTCCAGGAAAGCAGGCTGGGTTGTGGGCTAGGAAATAGAGGCCAGGAGCTGGGGTATAGTTTAAGGTGTGTTTTAGGAGAATATGGAAGGCAAGTGCTTGAGGAAGCATTTAACCTGGAGTGTTGGGTATGGGGTGCAGCCTAACCGTGTTGGAGATGCATTCAAAGGAGTTGGCAGGCAGGGGCATGGAAGGTAGAAGGGTCTAATTGGTGTCCCTGGGTCTATACAACCTCCAGGAAAGCAGGCAGAATTGTGGGGCAGGGATTGGAGCATAGGATATGGGGAACAGTTTACCACTGTTGGGGATGCTTTCAAGTGAGTTGGGGAGCAGCGGTTTGGGGAAATTGTGGTTTCTTAAAGTTGGGTTTTCTTTTTTCCTTTGAATGACTTTGCCTATGGTCTGGGGTACTGAGCTTATAGAACTCCAAGAAAGCAGGGTGGGTTGTTGGCTGGGAACTACAACGTATAACTTGTGCCTATAAGTTGGAAAATCTATTTCTGGCATTTTATTTCTTCTGTGTGCTTTTATTATCTTGAATGTGTAGTTTGGAGCTGAATTTTCTTTATGTATGTGTGGCAGTGTTGTTTCTCAGTTTTTGGTTTGAGTCCCTACTCACCACCTCTATCCCTCTCCAGCAATTTCCCTCCTCTCCCCCATTCTACTCCCGTCCCCCTCTTCCTTCTCTTCTCTTCCTTCTCCTCTGAAATAACCATTATGTATGTGTCACCCCTTTTGTCTTTGCCCTCTCTCTCCTCCTCCTTCTTCCCCACTCTCTCTTTGCATCTTTTGACTTTTGAAGTTGTCTATGAGATATGCTCTGAGTCAGATGTTGTCTCCAGCTTTGTCTCTTCACTATTTGTCCCCTCAAAGTACGTGTTTTTGTTTTTGTTTTTCTTTTAGTGGTTGGTCATTATCATTTTCTTTTTGGCTTTGCTCTTAAAATATCCATCTTTTGTTTACATTGCTCACCTATTCTTATACACTATTAAATTTATCCAGATACTGGAACTGTTATATATTAATGATATACACAAAAATATTTGTCTGAAAATTTCAACATACTGTTCATCTCTGAGTCTAACATTAAACATTAATTTTTATTCAGGAACCATAGAATTATTATTAATAATTATTATTGATTTCATGTTATTAATAATGCAGCAGTTACTCTTTAACAGGCTGTTTTCCCAAGTAACCAGGAGAGAGACTAAGATTTATTTAATTAGTATAGAGCACAATAGTGAGCAGAAAGGACTCCATCCCAAACCTCCATAGTCTAGCTTCTCCCATTCAAGTTCATATGCTGCAGGATTTTGTTTGTTTGGTTGGTTGGTTGGTTGGTTGTTTTGTTTTGTTTTGTTTTCTGGCCCCAAGCTTATTAATTCATGAGACTCAAGTTAACTATTTACAAATACCTAGGCCATGTAGCTAGATTCTTCTCTGACTTGCTCATAACTTAAAATAACCCATTATACTAATCTACATTTTGCCATGCGACAGGTTAACTGATATCAGGTACCATGTATCCAATCTCCTCACACCCTCCTGGCTGAGTGTCTCATGGCTAGCTCTCTCTCAGAATCTTCCCTGCTTACCAGATATCTAATCTCCTATTTCCTAAGCTATAAGCCACCAGATTTATTATTGACAGGTGCTACATCCATACAATACACAAGATATTTCTTCTACATGTATCTTTTTCCCTTTGACATGCTTCCTTTTCTTTTCTTTTTTAAAGATTTATTTATTTATTTTTACATATATGAGTGCTCTATCTGCATGTACACCTGCATGCCAGAAGAGGGCATTACATTATAGTATAGATGGTTGTAAACCACCATGTGGTTGCTAGGAATTGAACTCAGGACAGCTAAAAGATCAAACAATGCTCTTAAATCCTTACCCATCTCTCCAGCCCCTCCTCCTTTTTTCTTACCACGTCAATTACGCACCTGTATCTTCTCTATGCCTTATATGGAACCTGGAGCTGGTCTTTCCATTCTTTCAGATCAGTGATGATATAAGCTCCAGCAAGTTAAATTTTAGTTAACTAGTATCTTCCAAGGGAAGCTGTTGTTGAGAAAGAATGGACTTCAAAAGGTTCCCTTTATCCCTCTCCCATCAATAACAGTAGTTAATGTTAGACATCATAAATTACTGCAGATAAACTCAAAGAGTATATCCTCCATTCTGCTTTATCGGGTTGCATTGGAGATTTTAAGTCTTGGATGTGTTGAACAGCTCATAAATTTTAATTCAGTGTTCCATAATGGTTACTTTTGAGATTGCTACATGTGTCTTTTGATCTGGTCAGTTGTGATTCTCCGTACTTGCCTGCTTGTCCTTCCAGTTTTGAGGGAATCACTTTGTTCTGTGATGTCATATCTCAGATCGATCTGAGATAGTTAGATATTTTTAAGTGTGCTGTTCTGTTAAATTACTGATAGATGGAGATGTCAGTTTCTAAGCTTCCTTTCCATAAAAATTGGAATTCTAATCTAGTTTTTAGGAAGCGAAAAAGGCTTCATTTCCTTACCAATAAAGAATCCCAAGGTAACTAGAAATTTTTAGAGTATCATTTCACTCAGTACACATTGAATAGAGCAAGGATTCTTTTGCTCACCAGGAAGAAAATACACACATTCTATGATATATCTTAGGGAAAAGCAGTTCCAAAGGGAAGATCTGTCTTTTATGCAAAAGGAAGGTCTGGCCAGCATTTGGGCAAAATGTGTTCATATATCTTTAGCCAGGACAAAGTCTACACAAAATGTTAATAGCAAACTGCAAAGTCATAGAAACTTCAGGACTTGCACATAAATATGCAAAATGTTCCTGAAAGACAGTATCTAGAGGGGTTTAGTTTCTTGAAAACATGATAGAAAATGTAAATATATTTATACCTTTCAAAGTCCCTGAGTCTTATGAATTTAATTTCCCTTACTCAAGTAACAAGCAGTGAAAAGATTGCATTTTTTCTATTAATTATTTTTGTTTAATTATACTGCTCAATGAATTCCTTCTCTGTGGGGATTTAGAGCTTCCTTTAATGTGCTGAGGTCTTCTTAGAAAAAAAAACTAAAGATATAGTATTGAGCAATTTAGCATTAATTTCATACAGAACTATAATATCTCTGTTCTCTGTTGTATACAAATGAAAAAAGTATACACCAAAATAAAGTTGTTAGACTTTCTAATTTTGGAAGGATTGTAGGGATTGTGTATCTTTTATTTTGAAATAGTGGAATGACCAGATGGGCTTTGCTCATAAGTAAAGAAGGGAAGAAATAAATTTTTACTGAGTGACTGTGCTGCAGTCAGAGACATGACATTTAGTGTTATCTCATTTACAATTAGAGACAGTCTTTTTGGACAGGTTGTATTGTTGATGATAACACTGATAATCCAAAAGGTAGAAGTGGATTAATTTGTCCAGGGTACATAGGTAGTGTAGAATCGATCTCAGCCCACTCAAATTGACTTTATAACTTTCACCATCACAAACACCACCCTAAATTTAGACATAGTGCTGCCAATCTGTCTTAGGAAACATTAAAAAATGTCATTTTTTTCTTCCATAATTTTACTGGGAAACAAACCGCTTTCTTGTGTCTAGTGCTATTACATCAGAACACTACAGAAAAGATAGTTATGGATTCTCAGGGAAGAAACATATTGGCTAATACTTCTTGTGTTTGGGAAGTCAACATTGAGGCATTGACACCTGCTGTCATCTTCTTTCTGCATCGTTCTGAAGAAGAAGACAAAGAGAAGGCAAAAGGGAGCTGGTGAGAAAGCCAATGAAGACATTTGTGACGAACCCAATAACCTGAGTTCCACTCAGTCCAGAGAACCCAGATGGTTAGAGGACAGAACTACTAACTCCTGCACTCACACGCACGCATGCACACATATACCCGCAGAGGTAAAAAGCTTCCAGGACCACTTTTTAATAATGTCACCAGTTCCACTCATTATAATTATCTTCCTGGATTAATCACATTTTATTAGACTCCACTTTTTAAAACATCTTATAATTGAAACTAAATTTGTTTTCGAGTTTTGGAAGCAGGCATCCAAATCATATCCTATACGAATCATATCCTGTGGTGATGCTAAACACACACATATAAAGTACACTATTATATTAAATACTATATCAATATATGATATATAAATTAAAAAATATATCGATATACATTAATGTGTTTGTATTATTAATAAATAAATATTAATACATTAATAAATTGATCAAAATGTAAATGTATATGAGCAAAAGTGAAGCTTCATTTCAAAAATACATAGGTTGGGCAAACATTCTGACCACAAGAGCTGAACGCAGAAACAGTAGATAGAGGTGGAAGAGCCCTGGGAGCCTATGTGGCTCTAAGGTTACCTAAAAGTTTACTGGATGAAAAAAAAAAATGTGCCAAAGGTGCAGCTGTTTTGTTGTTGTTGTTGTTTTGTATTGTTTTGATTCTGAGCTATAAGTGATAAAAAAATAAAAGTAAATTGTTGAACTTTAGGCAAGTTTAACATAGGGGTGAAGCAAACTGGAAGCAGAACTAAGGCAAATGGCTTTGACTGTGTCTATTATGACTCCGGGGTCCAGTTCTCCTTGTGCGAAATCCATCCTGAGAAGGAGATATGTGTTTCTAACTCAAATTATCTGTTTATATGGGGTTTTTCCTAGTGTGTTTCTTAAGTGTTTCCCTCCCAATTCCTACAAAATAATATTTCTGGTTAACTCAACTGAAAAAAAAAAGTCATTTTCTAAATCTATGGCTATTGTCAAATATTTTAGCATGTTGTTTGTTTTTAGAATAGCCTACTATAGGCCAGATAATTTACAGATCAGGTCATGCTTCAGTTAGAAGGTCAATGTTGAAGAACTCGTATTCAGTGAGGACCTTCTTGAATTAACTCATGATTAAAGGACCAACAGACAAATGTGGACATGAGAAAGAGAAGGGAGCCACTCATCCTTTTCTACCAGGATCCCATTGCTACAATTGCCTTTTAACGCAAAGTTAAACTCATCAATTTGCCATGAGCTGTTATATGAGAATCCTTCTTTTCCATGAAGTCCCCCAACTCTCAACATCATTGTGTTGGGGTTTAAATTTACAACAGTTGAATCTTGTAAGATACAAATAAAGTATAGAACCATGAGAAGATGCTATCACCTGTATACATCAAATGAGATTAACCACTGGGAGGAAATCATGATTTTCTTTAGGAAGAGATAGAATCAGAGAAGTAGCCCCTCCCCACTTAATGGTCACTCAGAGCAGTGTGTGTCCTGGAACAGTGTGAAAGCAGAACTTCAATCCAGGTCATTTAAATAGATCAGATCAAGGTCAATATGGAAGATTAGCATCAGCACTTAAAGCTAAACAAATCACTTAATGATGAAATTTGTACATTCAGAAGACACAGCTTTAAAGCTAAGGGAATTAGAGCAGCAAACTAAACTACTATCCCAAAAGTTCTCACCAGACTTGATGACTAATTTCTTAGAATGCATTGATAAGGCACTGAGACAATTTCATTGCTAATCTTTAGCATTTGAGATTTTTAAAAACTGTAAATTCTTATAGGCATGTTTGATTTTAGCAAAACATAATATATTAGGAATTTATAAATTGGGAATTTTTAAAGTTTTACTATACCCAGAGATAAAATTGGCAGTGTTTTAAGTATATATTTTCCAGTTTTTAGCATATTTTATCTTCACAAAAATTTATAGTTTGCCATTTTATTATATTTTATAACAATATAAATAAGCATGTGTTGTGATAATTTTTTCTAAAAGTGAAATGTTTGAAATGATAGCTTAAACAGTTGTAGTGTTTTCTGATTTCCTATTAAGAGCTGTGCCTAGAGATTCTCAGCATATCAGAAATGGCACTGAAAAGAGATAAAATTACTTGCAGACATTTTAAAAGGGTCATTTATATTTCCATTTATAGTATTATATGATAAAACTAATGCAAAGCAGATTATATTTTTTAACTTAAACAATAATATATATGTATATATATACACACATATATATACACATATATATATACACACACATATATATATACACACATATATACACACACACACACACACACACACACATATATATATATATATATATATATATATATATATATATATATATGGCTAAAAGGTTAAAATCTCTTACTGACCTTGCAGAAGAGAGAGTTCACTTCCCAGCACCCACATCTGGCAGTTCACTACTACCTGTGACTCCAGTTCTAGAGTATCTGATGCCCTCTCTTGGCCAATGAACATATCTGCTATCATGTTCTATACACAAGCTTACCCTGGTATACACATACACACATGCACACACACACACACAGAGTGTGTGTGTGTGTGTGAGAGAGAGAGAGAGAGAGAGAGAGAGAGAGAGATTTAAAATATCATCTCTGGACTACTTTAGAATATTAGCATGTAATGGTGATCAGAAAACACTTTCCTGTCCAAATGTGTGCTAAAAACCAACTTTAAGATAAGAACACACAGATAAGAACACACAGATCAGTGTTACTTTTTAAGTTCATGACAAGTTTTAGAATTCTGTTCTATTATTTTTTCTTCTAGGCTATTATTTGATAACACCTGAGTGGCTTGAAAATTTTTTCCAAGATGGAGTAACTATTAACAAAGACAAAAATTAAGGAGGTAATGCTGTTCTGTCTACATCCCTGTAGTTGTTCAGTCTGCCCTATATGAGTATCTCTGATCTTTTCAAGTATGCAACTGGGAACATTATTGGATTCTCAGGATCTCTGTCTAACATAGAAAACAAAAACATGCTAAAGATTCTTTTTGGGACCCTGTGTTAAGGTCTATGTCTAGCATTACAGGATAGCCCCTGAGCTTGGTGCTAAAATGATGGACTCTCTGCCTTACCTGGGTTCATTCCTCTCCACCCAATCTGTGGAAACCCCAGATCCTCTAAGGAGTGTCCTATCTGAGAGATTACAAGCCTAACCCTTTTCAGATAAGAAACCCATCCAGTGTGTACCTTCACGTTCCTGGAAATCCCCTTTCCATGTTGAAGAGATGTCTTGGTACCTTAGCTTTCAACCAATAGTCTTTTTTCATACCGCTAACCATACCTGACGTTCTTTCTCCAGCCCCTGCTCCCCACAGGATGAGTAAGTACTTTGTTCCCCTTCTTTTGATTGGATTATGCTGCTACATGTAAATGAGGTATCCCTGGAACTTCTAACCCCAGTCAATCAAACACATTTACCCCTGAGACTCCTCCCACTGCCCAAGGTTTATAAGTCCCTATTTTACATGATACAAAGTGTGTGGGGGTACGGTACCACCATTTATTTCACAAAAGATCAAGTGAGACTCATTGTTTATTCTGGGGGAAAAAGGGCTTCCCATCTGAAGAATTCACTCTTGGATCCCTGGGTTTGACGGCTGATCACACTACCACAAGCTGTTGGCCAGTGCAAGCTTCCACTATTCATCTGTGCGTCAGTGCAGATAGATGCCATCATTCTCACACAACTCCACCCACCATAGTGCCCATCTGGGAAGGCAAGCTGGAAGCAGCCCATTTTTCTCACTGCGTTCTGTCCACCAAAGCGCCCATCTGGGAAGGCAAGTGGGAAGCAGCTATTCTGTCCATTGGAACACTGGCTCCCAGCACTGCCTCTCATTTTTGGAGCTCTGGACCTTCTTTACAGGCTGTTCTCCAAGCGTTCACCAACGTGCCTCAGTCAGGCCAGACTCTCTTTGTCACCTGGTTTGAGTTTTGGAGGTCTGAGTTTCTTGCTTTCAACTGGCCTGGTGGTGCTGGCAGCTCAGCTAAAAGAGCAGTCTGCTCTGTATCCCACCCTACTTGGCTAGACACCAGCATTCTTGGGAGAGGTAGAACCTTTGATCCCATGCTTCTTCCTTCTCCACCTGGAAGCCAATGGTTCTCAGACCTTCACTTGGGAGAAGTTTTCACTTCTCCTGAGGTGCCTGTATAACAGTGGACTGCTCTCCTGAGTGCTGCAGAAGGTGAGGGAGAGGGCCAACTCTCCTGCTCTCATGATCCTATCTGAGCCAACTCTCAAGGCAAAAGGGAGGGAGGGCTTTCCTTTTTGTCCATACTGCCACAAAAAGCAGGGATGACCATCCCATGCTCACACCTTCAGGGTAGCTTTTCTTGCACTCCTGCCACTAGGTCAGCTCTAGCGTGCTGCCCAGGTAAGGTGCATGGTCCACTCTATTAAGTGCTGCAGCAGGTTAGAGGCAGAGATAGCTCTCCTGCTCTCATGACCCTAGAACCAGCTTTCCCATTATGACTAAGTGAAGGATGCGGCCAGTTATGGATAACCCTCAGACATCAACCAACATGTCTCTGGGTGTCAGACCAGACCAAGGATCTCCACCTGATATTTGGTGGTAACAGGCCCCCGTTGCTGTAGAACTATGGACCCAGACATGGCCCCTGGCGGCAGCGTAGGCCAGGAACCCACTGTGGTCTTAGGTGTTCCTCATTACCCTCAAGTCTCCAGTTCTGTCTCTCTCTATTGTGCACATGTACTTCTTGTTTCTCTTTCTTTTTCATTTCTCCAAGTGTCTGGAGTCATCTCAGGAGTGGTTTCAGGAGTGCTATGCCCAGCTTGTACATTATGGCACAGACATGGTATGCCCCTCATCCACAAGCCTGCATTGGACCAGATTTTTGGTCATCTAGGACTAGCTTCCTGTCTGGACCCCATGGCACCAGTCTGGTGGTTGTCATGGGCTAGCTCCTTGCCCAGGCCCATCCTCACGGACCCATGCCAGGGTTCTTTATCTAGGGTTCACTCCTGCCTGGGGCTGTGGTCCCAGATGGTTTTCCATTATTCTCTGGCTCATTCGCCATCATGGGAGCCCTTCTAGGTCTTTTGGTGCCCTACTGTGGGAATGTTATGCTACTAATCATTCAGATGTCCACAGGTCACTGAGAGTAGACATAGCCTCTCTCCTCTCTGTTGCCTACTACCCACATGTGGTACAGCAGCCACACCTACAAAGCCTCTAGAGGCAGTGACAGTTTTCCTAAAAGGTAAAAACTATCAGATTTAATATATAAGAAATTAAATCAGATTAAAAATTCACACACCAAATAGGATTTATAGTTATCTGCAACCAAGGAAGTTATGTATAGTTGTCTTCACTCTCTTCTTTTCTCAATAATTTGGGCAATATATAATTGCAATATTATTCAAGTGTATCAGAAAAACAGGAAGTGGTTTTTTTCAATAATTAATTAGAATTTTACTTCTTAAAAAAACAAAGGTATTGTATGAAAGTAAATATGAAGAATCTTATCTCTAATGCAAACAGTCAGAACATTTAAATTGAATCAAGAAATATATTACAAGTAAAGAAAAACTAGATCATGATTTCAATGTAGGTAAATAAAATCAATCCACATATCCACTAATCATTCATACTTTTTATGACTTATCATGAAATGCTCTCAATTTAGTAAAAAACCACCTACCAAAAAATATGTGTCATAAAAACCATCCTGAGTGACTAACCCAGGCCCAGAAAGACACATGGTATGTACTAACTTCTAAGTGGATATTAGTGGATATTAGTTACAACATACAGGATAACACATGCTGCAATCTATAGACTCAGGGAACCGAATGAGGGTCCAAGGGAGGATGCTTGAATCTTACTGAGAAGATGAAATAAAATAGACATCTGAAGTAGATGGAGGGAGGGAAGTGGTTGGGAGAGGGGGTGGGAGGAGGGTAAGGGGCTAGAGATCCGGTCTGGGAGGGTTGGAAGGAGGATGGATATAGGTGGGGGGCATCTGTGGAAAAGGGAAGGCTCTCAGGAGTCTATGGGGATGACCGTAGCTGAGACCCCTAGCAGCAGTGGTTAAGGAGCCTGAAGTCACCACCTCCTGAAGACAGGTGGGACTTCCAGTAGAGAGAGAGGGGTACCAAATCACCCACAAACCTTAGACCCAAATTTTGTCTTCCCTACAAGAAGTATAGGGATTAAGATGGAGCAGAGATTGAGGAAATGGCAAATCCATGACTGCCCCAGTTTGAGTTCCACCCCATGAGAGATAAGTCAACCACTGCAACTACTATGTGTTCTGCTATGCTTGCAGACAGGAGCATGACAACTGACTTCTGAGAGGCTTCATCCAGCAGCTGATGGAAACAGATACAGAGTCCCACTGCCAAACAATAGGCCTAACTCTGGACGTTTTGTGGAAGAGTGTGAGGAAGGATAGAGGGAGCCAAAGGGGTCAATGACACCACAAGAAGACCTACAAAGTAAACTAACCTGAGCCCATAAGGGCTCACAGGGGCTCACAGAGACTGAACCATGAACCAAAGAGTATGCATGGGCTGTGCTTAGACCCGCTCACACATTTTTAGCAGATATACAGTATGGTCAAAATATGGCCCCCTAACTATGGAAGTAGGGGCTGTCTCTGACTTCACTGCCTGCCTTTGGATCTTTTTCCCCTAGCTGGACTGCCTTGTCAAGCCTCAGTGGTAGAGGATGTACTTAGTCCAGCTGTGACTTGAGGTGCCAGGGTGGGTTGGTACACCTTGGGTTCTTCCCTTTTCTGAGAGTAAGGAGAGAGGCAGAACAGGAGGAAGGGTGTGAGATCAGGACAGGGAGGAGAAGAAGGAGGAGGCTGGGATTAGTCTATAATAAGAAAGAAAGAAAGAAAGAAAGAAAGAAAGAAAGAAAGAAAGAAAGAAAGAAAGAAAGAAAGAAAGAAAGAAAGAAAGAAAATCTTAATCGGCACCAACATAATCCATTTCTCGAAGGAAAATTTGGCATCGAAAGTTATTACAAATCAAGAAATAGAAACACACATGTAAAGAAGAAAAGAAAATCATTATTCCTGGAAGTTATGGTCACCTATAGAAGTAAACAAAGGAATCTACAAAATGCTTTCAGCACACATAAAAAGCTTAACTTGGTTAAAAAATGAAGTGTTACAATGAGAGAAAATATTTTCAAAGTAAATATTTTATAAAAGCGTGTACTTAAAATATCCAAAGAACTACTAAAATTCAACACCAAGAAAGCAAGCACTCAATTTAAATATGAGCAAAAATTTCTAACAGTTTATCAAAAATAAACAAGGGACAATTATTTATATGAAAAGTCTTACATTGTTAATTATTTCAAAAATGAAATTGAAAATATACACGCAGATATTTCTGCATATACACTAGGACAGAAAATTTAAACATATAACACTTATGAAAGCAAATGACAATAAAGGCTTGAAGCAGCTCGAATATTGGCACGCTGCTCTTAGTAATGGAGCATTTTCCAACAGATGTTTGGGAAGAGTTTCGTAGTTTCTTATATGAACAGTAAGAATGCAGGTGTAAATGTGCATCTATTGGGTGAACTAATCATTTTAGTATGAGGCATCGAGTCAAGAACAGTGAAAATAAACCCATCTACTCAAATGTTCACAGAAGCTTTATTTATTCAAGACAACCTAAATAGTACCAACTTGCAGCAGAGGAATCAAACTGAAATCTCCATATCCAATAGAATACCACTTAGCACAAAACTGCATCATGTCAAATGAAAGAAGCCACATATTAAACGTAAGATACTTTTTGATTGCATTTACATATAATTTTCAAACAGAAGATAACATTTGCAGAACAGAACAAAAATCATTTGTAGCTGGGATGAGGATTTCAGAGTAGTGATTATTCGAGTGCATTTTAGCAATGCATTGTTGGTGATGGGAATCCTGTATGATTTAATTTTAGTGCTCTTTCATGGCTTATATGTATTTCCCAAGTTTACTGAACAGTACCCTTAGCACTATTGTCTACAAATAATGAAAAAGAATATTATCAACTACTTTGCCTAATATACCTTCCCAAACTACACATAAATATGATCTCTGAACTTCCCAGCAGTCAAGATGTTGTTATCTATAATCTACTGTGAAGAGTGGCATGTTCTTTTTATTCAGTTTCTATTATGAAACTATCCCCATTAAGTTATGCTCTACGGGCAAGTTATCATATATGTTTTAAAATTTTTATGATGGCCTTATATTAACATTTCAGTTTTATACAACCAGAGATATAATTCCATTTTAGTTTACTATATATAACTTCCCAATTCTCCTCTTATTAGATAATTTTAATCACTTTTGAAAATGTAAGTGAATAAGTTTTCTTTCTTTTTTAAAAATCTTTTTTGTTCTTTTTTCAGTTTATTTACTTTACTTCACAAGAGTGCCCCATCCCTCCTCTCCTCCCAGTCCCTTCTTCACCTCCTTTCCCCTTCCCCCCAGAAAAGGGGAACCCTCCTGCTCCAGCACATCATATCACATTAGGTCTCAGCATATCCTCATCCCCTGAGGCCAGGCAAGGCAGTGCTGCCAGGTGGAAGTGATCCAAAACCAGGCAATAGAGTCGCTTCACAGAGAACCCCATGTGACGCCCAAGCTGCCCATCAGCCCCCTATGTGCAGGGGGCCTAGGTTTACTCCTTTGTTGTAGGTGGTTATTAATATTTACTATTGGTTTATCTTCTTGTAAAGCTTGCTGCTAATCTTAAACAGCTGTATAACCAAATCACCACACAGAGACTGGGTTTTTAGTTAACCTAGAACACAATGCTGGGCAATATTTACTCCCTCCTAAACCTCCAAGCCCTCAGTTTCCTAACATTTAAATTCCCCACATTATACTTGCTTTTTGTGAAATCTTAGGTCTGGTTCATGCTCCAAGTCCTCCAAGCTCTCCCCTCCTGCTCTGCTCTCCTCGTGATCCTCCTCCTTTTCCTCTCATCCTTTCCTGTTCTCTAGCTCCTCCCCTCCTTCCTGTCCTCTGGCTCCTCCCATTGCACAACATTGTATCTAGTTGCTTTATTTGTGTCCTGTTTACACAAGAGTTGAGACAGGATGCTTATTGTGAGTATCACAATGCAATATCCAGTTTGAAACCAGAGAGTTGGGGGTGGGGAAATCAGCATTTGAATTAACAAGGGTAAGGCATATACATTTTAAAAGAACATTATACCAACACTCCTTAATTGATGTCTCAGTCTGTGGAAGGCCCCATGGGCCTGGGTTAGTTGTCTCTGTTGGTCTGCTTGTGAGGTTTCTGTCCTCTCCAGGTCCTTCCATCTTTCTCTCAACAATTCCACAGGACCTCAGGAGCTCTGCCCCGTGCTTGGCTGCAAGTCCCAGCATCTGTCTGGATCCTCTGCTGGCTGGAACCTCCCAGACCACAGTCAAATTATGAGGGAGGGGGCTACAGCTGGGATACAAACTGAATAAACTGAAATTAACAAAAAAATAAATATTTTTTTTTAAAAATTAGGCTCTTGTCTGCAAGTAGAGCAGAGCATCGTTAATAATGTCAGGGCCTGGCTCTCTACCGTGCAGTGCATCTCAGATTGGACAAATTTTTGGTTGGAAATTCTCTCAATCTTTTTTCCCTCTTTATCCCGACATTTCTTGTGGGCAGGCTAATTTTTAAATCACAGGTTTTGTCGGGGTGTTGTTCTCCTCTTTCCACTAGTCCTGCCCGGCTAGGGTGTGGTCACTTCAGTCTTCCTGATAACCAGTTAGGAGTCTCAGCTACAGTCACACCCATATCCTCCCATGATCCTACCCTGTCTCAGGCCTCCAGCTTGACAAAGATAATGTCCCACCTCAGTTTCCTTGCTTGTTCCCAGCCCTCTCATCTCCTACCCCGTTCTCCCATATCTTATCCCCACCCTTGATTCCCTCACAGTTCCATCTCCTGCCCAGTTCCCTCTCTTCATCCACTTCTGCTGTCTTCTATTTCCCCTTCTGAGTGACATTCCCGCACCCTCCCTTTGGCCCTCCTTGTCACTTAGCTTCTTTAGGTCTGTGGATTTTAGTATATGGTTATCCTGTACTATAGGTCTAATATCCACTTATAAGTGAATTCATACCACGTGTATCTTTCTGGGTTACCTCACTCAGGATGATCTTTTCTAGTTCCATCCATTTACTTGCTATTTTTTTTTTCTTTTGAACAGGTAGGAGGGGGCAGCCACTACCCTGTTTTTCAGTTTGAATCTTGAAATTATTTCGAGTGCAACAGCAATTCTAATATAGGGCCTGTAAGATTTCCAGCTGTTGGAGGTAGTTCTCCCTCTTGCTTTGGCAACTGAGTTCTTTTACTCATCCTGTGAATGACAAGGACTAAGAAAATTCCTAGCATACATTTTTACATTCACACCTGTTCTTTATTAATGTATTTCCAAGAGCCCTCACACCTGTGTTTTGTCTGTATGGGTAAGCATTTAGAGTTTGACAAGAATGTTCCAATAACACTAGTAACAATCATTGTCACAATTTCTGAGGCAAAACTTTGGGCTCAAGTTTGAAAATTGCTCTCACCTATGACCCAGATCTCATTAGTAAGACTACACAGAGATCTTCTAACAGCTATTGCTACTGCTGTGTTCCAACCAGACGATGTATTTACTGGCAAGGAAAAAGTGGCTCCTAATCTGACCCAGACATGCCTTTTCAAATTCCACTGGCTCATTTTCATTTTCATTTCTATTTCCCATTGTCCCTTGGAAATAAAATTCACAAAATAAATGGCTTTCACTATTGGTAAGAAATCTCACCTGTATCCTTTATTTAACTCATAGTCATTCTTGCATTTTGATCCCAGTCAGCATTTCTGGAAGTCACAGGCTGATATATAGATCTGAGCTGTTGAATAATTGATTGCTGCATTTGGAAAATATATATTGACTTTGTGTTCTCTACACTTCATTGTCAAAAAATAAGTAAGACCCAATTACTGTCTCTATGAGCTTTGCATTATAGTAAGAGAGAGGCATGGACATAATTCTGAGCCCGTGTTGCCATGTTCTAAAAGACGGTGCAAATAACAGATGCCAAGAGTCAGAAAGTTATTTGGAAAACAGCAGCTCGTCTGATCCACAGTTGGCTGGAAGAACTGCAGGTTTGCCAGCGTAGGTAGCAGCAGAGGTCTTGAAACAGAAGGTGGTGGGATGGGATGCCTCTCCAAGCAAAAGAAATAACTCTCGTGCAAGTACATTAGAGAGTCAATAAGCGTATTCAGAAAATATACTGTTTAAAGTTACCTTTCTCTGTGTTGTTTGAAAATACCCAGTTAAACAATTCAAAGCAGAAAAGATTTATTTGAGTCCATAGTTGTAGAAATTTCAGTCTATTGTCAGCTGGGTCTATGGCATCTAGCCTCTGGACAGGCAGCACATCATGGTGAAGAAGCTTGTGGCTGGGAATGCTAAAGAGACAGTGCTTCAAAGATCCACCTCCACCACCCATGACTCATTTCTTCCAACTAAGACCTTAAGTTTCTACAGACTCCAAGTAGTCCATCAAACTATTAATTTATCAGTGCATTTATTCACTGGTTATTCATTGATTCACTGATTAAAGCCCCCATGATTCAATCATATTCTCAAAGGATGTAACTCTGAACACTGCTTTATTAGGTACCAAGCCTTCAGCCCATATGGCCTGGAGGACATTCAGACACAAACAGTAACAAATAATAATCAAATTGTGTGTTACTGGAGATTAGGGTACAATTACTCATTTCATTCATTTCACTTATTATCGAACAATTACTGTGTATAAAAATATAATTAATTCTAGACTCTTTTTGGTAATCAAAATTGACAAAAGTTTCTTTACTTGTGTTGCTTATATCTAATTAATGGTAAAACAATAAGCACAAAACAGTGAATATCACATGATGAAATAGAAAATAGAGAAAATTAAAACAAAAAAGGTATATATTTATAAGTAATATCTCAGTGAAAGATATAATCGTTGGAATTATATTGACTAACTGACCTAATCAGAGATTGGGGAAGTAAAAAACACAGTCATTTGGATATCTGTGGAAACATGTCCCCATTGGAGCCAAAAGCATAAAATCTTAAATTAAAACGTGTGTGTGCATTGTAAAAATTATCATATTATGGCTTTATTGCACGGAGAGCATAATAATGGGCAGAGGGCAGGAAATTTCATGAAAGAAGTAGGAAATAATAAGACCTGGAAAGGACATGAACTCCACAAGGAGAGCAACAGAACCAAAAAATCCGGGCACAGGGGTCTTTTCTGAGACTGATACTCGAGCCAAGGACCATTGATGGAGATAAACTAGAACCTCCGCACAGATGTTGCCCATGGCAGTTCAGTGTCCAGGTGGGTACCATAGTAATGGGAAGAGGGACTGTCTCTGACATGAACTGATTGGCCTGCTTTTTGATCACCTCCCCCTGAGGGGGAGCAATCTTACCAGGTCACAGAGGAAGACAGCGCAGTTACTCCTGATGAGACCTGATAGACTAGGATCAGAAGAAAGGAAAGGAAGACCTTCCCTATCAGTGGACTTGGGGAGGGGCATGTGTGGAGATGGGTGAGGGAGGGTGGGATTGGGAGGGGAGGAGGGAAGGGGCCACAGGGGGATACAAATTGAATAAAGTGTAATTAATAAAAATTAAAATTAAAATGGAAAAAATAAAGATAAATTATTAAAATAAAAAAGAAGACAATTATAATGGGGATCAAATAATGTAGATCTTTAACACATTTGAAAGAACTTATTCTTTACATAAAGAAAGTTAGTGAAGTTTTCAAGCATGAAACATAATTTTACTTATGGGACAAATGTGATTTTCTGTGGAATTGGTGATTTGAAAGAGGAGGCCTTGCTGGTCAAGGAACAATGGTGGCTACAATGGTAGTTGTAGAGATGTCAAGAAATCATTGACTGTCTACTATTTAGACAAGACTGCCAATATTCCTTGGTCAGTTATAAGGCTTTGGGCCCAAGTAACTGAAAGAGTGGAATCAACACCCTTGAAGTTGGGGCAGGTTTTAGAGAAGTTTATCTGGATTATTGTGTAATTAATTGGCCAAGAGTTGGCTTTGGACATGAGAATGTTTGAGTTCCTATGAGGGAGTCATAATTTTAAAGAGATAATTAAGTGCTTGATACAGGAATTCAAAGGGAGTATGGGTTTGTGATAGAATCTTGCTATGGCATTTTGGTCCTTTGGTCATTAATGTTGGAGAATTGTAGTAAGTTAATTGATAATAGGCTAGAAAATAGTTATATCACTTTAACCCAAGCCTTAATATCTGACCACAATGCCATTAGAAGTTAAGTCAACAAGAACTTTGGAGGTAGAAAAAAATATGATGTAATCTGCTTTATTTAGAAAGGAAATGGTTAATTTTGGGACTCAGAGGACAAGGCCAGGGAGACAGGGCATTGATTTAGAGAGGGAGGACTTATAAGATGGAGGCTCTGAAGTTCTTGAGCAATATTCTGTTTGCTCTATTTTTCTTGAGAACCATGTTCTTTAGAAAATGTTTCAAAGATACTTGAATTGAAATTCTAAGTTCTAGTTTGAAGCTGTACATAAGCTGATGTTGATAAAAGGCTTATTTGGCATAGAAGGCTGGGTAGTGGGTGTCTATTTCACACATTATAGGGTAAAGCAGGACATTACTGTAGATCTTTTGGTGAGGAAGACAACCAATTGATATTTTAATGGAAGAGAGTCTAGGTGGGTCTTCAGTAAATACCCTGTATCTTTTTAAAGATTATTTTGTGTGTATGTGGGTTTGGTCTGCATGTAAACAATTTACACACTGTGCCTGCTGATTCTGTAAGAGAGACTCAGAGCCCCTGAAACTGGAGTTACAGGTAGGTGTGAGACGCCGTACAGGTTACAGGAACTGAACCTGATTTCTCTGTAAAAGCACTCAGTGCTCCTGACCTCTGAGCAACCCCTCCAGCCTCATTCCCCATATTTTATTTTTGAGAATGAAAGCAGAATTAAAGATTATTTTATAAATTGCTTTGTAGAATTTTCATTAATTGTAACCTTTCTTTTTAAATCTAATATTTTTAATAGTTTCTTGGCCAGTGGAACTCAGTCAAGAAAAATACAAACATAATAATAACAGAAAACATACTTTTAAATCTACTCATATATGTGCACAACTATACCAAAGCGTACAAAGGGAATATTGGGGGAAAAAGAGCCATCAAATGCATACTATTTGTTTTCAGGTGGACAGAGTTCTTGAGGCTCTGTTGGCCTGCATCCACCTTTGAAAAGAGCTGGCTCTGAAGAGTTGTGAATGTGGACTCACTGTGTGTACCCAATGTTTGGTTTCTGTGGTGGCACTCTGCTCCCTTCACTGCTGCTGATTTTATTGCGACCAGGAAATAAATTCAGCTTTACTAGAGAGTTAAAGAACAGGAGAATTCACAGAAGGACAAACAAACTAATCTCCCAAATTTTCAGATAGTCCACTCCTTGACTATAAACCTGAAACTTAAGTGACATTTTCAATATTGCCTCAGTCATTCAGGTCAGGAAGTACGTTGCTGTTTTATGCACACAGATAGGGCATGAAATAGTCGGAGAGAAAAGACTCAAAGAGAGCTCTACCTGCCTTCTGAGACATGGATTTTTATTTCTAAGGTTAGAAGCAATTTCAGTGCGTTGACCAACTTCCTGCAGCTCCAGATGAAGGCCAGTGCCCTAGCACATACTATGGGGAGTCTGGTTCTTTGATGTTTGGCATTTGTAAAGTGGGTGTGTGGCTGAGAATAAAACAATGAGGTTTAAGTGAATTAAGTTACTAGTTGTACCCTTCCTTTCATGATATTTACTTTTTCAACAGGAAAAAAAAATATCTTGTTTTAACAACACCTGGCATTTGCAATATCTCCTTTGACTTCTTTACACTGTGGTATAAAGGATGTATCCCTTCACTGTTGTATGCCCTACACTGTTAGAAGTCAAGGCCACCACCCAGATCTCTGACTAGAGTTATTGTTTTCTGTCAATTTTTAACTTGAATGATCATCTTGTCAATTTCTTTTCTTTTTCTTCTCAAAAATACGTTATCAGAGATTACTTTCCAGACATCCCCATATAAAAGAGGAATTCTACAAACCTAGTGTTCTCCTGTCTCCTTGAATGGCTTTTACAATCATATATACTCAGGCAAGTTATTATTCCTAATTCCTCTCACTGGAAAATTATGCTTACAGAAGCAAGAAGCCTGTGTGTGTGTGTGTGTGTGTGTGTGTGTGTGTGTTCATTTGTTGTATTCAACACTAAAGAGGACAGGTGTTCTGATGAAGAGTTTGATTTCTAAGGACATTATGACAAGTAAAATATGGCAGTCACAAAATGGCAAACACTGTGATTCTCTCTCTCTCTCTCTCTTTCTCTCTCTTGAACTATGTTAGAGGTATTTAGAGAGAAAAGAAATAATCCAGTGGGCTTAGGGATGAAAGAATGAAAAATTCCGACTTACCTAATAAAGAAAACCATGCAGTTTTTACAAGATAAAAAAAATGTGCAGGCGATGGACAGTGATGGAGTTTGTTAAGCAACGTTAATAACTTAAGTGTCATTGAATCAAGCATTGAAACATGGCTAAAATATTAAATTTTATGTACTTGTGAAAGTTATTACATGCAAGCACAACATATCTATCGTTGTGTCCCCAGTCCCTTTACCATCAATATTTATCCATGTGTCTCAAAAATTAAGAACATGGTCACACATAAGTTTATTCTCTGTTGTACAGGTCACTGGCTTCCAACACCAGCTATAAAATTCAGTAGTTACACTGGCAGAGTCAACATACTTCATTAATAAGCAGAATTCAAGTATTTCACACACACACACACACACACACACACACACACCTGTATGTTATGGTCATGTTCACGCTTCTATTACCATATTTTATATTTTTCATATTTTTATCTGTGATTTTATAATTGAAAGCATGAATGTGTGACTGGATATGTCTTCTGCAGTCCACATGCCCTCATGACGTTACTGTTGGAGTGGTGTATCCACTAGGGAAAAAGCATAGGTCCTCAAAAACTTAAAAGTCAAATTACATAGGAACCATCAAATTTGGCGTTTTAAAATCTTACTCTATTTTACATAATCTATTTTAGCATTATCTATATAATCTGTTCCCATGGTACACAGTCATGTTTTTATACTGGATGGATATAATATATGTATTTAATACATATAAAATATCACTTGTGCACATTTACAGAGTTTCTGAATTTTGTGAAGAGGCATATACGGATGTTTTGTATGTGGCAGTTTATATGCATAGTGACAATTCTCTTATGTTTAGATAGCTATTATAAATAGAATATTTGATAATAAGTGGTGTGTGTTTGTGTAGCCTGCTCTTTATGTATTTATAAATATTTAAAAATAATTTTGTTTGTAACTGGAAGTTCGTACACACAAACACATACATAAATATTCATACACACACAAATAAAATTCTGTTTTATCAACACAGAATTAAATTTTCCATTTTATGCATACACATGAAACTCCAATATTGTTCATATATGCAAAAATAGTTCTTAGAGCTATATATGCACACATGAATTTTTTAGCTGCTCACACATATATGAATTTCCAGCATTCAACTGTGCATGTATCATTTCTATACCTCTAAAACCTTTTATAAATGCATAAGTACACATAACTCTTAGGTTAAGAGAACCCTCACACTAGGGTTTTACACACAGGCACACAGACATACACACAAACACACACACACATGCACACTTTATCTCATACACACACAGAGTAGCTGTGTCATAGTGTAGCTGTAGACTGTTTACCTCGTGGTTTGTGCATAAGCTTATCTCTTTACAGTATTAACATGTGTACATATAAATTTCTGCCCAGTGACAGAAAGCTTTAATTTAATCAAAACCTTGGAGATTAAATTATTAAACCTGTCAAAATCCACAGTTTTCATTGCTAATTAGTCATCGTGAGGTGTCAGTGTCACTGCATGCAAGCTCTCTAAATTTAGCAGTGCAAGGCAACATTGATCACACACAAAAACAGCCTCTACGAGTCTCCAGGGATCGACTGCACGTCAGCAAGTGCGCAGTGGCTGAGTCCACCCTTCACCTATTAAAGAGGTGCACCTACATTTCTTTTCTCTGTCTGCACATAGCAACCGAAGCCATCTGCCATCTTTAACTCTTTGAGGCCCTCAGACTAGCAACTTGCTACAAGATGATCAATCAGCTCTGTGCTGCATGTCTGCCTGCCTGCCTAAAGGGCAGAGCCTGTTTTCAGAAAGACAGCTGCTTCTCTGTCTGGAGGCACAGCCTCTCTACATGTCCTCTCTACATATTTAAAAAAGGAAAAAAGGAAAAGAAAGAAAAAAGATAAGCATGCCTTCTTCTTAGTGTGGTCAATTTAGTGTGAGTGTGTGTGTGTGTGTGTGTGTGTGTGTGTGTGTGTGTGTTTCTTCTCTCTTTTCAAAGAAGTAATAAATCAACGCATAAAATAAAGGTTTCTAACATCCACCTTGCCTTATTTCTATGTGTGCATATTCAGGGCCTGCTAAATATCAATGTTAATTAAGACACTCAAACTTTCTAACAGTCTTCTCTCCATTTGGCTCAGCCCATAGTAGTGAATCCTATACCTGTGCAAAGAGGAGCTTTGGAGACAAAACAACACAGGTATAGAAATCAGCTTTCTCTTTATCAACCCCCATCCCCCCAAAAAAGGTGACTTCTCTTTTTTTTTTTCTAGTTAATGCCTGTTTCATCTTTTGTAAAATAGGATAGTGTGAGCATGACATGGGTTTCACACTCTGTCTCTTCTGTACTCTTTCCAAGCCTCTTCAGGGAGAAACACCCTTCTCTGTCAGTCTCTTGTTTATTACACATGCCTTGGAGTAGAGATTTAATTGTATTTCCAAACTGCTATCAGTATCTTTCCTAGTTGAAAGGACTCCTGAGCGCCCTTTCATTAAATGTAGTGAAAACAATTGAGCCACTAATCATTGCTTAGCTTCATATAATTAAAGGTTATGGTGTCATGATTAATCCCACAGGTTATAAGTAGCAGACAAAGTTCCTTAAAAATAAATAGTTCTGGTTGTCAATAAGATATTAGCATTGGGAGAAGGGGTAGGATAAGTTTTCCCGTATTATTATTATTATTATATATGTTTTGTATACCAGTGGTATGATGGGAGTGATAGCATATAAAAGAGGTTGGGAGAGGGGAACCATGATCAGAACATATTGTAAGGAAAAATATCTATTATCAAATTTGAACAATGAAAAAGTAGAAAGAAAAAAATGTTGGTATTTGTGCTAAAGAGAGTGCTAAAGACAGAGATGATTGTATAGGTAAAAATGGAACCACTCGTTCCTGAGAAAATTTTTTCCTGAATACCTGAAGCTACCACCAAGAAGCCTCTTTTACAGAAAATGGAGATTATCACTGAAAATAATGCAGAGATCAACAGATTATGGGTTCCCAGACCCAGCGGAACATATGAACCCCATCACAGTTCCTGTATGTATATGGCCCTGGAAACATTGTGGAAGACTGGGACAGAAAGACTGTAAGAGCCAAAATACCAAGTTTTCTGCTGTGAAACAATGTCTCCTATAAATACCTGCATGAACAAGACCATAAAAATGACAGTATCATGGACATGTTATCGTGGCGGGCGTGTCATAGGACCCAACTTCTAGACAAGGAACTCAGACAGTCAATGACTATCAAGAAAAGAGACTCTTTTGGATATATGCCTAGGAGTGGTATGGCTGGATCTTGAGGAAGCACTATTCCTAGTTGTCTGAGATTGATTTCCAGAGTGGTTGTACAAGTTTACATTCCCACCAGCAGTGGAGAAGGGTTCCCCTTTCTCCACAACCTCTCCAGCATGTGTTGTCACTTGAGTTTTTGATCTTGGCCATTCTCATGGGTGTAAAGTGAAATCTCAGGGTTGTTTTGATTTGCATTTCCCTAATGGCTAATGAGGTTGAGCATTTCTTTAAGTGCTTCTCTGCCATTCGATATTCCTCTATTGAGAATTCTCTGTTTAGCTCTGTCCCCCATTTTTTAAGTGGATTACTTGGTTTGCTGCTTTTCAGCTTGTTTAGTTCTTTATATATACTGGATATGAGTCCTCTTTAGGAACCTGCTACAGAGGGCCTCTGAAAACCAGAAGAAGTAAACAGCAAACAAACTAGGAACCTACCACAGAGAGCCTCTGAAAGCCTCTGCCCTGCAGACTATCAAAGCAGATGCTGAGCCTGATGGCCAACTGTCAGGCACAGTGAATGGAATTTTATGTAAGAAGTGAGAAATAGTAAGAGCTGGAGAGGACAGGAACTCCACAAGGAGAGCAACAGAACAAGAAAATTTGAACACAGGGAACTTCCCAGAGACTCATACTCCAACCAAGGACTTTTCATGGAGATAACCTAGAACCCCTTCACAGATGTAGCCCATGGCAGTTCAGTGTCCAAGTGGGTTACCTAGTAATGGGAAGAGGGACTGCCTCTGACATAATCTGATTGGCCTGCTCTTTGATCACCTCCCCCTAAGGGGGGAGCAGCCTTACCAGGCCACAGAAGAGGACAATGCAGCCACTTCTGATGAGAACTGATAGACCAAGATCAGAAAGAAGGAGAGGAGAACCCCCCATATCAGTGGACCTGGGGAGGGGCATGCATGCAGAAAGGGGAGGGAGGGTGAGATTGGGAAGGGAGGAGGGAGGGACTTCTGGGGGGATACAAAATGAATAAAGTGTAATTAATAAAAAATTTTAAAAAGTTACAAAAAAAAAAAGAAAAGAGACCAAGCCTCTCTCAGGAAAAATCCCTTTATTTGTGCTATAGGCTAGAGTGGTAGGGTCTAAATCAGCAGGTTGCATCTATTTAAGTACTTGTGTTTACCCATACACTTAAATAGGCAAAACTAATAATCAAAGAAACAGAGGTTATATCATCTTGGGGGGGCATGGTAGAAGTTCAAAAAGGGTAGCTGAGAGGGGCTTAAGGGAGGAATGAGGAGGGAATGATGTAACTTTAATTAAATAGAAACATGTAAAAATGATTCCACTTACTCTTTTATCTTTTATATTCATATAATTTAAAGACAGGTACACTTCATAGGTTAGATAACTTCCTTAGTGCTCAAAGCTTCATTTAACTTAGCTTCCCACATCACATTGAAGATTTAAGTGCACTTTTCTCTCCCTTCTTTAGAACCTTCCATTCAAAAGGATGTTCACTGCTTTTCTTGTAAAACCTATACATGCATCGCTATGATGGATGACACTCAATGAACAGCAGATGGTGTGTGCCCAGTTTTATTCCAGGGATAGGATCAAGGAACTTATAAACAGAGAGCAAGATATTAAAGTCATGATGACTACAAAGCAATCTCATTCAAAGACAGAAGATATGCCAAAGATGAATAATGAATGCAACAATACTGGATAATTGTAAATTTCTATCAAGAAAACAGTAGAACAATGGTTAGAATGAGTGGCAGAGTTTAGGCTCTGCAAAATATATGTTGTAACACTTTAACAGAATGCATATTGAAAAAATTTTGCACAATACAGAAATCCATTTTGCCATGTAACAGAATAGTAGTGTGAACTTATTTATATATTCAAAAGTGATTTTAAAATATATGTAATATTGAAAGTGAGGGTAATGTTTATTCTAATGCTATTAAAGGTGGGTTAAAAGAAAAATACATAATAATTTAGAGGATTAGATTCCTAAATGTAAGTTATTTGGCCAAGTGAGGTTTCTATAATTCAGATGCTTGGGAAAAAGCAAGCTATTCTTTTTACAAAAGAATTCTTAACAAAAAATTATATATACTTGTCAAACCTTTCTTTTTAAGAGGTGTTTGTTTAGCATGTCAGTATACAGATGGGTTTGTGCATAGATGCGGCAATGTACATGCGATGTCAGTGGACTACCAAAAGGACTCACCTTTCTCTGTCCAGTATGCGGGTTTAGGGATGGAGCTCAGGCTTGAAAGCAACTGGCTTTGCTCAATGAGTCATTTCACCACTCCTCAATAGTTCATCAATCCAACATACTGGAGAGGTGTTTTTCAAGGAAAAAAAATATGTAAAAAAATTGAAAAGATTAGTTTTTCTGAGATAAGTTTAAATTATAAAGGTGGTACAACAGGAATGGTAGGGTTTGGGATAAGCTGTTATAGGCATCATTCCTTTAACACATCCACTTATTGTGATAAAACCTTCATAGACATGTGAATGATGGAAACTTTATAAACATAAAAAGTCAGCATTTTATGATTAAGTCTTTGCTCTTAGGGGTCTCCTATCTTGGTGGGAAGCTGTATTATAGATATTAACATTGCTCAAAGGAAAGTTTTGTACTTTGTCTCTAGCTCCTGAGAGTTACTCTGTAGGCCTCATAATATACTGCTCAATAAAGTGTGTTTTGTTTAACTAGAGCTCTTGGGTCAGGCCAGATAGTCTATGCTAATGATATGTTTTATGATAAGACACACTATTAGCTCTTGAAAACCTTGAAAACTAATTTCTGATATGAGGCTGATCATCTATGTCTCTGTGACTGATGTGCAGTAACACTTATGCTGGAAGAAATTACTACTGCCTATAAAATTCCTCTGAGCATCACAAAGAAGAAGAAACCAGGAACATTGTTCTTGAATTTCTTCAAAATCCTGGAATATATATATGTTTTGCTTACTGACTGTGTTAATCTATATTCTTTTACGGTAACCCTAGTACTAACATTATGATTTTTTCTAAGTTTCGTAAGCCCTTTTGAGAGTGGTGTTAGTAGAATTGGATAGCTACTGAATCTCAAACGATATTTTCAAATGGCTGGCTAAAATGTAATTATTTATATGGTGTTAGATTTATTTCCTAGAATGATGGGGTTCAGAGAAAGTGTAAATAACCTTGTCTGGGCAGTCAACACAGAAATGGAGGAATAACATAGAAACCAAAAGTGATTCAGGAAAAGGAGGTTCCATTCCAAGCAGAAAATAAACAAAAGTGATATGGAAGAAGGGACATTGAAATTTAGAAAATAATTTTGATTAGCTGAGTAAAATGACATAGATACTACAAAAAGATTACATAAGAATAAGAGAATGTAAGAGTAAAAGAGATCTTTGACATTTCTTATTTTTTAATTACAATTTATTTACTTTGTATCCCCCTCTAGTTCCCTCCCTTCTCCCCTCCCAACCCCACCCTTCCTCCTCCTTCTTTGACATTTATTTCAACTAATTTGATAGGAGGCTATCACCAGAAAAGGCAATAAAAATGGAAGTGAATATTATAGTTATTTTCTCCATGCATGCTATGACTGTTGTCAGAGATGATATAATGACCTATAGAACACCTGGGCCCTCAGGTAAGACAATTCAACAGACTAACAGTGATAGCTAAGTATTGGTTAATGACAATGAGGTTGTCATTATTCCCTAACTGGAGGCAGATTCTCAGTTGAGATAGGAATATTCATACCTTCCTACCACCATGAGCTTTTGTGAAGACAATAGAAAAAATGAAAAGGGGTTGTGACTTAGGGTTTCAGTGATACAGATTTCATAAATCTTCACCCATGTTAGAGTAGGAGTTTTCAGGAATGCAAGTGCCTTCAAATCACTCATGCTGTTAGCAACCCCCTACGTGTCTTCCTATAAGTAACCTCAGCATTCTCATTGGTCCTCCATGCTAGACTTGGTTTATCAATTTCTTTTATCTAACAGTATTTAATCCAGGAAAAGTCACGAGCCAAAGCACAGCTCGATTATATTTCTGCTTTGCAAAAGTGGAAAGCAAAAGACAATCGCTCATGGGGATATTACCATATTTTACAATAGCATGAGAAGGATGCTAAATGATGCTTAAATGAAAACATTTAGTTAATCAATTTAAGAAACATTGATGGTCAGAAAGAGGACATCCTCGAGGACCCTAACTAAAATGTGCAATCCCCATCCTAAGAGGCAAAGAGGATGGACATCAGAAGAAGAAGAAAATAGGAAACAACCTAGGAACCTGCTACAGAGGGCCTCTGAAAGCCAGAAGAAGAAAACAGGAAACAAACTAGGAACCTGCCGCAGAGGACCTCTGAAAGCCTCTGCCCTGCAGACTATCAAAGCAGATGCTGAGCCTGATGGCCAACTGTCAGGCAGAGTGAATGGAATTCTATGTAAGAAGTGGGAAATAGCAAGAGCTGGAGAGGACAGGAACTCCACAAGGAGAGCAACAGAACAAGAAAATTTGAACACAGGGAACTTCCCAGAGACTCATACTCCAACCAAGGACTATTCATGGAGATATCCTAGAACCCCTGCACAGATGTAGCCCATGGCAGTTCAGTGTACAAGTGAGTTACATAGTAATGGGAAGAAGGACTGCCTCTGACATAATCTGATTGGCCTGCTCTTTAATCACCTCCCCCTAAGGGGGGAGCAGCCTTACCAGGCCACAGAAGATAACAATGCAGACACTTCTGATGAGAACTGATAGTCTAAGATCAGAAAGAAGGAGAGGAAGACCTCCCCTATCAGTGGACTTGGGGAGGGGCATGCATGCAGAAAGGGGAGGAAGGGCGGGATCAGGAGGGGAGGAGGGAGGGGTTTATGGGGGATTACAAAATGAATAAAGTGTAATTAATAATAATAATAAAAAAGGAAAAAATAAAAAAAAGAAAGAGGACATCTTCAAGTCTAATTAATTTGGAGAATTTATTAAAAGACAAAGTTTAGTATGAGATATTGTTAAGTTTGGGTTAGTGGATGAAGATGAAAGTTTAATAGAACCAGCACATTCAAGAACACAGAAGCTGTATCTTGGAAGTGCTGAACTTTAGACATCAGAGAGATTTGAGTTGGACATGTGTATTTACACTTAAACTTAAGGGTGAACATCTCACCCACAGGTATGCCAAAGGATTATTGACCTCAAGAAACATGAATATTGTGAAATATTTCAACAATACTGAAACAAAAGACGAGTAACATTATAAATCAAACATCTTTTGGAATGACTATGGAACAAAACAATGTTTGAAATATGTGGCTCTTTGTAATCACTAATGCTGATATCAATATTAGTTCTATATTAATGAAGACAACCAGCAGAATTTTAAAGAAATTCCACTCCCCATTAGATCATATGACAAAGTGAGGATGGTTGGAGAATAGTTATTTTCTTTTTTTTATTTTTATTTTTTCTTTTTATTATTAGTTACATTTTGTTAACTCTGTATCCCAGCTGTATCCTGCTCCCTCATTCCCTCCCAACCCCACCCTCCCTCCCTCATCTCCTCCTTACCCTTTCCAAGTCCACTGATTGGGGAGGACCTCCTCCCCTTTCATTTGACAATGTTTTATCAGGTATCTTCAGGACTGGGTGCAAAGTCCTCCTCTGTGGCCTAACAGGACTGCTCCTCCCTTAGGGGGTGGGGAGGTCAAAGAGCCCGCCATTGAGGTCCTGTTAGAAATAGTCCTTGTTCCCCTTACCATGGAAAACCAATTGGTTACTGAGCTACCACAGGCTACATCCGAGCAGAGGTTCTAGGTTATATCCATACATGGTCCTTGGTGGAGTGTCAGTCTCAGAAAAGACCTTGTGCCCAGATATATTTGGTCCTTGTGGAGTTTCTATCCTCTCCAAGTCATACTAACTCCCTTTCTTTCATATGATTTCCTGTACTCTGTTGAAGATTTGGTTATGAGTCTTAGTATCTGCTTTGATACACTGCTAGCTAGAGTTTTTCAGATGCCTTCTGCGGTAGCGTTATTTTCATCAGAAGGAAAGCCAAATTTATACTGTGGTCCTTGTAAGAGTATGACTATCATTTCATTATCCTTTCCTGTCCCATAAGAACAAATGTTTTGTTTTCGTTTTTCTATTAGATTTCAGAAAAGTTAGGGAATATGTTACAATTAAAAAAAAAAGACATCCTGGAGTCTTAGGATTTTCAGGTAACAGTTTTAACTGGGTAATTTCAGTCCATGGGCATAGAAACTATGAGTTGTGAATCTGTGAATTATAATGGCATACCTATGATTTGACTACAGGAATTGCTCTAGTGCCTGACACTACTCTAATTTGTATATTTTTTTCTTCAGAACCCATTATTTCACATGTAATTCCACATGATTCTTGGGGTACAGTGTTCCAACCCTGCACTTTCACTGATTATTTTCTCGTCCTCTTGGCTGTGAAAACTTGTGGAAGGGTGATTCTTCACAGAGGCTGGTTAGTAAACTACCCTGAGCCCTCCATCTCTACATGAGTTGAGGTGAGATATGCATCTTCCCTAAATGTTTCTCATCTTAAGGAAATTAGGAAAAGGTAATTAAGGAGGTCTCTTCTACTTCTTGTATTCTATGAATCCATAATGAAGAAGATAACATTTGAGTTGACATTTTAAAAGATAAATTGAACTGCTCCAGAAGCAAAATGAATACCATGATTTTGAATGGAGAAAATTTAGGCAGACGTGATATAAACACTTGCATGTAAATGATGTTATGTAGGTGAAAGCCAATGAGACTGGATGATTGAACTTAGATCAAAGATCAATGTGAGGTTCGTGTAGAAACAAGAACCTTGAGCAGTGTAGAGCGTAGATTCCTTAAACCACAAGGGATCCTTATGCAAACCAAAGTTCTTCCAAGCTTTCTCAAACATCTAAGATCAAGGTCAGCAGTGACACTCAAAAGAATCCTCTTATTATTTCCTCATTGTTGTGAGCCAATACCCGAGAAGAAACTAGTATTGGGAAAGGCTTATTTATATGAAAGCAAATGGTCCATCATGCAGGAGAAGTTATGGCATGAAAGTTGCTAACAGCTGTGGAAGCTACTCGCTGGCAACCCAAAGCATCGGAAGTAAAGAGTTGACAGGATATGAGGCAACATATAATCCTCAAGGCTCACCTAATAGGCCACTCCCTCCAGTAAGCTTTGCCTTCTTAAGCTTCCACAACCTTTCAAAACAGCAGCACCAGCAGAAGACCAAGTATTGAAATATAGAAGCCCGTTAGGGGACATTTCACTTCCAAACAGTAATGCCTTCTAAGCTATTTCTTACCAAATAAGGAGATCAGTCATTAGATAAACCTCAGAAACAGGCACTCATTAACATCCTCATAAAAACACAGAACATAATTTTTTAACATTTTAAAGGCATACTAATTTTTTTTTTTTTTTTGCAGTTAAGAAGCTTATAATCTTCCTTTGGCTGTCTTTGGAATCCAATTCTTCTTTATTTGCATTCCATAGAGCAACAAACTAGGAGCATGAGATAACTTCAGAGAAAAGGAATGTATATGTAGACTCTGGGTAGGCCTCAGAGGTGGAACCGGCAAAATTAAGGCCTAGGCATTAGAGCAGAGAAGGACCAGTGTCCAGCTGTTCAGAGCTTTCTCTCACAGGTAAACTTTAAATCATAGAAACTTACCCAAATGAGTTTCTTCCCAAAGAACCTGAAACAGTTAAACTTGACTCTCAGCTTGATGAGATTTAGAATCACCATGGAAACAAATTTCTGTGTATGTCTGAGAAGAAATTTCAAGATTGTTGATTGAGATGGAAGACCTACCCTAAATGTAAAAGCACCATCCCAGAACCTGGGTCTGAGATTGAACAGAAAGAAGAAAGGGAGCCAAACCCCAATTTACATCATGTTTAATTACATGAATACAGATACAGACATATCCAGCTCTTCCAAGTTGCTGCTACCATCTTCTCTCTTATGATTGAATGCATTCTTTGACATCATAAGTCAAACTTAACCCCTCCTTCCTTAACACACATTTGTCAGCTATTCTGTTGTGGCAACATGACATGTAACTAGTACAGAACGCTGTGAGTCTAAAGTCTTGCTTTCTCTGTCTTGCAAGTTAAAGGTGTAGCGGTAATCGGAGGATCATGGATAAGTAATAAGGGGTACCAACTGGGAAGGCCACTTGAATGCCAGATGGCAGGGGGAGTTGAGATAAACACATTTCAGCCACCTGAGGCAGAGCAAGAAGTGAAACTTTTTTTTTCTTAAGTTTGAGTTTGCTGGCCTTTCTCTGTGAGATGCACTAATGTAACAAGTTTGACTCACCAGGAGATGACGCATACAGCACCGGGAGTTTGAAAAGGCAGTGCTTAACCTTGCTAAGAAATACTGGCTTTAAGAACAGCTGGAATATTGCTTTCTGATCCTCAACCACCAGCTTAGCAAGGACAAGAGATGTTTTGATAAAGAACAAAAATAAGCATAAGGAATACTTCATTGGGCAGATAAATGTAGTGAATATTGCCAGCACTGGGGAAAACAACTTGACTTAAAATAATCCTTTTGTGTATAAGTAAATGTGGCACTGGTGTTCCAGGATTCTGAATATGTATTATATGAAGAGACTATTTCAGAGTGTCTTTTTTTATTGACATTTGAAGAAATATTTTAATTTGCTCTTATAAAATCTAGTATTCATATTTTATTACTAACAACTGAAATATCAGGTTGAAGTTGAGTGTTATCAGTCTTGTTACTCAACCATGAATAAGGATGTCTCCTATGCATTGCATGAGTATTTGTGGTAAGGAACAGACAGTGATCATTTCAGACAAACACTGAACTAATCATTGAAGGGGTATAAGTGTGGATTAACATGAGGAGTATCATGCTGCTGATTTTCTGACTCCTACCATGTGCAAAGACACGAAGGGAATAAAATATAAATAACTTCACATCTCTTTTCTCAGGCAATCCACCTGAGTCTAATAAGGGTAGTTTTAATGAAACACAGAAGAATGTCACATGCCAAAGGGAGAAAAGCAAAGATAACTCAGATTTCTGGGAGCTAGAAAACTACTGGAAACAAAATATCCCTCTGTGGTTAAAACCAGCATCTCCCCATGTTCAGCACTTTCTTGGAACTGTTGTCTAACACTGGGTTACATGTTTGCCTTATAATGGTTGTGACTCTAACCTTGGTTTCTCCCAGCTTCAGTTAAGGGGATACAGGATCACAGCTTTTCACTTGAAGCTTCCTCTTCAGAGACTATTTGATTGTTGGATAGAACAAAGATGGGAGGATTCTGGACTACACATCCAGCACTGAGAAAAAAAGTTTCTGAGCTGCAAATATATTTTGTTTGTTTTGTTATATCTGTCCCCGTTTTCTCTCTGTACTATGAAAAGGCAAGGATGTCAGAAAAAGACAAAAACCGCATACCTTTGCATGTGCTAAACATGCATGGGATTCTCCCCCCCCACAATTTCTATGGATTCTTTCTGCATCCCAAGTCCCCCTCATCATATCATGTCTCTCAGGTCCGCTCATCTCCCTTTCCCTTCATATCTTCCCCTCACCAATCCTTTCAATCTCCCTGCCAAAATAAAACACACACACACAAACTAAACAAAGCATAGAAATCATCTTGTCTTAGAAGCTGTAGTGTGTCACAGTGTGTCTCATAATAAATACCATTGTCCACACATCTTCTCTTACCAAGGTTCATTGCAACAAGTCACTCATTGGTCTGGATTGAGGTCTCTGGCTTCTGTGACAACATTGGTGCTGGATCCTCACTGAACTCCTCTCAGTTATTATGTTGTTACCCTGTGTCTTAGAGATCCTGTAACTTGGCATCAGGAGGATTGCCCCTTTCTTGCAGATTCAGCAATTACAGATTATGTAGTTTTTGGAAAGGGCTAACCGAAAGCCCTGGAGCCAGGCCTGGGTGGAAGCTGAACTGGTCAGCCTGATGGCTCTTCTGCATCTGTACCACCAGGGTGAACTCTCCACCACTGCTATGCAGGGCCTAACCTGCATGGGTAAGGGTGCATGGGCTTCTTATATCCTTATGTTTACATGAGAGAAGGCAGAAAATACCAAGGCAATATGTACAATTAGATAACAGTTTTCTGCTGATAAAGACATGGACTAGAATTGAAATTAGACTAGTTAGTCAGTCTGGAGGTGACATGGGGTCAAATAAATATGGAAAAGTTAAAAGAATTTAGAATATAAAAAAGAGTTTGACATGAGACAGGTCTACTAAAGTTTACATAGTCTTTATGGAGGAAATTTTATTTATTTTAAATATTGAGATTTTTCTTCTGCTCAATATAGATACATTATTTTAAACATATTTATTGAGCATCTGCTCTGTGTCAGATACCCTGAAGATACATAGAAATGTGTAAGGAAAACATTATCTCAGAACAAAGAAAACTTCATTTTAATAGAGAATACAAAATCATTTTTCCAGATATTCTTAGATGTCACTTAATTATTAATTAAAGTAAAACTTTTTCTTACTTTGACATCTGATTCCTTCATAAGTAGGCAATTTTGTTTCTAGTACGATTGGTTTAGAACCCTCAGAGATTTATAAATTATAAGAATCTACTCTTTCCTGAAAATTCTAGGTGAAAAAATCTTAGGTAACACTTTTATTTATCTTGTTGGGATCATGTTTATCCCCTACTTTGTATTTTTAAATTTATTTTTTATTTATTACAATTGATTCACTTTGTATCCCAGCTGTAGCCCCCTCCCTCATCCCCTCCTAATCCCACCCACCCTCCCTAGTCTCCTCCCATGCCCCTCCCCTAGTCCACTCATTGGAAAGGTCCTCCTCTCTTCCCTTCTGACCTTAGCCTATCAGGTCTCTTCAGGATTGTCTGCAATGTGTTCACCTGTGGACTGGTAAGGCTGTCTTTCCTCAGGAGAAGGTGATCAAAGAGCCAGTCACTGAGTTCCCTCAAGAAATTGAAAAGCTTCTGTATAGCAAAGGACACTGTCATTAGAATGAAATGAAAGCCTACAGACTTGGAAAGGATCTTCACCAACTCTGTATTTGACAGAGGACTAATATCCATAATATATAAAGAACTCAAGAGGTTAAACAGCAACAAGTCAAGTAATCCAATTTAAAAATGAGGACCATTTGCTTGAAAAACATTTTTCCAGCCCTTTACTCTGATGTAGTGTTTATCTTTGTTGCAGAGGTGTGTTTCTTGGATGCAGCAGAATGTTGGATCCTGTTTCCCCACCCATTCTGTTGTTAGCTCCTTTTATTATGGAGTTGGTGGTCTTACTGTGACTCATTGCTTGTGTTCTTTAAATTTGCAGAGACATTATCTGTATCCTATGTTTTCTTGGGTGTGGTTGTTTTCATTGGGTTGGAGTTTCCCTTGTAGTATCTTCTCTAGGGCTGGTTTGCTGTGTAGAAATTATTTAAATTTAGTTTTATCATTGAATATTTTGTTTTCTCCATCTATGTTGATTGAAAGCCCACTTTGGAAATCAATATGGCGCATTCTCAGACAATTAGGAATAGTGTTTCCTCAAGATCCAGCTATACCACTCCTAGGCATATATCCAAAAGAAGCTCAAGTATACAACAAGGACATTTGTTCAACCATGTTTATAACAGCTTTATTCATAATAGCCAGAAACTGGAAACAACTCAGATGTCCACCAACAGAGGAATGGATACAGAAATTGTGATACTTTTATACAATGGAATACTACTCAGCAATTAAAAACAAGGAAATCATGAAATTTGCAGACAAATGGTGGGATCTAGAAAAGATCATCCTGAGTGAGGTATCCCAGGAACAGAAAGACACACACAGTATGTACTCACTTATATAGACCTATAAGATAGGATAAATATATTAAAATATGTGCACCTAAAGAAGATAAGAAAGAAGACCCAGAGTAAGATGAACAATCCTCACTTAGAAAGACAAATGGGATATGGGAAGTAGGAAAAAACAAGCAACAGGACAGGAGCCTACCGCAGTGGGCCTCTGAAAGTCTCTACCTAGCAGTGTATCAAAGCAGATGCGGAGACTCATAACAAAACCTTGGACAGAGTGCAGAGAATTATAGGAGAAAAGGGGGAGTTAATGTGACTGGGAGAGGACAGGAGCTCCACAAGGACAAAATATGTCAGGACATGGAGGTCCTCTATGAGACCGTTTATTCAACCAAGGACCACATATGGATATAACCTACAACCCCTGCTTGGATGTAGCCCATTGTAGCTCAGGATCCAAGTTGGTGTCCTAGTAAAGGGAACAGGAACTATTTTTGACATGAACTCAATGACTGGCTCCTTTATTTACCCAGCCCCCACCTCCCCGCCGAGGGAGGAGCAGCCTTGCTAGGCCACAGAGAAGGACATTGCAGCCAGTCCTGAAGATACCTGATAAGCTAGGGTCAGATGGAAGGAGAAGAGGACCTCCCCTAACAGTGGACTTGGAAAGGGGCAGGGAGGAGATGAAGGAGGGAGGGTGAGATTAGGAAGGAATGAGGGAGGGGGCTACAGCTGGGATACAAAGTAGATAACCTGTGATTAATATAAAAAATAAAAATAAAAAAGTATCACTCATAAAAAAATTGGGACACAGAGCTAAACAGAGAATTCTCAGTAGAGGAATATCAAATGGTAGAGAAACACTTAAAGAAATGCTCAGCATCTTTAGTCATCAGGGAAATGCAAGTCAAAACAACCCTGAGATTTCACCTTACATACTACTTTGTCTTAATCACATGTGGTCATGAGAACTGGGTATTAGGGTTGGCATGTTCATACACACAAACACACACACACACACACACACATATCAGCTATTTTCATGCAGGTGTCTTTAACCACTTACTGAAGCCTGGGGTGGGGTTACTGGCTCACTCTATTTACCCTACTGTACACTGGGGCAATCCTGGCTCATTGAGAAATATTGTCTTGTTTCTTTCCTTATATTTCATTAATTTATTGATTCACTTTACATCTAGGTTGTAGAACATTCTCTTCTCTCCCAAAGTCCATTCCATCAGAGAATGTGAACCAACATTAATTCTGCTAACTTTAAGGGTATTTTTGTTATTTTGTTTTATTTTCTGTTTCAAGATTTTAATTTCAATATTTCTATACAAAAGACTGCCAAAACTTACGGAGTGTTGTTGTCACCCTTGTTTTCCTAGAGGTGGAGGGTAAGTTTCTATAACTGATGATACCATACACTTCAGAAACAGGACCTAAAGACACTTGAGCTGAATGCTCCCTCCCCAAAGCCTAGCATCCAAGGTTCCAGAAGGCATCATGCTGGGTTCCAAAAGAGGAAGGCAACCAGGAATGGTGCCTATTAATTCTATGTTTTTAACCAGCCTTTTTACATCAGGAGAGGACAAAACTAGTAAAACAAATCTGCTCTTGGAACTCTTTTCCTTCTATTGGGTTACCTTGTTGAGCCTTGACGTGGGTGTTTTTGCCTTGCCTTATTGTATCTTGTTTTGACAGTTTTGGTTGTTGTCTCTTGCAGCCCTGCTCTTTCCTGAGGTGAAATCAGGGGATGTAGATCTGGAAGAGAAGAGAGGTTGGAGGGAGGAGTGGAGGGAGAGGAAACTGCTTGGGATGCATTGTATGATAAAAAAAAACTATTTAAAATTAATTTTGCTTATACTTTAGAGGTACTGTATACATTTGAGACAACTCCTGCTATGTGTTAACCTTTGGTGTTCCCATATAAGTACATGGTCACACATCCCCCTTAAATAACCAGGCAAAATGAAGTCAGTATCCTGGTTTTTTCATTTCACTTCCTCATTTCTCTTCAGAGCTAATCCATTACCAAGTCTTGTTCTCTGGATTTTTAAAATACCTATTGATTCTATGTGGCTTTATCCATATCTAATGCTTCATCCTTCTCACGGCCACAGGTAACTTCTCACTTAAATTGTTGCTACCATTGTATACTCTTTCATCTATTTCACTCACATTTTCTTCTAATTTACTTTTCTCAGGACAGTCAGAACAACTGTGAGATTGTGCTTGTTTTCTTTCAGGCATATTGATCTGAAGGGAACACTGTACTGGAAAAGGAAAACACATCAATGTATTCATAAAATGCTACAGATTGAATAAGACAATTCATGAAAAAATGTATTTACATCTAGGCTATTATATAAATGACAAAGAATTACAGAATATTTATATCCTTATAACCACAGAAACAGAAACTGACCAAATATATCTGGGTTATCTGCAAGGTGGAACTGCTCATGCTCCACATTTCGTTGCCTTGGTGATGAAGTGCCAGCATAATGATATTTATGTAATAAGTAGAAAGGCCACAATTCAATGTGGATTACAGCGTGGTCTGTATAGCTACATTTTATTAAAAAAAGTATATAAAAGCATTTATAGAGGTTTGACAGCAAAAAATAAAATTTTTAGAGAGAAAAATCATGTAATTTATTGGTGATCTAGGGCTTTAACAACACTCCCACTGACCTTTGTCATAGCTACACCAAATCCAATGATTTTATTTTTTCAGCATCTGTGTTGCAAATTCCACTTCCTGGTGATCTATTATGGAATGGTATTAAACTCTGGAAGGCGTAGAATGTGCTTGTCATAATTTTCTCTGTGTTTTCTTATACCTTTCAAGTTTTATCCCATACCCTTTCAAAAGTGTTCATATAATTTATTGTTCATACAAAGCCACTAATGACATAAAAAGAGCTACTATTAAAATTACATTATAATAGCTATAAACAAGACACTAATGAGAAAATGAGGATACAGGCATAGTCCCAAGATTTTCTCCCCTGTGGATAGCAGGTGTCATATACATTTGCTTTATTCTGGCTTCATTCCACACAAGCTACATTAGTTTCTGGTTGGGTCATTGTACTGACTATCCCATTTCCTTTAAATATACATTCACTAGACTACTACACAGAGAACAGATTCTGCGTGTGTAAGCCTTAAATTATCTTAGAGCCAACTCTTTCTTTTACTAAATACAATTGAAAAATTTTTTTCCATGAGTCCATTGTATCTGCAACATTTCCACTCCAACTCGTTTCATGTTCTCTCCACCACACCCCGTGGAATTCATGACCTCTTCTTCTGTAATATTGTTTATACATAGCCTACTGAGTTCAATTAGTATTTCCTCATTTACATGTGATTATGGCTTGCTACTTAGTATTAGGGTCTCTTGCCCAAAAGAAAAAAAATAGTTTTTTCCTCCCTCAGAAGCCATTGACTTTCTACAGCTCTCCACCTAGGGATGGGGCCTTGTGAAATTTTCTTCCACCTACGTTGGCATGTTAACGTGTGTGGCTTTTTCATGTCTTTGTTCGAGCAGCTCTTTTTTGACAGCTCAAATGTATATTACTCCTGTTCTGTCCAGAAAACACTGTCTCCCAGTTGTCATCCTGGTTCTCAGATGCCTCCAGAATACAAAGGTGACTGAAGACACCACATGCTTTGTTGATAAGACTTAGATAAATCAGTCTGATACTGACTCAGAAGCCTCCTCCCTGAACCCTTGATCTTATAGTGTTGGAATACTTTATGAGAAGCTCCTTTAGGGAAAAAATTATCAACAGTTCTCCCCTTCAGTAAAGCTTGAAAACCACAAAAACTTGATTGAAAGATATCCCAAGTAGTGTAATAGTGGCATTTATATCTTTGAGAATGCAACGTATGTCTAATTGGACTTAAATCTCATCTTATTGGAGGAGATTCATACTTAATGCTATAAATTTGAGCAATAATCTGTGACTGGAGAGACTAAAGACTAGAGAGACTAGAAAAGAACCCACTACTAGCATGTAACTAAATTAATATGCTATTAATCAGCCTTCTAAATACTCATTTTTATACTCATTTTTAATTATTATTTATTAATTACACTTTATTCACTTTTTTTATACCCACAGATAAGTGCAGCTTTTATGCATCATTGAAAACATTCCATTCTGTATCAGACAGAGGTTATTCGAGGGACCCACAAGTAGTCAAAAATGCAAAGAATAAATGTCAGCGTGATTCTCAGCCCCAACCTAGACATGTGTAACATAATTCCCCTGTCCTGCCCCATCAACCCTAAACACACAAAGCCTCAGTGTGCACTGTGGACAAGAGGATGCAGAGACTATAAAACTGACTCTTAAAAATGGTCTTCACTGTCAGCTCAATATCACGCACATTTAAGGAATAGTTTGTGAAGCTCATTTCCTATTAGACACATATCATATCTGGGATTGCTGCACTTCCTGCTCACTCAGTATGTCTTAAAACTACAAAATAAATTTGATTAGACCAATACCGAAAATAAAAGGTGAGCATGCAGTCAGTGCTGTATAATAAGTAAATGACTAAAATACGCAGCTGGTTGCCATGTAGGGCTCATTCCTTTTATTTTTCTATTCTTTGCTTTTTATTAAAATGCTTAGCTTACAAACTGACCTTCTGTAAATGACAGTTTTATTTTTGCTGCAACAGGATCCATGTGTACACTGATAGACAGAATGAAGAGTCTTAGAACCCCTGGACAAGGCTCTGGTCTTCCGGTGGAGTTGGATTCACTGAAGCAACTTCTTTGGGTCACCTTATTTAAGGTGGTGTTCTGAGGGGCAGGAAACAGGCTGGTATCACTTTTCAGGCATCTCTTTGTCCAGTGGCCAGAATAAACCACTTTCACACAGATTCCAGTCTTCTGGCTTGCTGTCAAGCTCTTAGGGCCAAAGGAGAAAGACAAATACAGAAACCAATGAGGAGGCAATCAGACCTGTCATATGCCTGCACAGACATGGGCAGCATTAGGCAAAGGCAATGAAAAGCATACCAGCTACCTAGCTAGTTCACTCACTGCCAACTAGACCCCCTCACTCAAGCCTTAACACACTGACTGTTCTCATTCTAGCTGCTGTGGCTGAATGCAGCACACACACATTGCAGACGGATGCCCCACCAAGCCTCTATGCCTCACCAAGCCTCTGTATTAGTAACCTGGCAGTGAAACAGAACATTGTCCCATAAGTACAGTGCTCAACACTAAAAATTGAGAAATCACTCCCCAGGAGTGTGGCACCCAACTTCCCTAAACTCTACTGGACACAATTCTGTCACAATGCAGCAGCATCATAGCTAAGAACAAGCCCCTGACCTTGCATTGCTTTTCATGATGTTTACTTGATAGCTTACCCTTGGAGTAGGTGAGAGGAGGGGAGATGGTTGTCACGCAGGGATCCTTCTTAAAACATTATTTTTTCAAGTCAATACTCACCCTGTCTCTCTACTAATCATTACAGTTGTGCTTTGTTTTTCTCTTCTGTGACCCCTGCCTGACTTTATCTTAAGGTTCATTTGTTTGTTTGAGCAATGTGTTTGTCATTGTTCATTGCATTGCATGGATATTTAACCTTTTTACTTTTCCCAGCATAAAATAAAGCTTATTTCAGTGTTGACACTGTGGTAGCTATTCTTCTGACTTTTGGAGTCTCATTCTGGATGCATAAATTCTGGAGACTTAATGCTTTGGGAAACATTTGTTGTTGTTGTTTTCAGTAGTGTGTAACTTTTCCCTGCCTCATCCCCAGCTCCTGAGCCTATCTGGTTGCTCTTCATTTTGTTTGTTCTTAATCCTAAATTTTCTTTTGAATTTGGGTGAAAAGTTCTGTAGCCATCCATTAAGTCCATTTGATTTAGGGCCTCTGTAAGGGCCCTTATTTCCCTGTTTAGTTTCTGTCTGGATGATCTGTCCCTTTTTGAGAGTGGAGTGTTGAAGTCTCCCACTATTAAGGTGTTGGGATTGATGTGTAATTTCAGCTTTAATACTATTTCATTTACAAATGTAGGTGGTCTTGTATTTGGAGCATAGATGTTAAAAATTGTGATGTCCTCCTGGTAGAATTTTCCTTTGATGAGAATGAAGTGCCCCTCCACATCTTTTTTGATTAATTTTGGTTGAAAGTTAACTTTATTAGATATTAGGATAGCCACTCCAGCTTGTTTTCCAGCTTGTAAAACATTTTCCAGCACTTTACTCTGAGGTACTTTTGTCTTTGTTGCGCAGGTGTGGTTCTTGGATGCAGCAGAGTATTAGATTCTGTTTCCACGATCATTCTGTTAGTCTGTGTTTTTTTATTGGAGAGTTGAGTCCATTGATATTGATAAATAATAGTGACCAATGAACATGAGTTCCTTTTATTATTGAGTTGGTGGTCTTACTGTTGTTCATTGCTTGTGCTCTTTTAATTTTTGCTGGGAAATTATCTGTATCCTATGTTTTCTTTGGTGTAGTTGTTTTCATTGGGTTGGAGTTTTCCTTCTAGTATCTTCTGTAGGGTTGGTTTGCTGTGTAGATACTGCTTAGATTTAGTTTTATCATTGAATATTTTGTCTTCTCCATCTATGTTGATTGAAAGATTTGCTGGTTTGAGTAGTCTGGGTTGGCATCTGTGGTCCCTTAAAGTCTGCATGACATCTGCCCAGGCCCTTCTGGCTTTCATAGTTTCTGTTGAGAAATCTGGGATGATTCTGATAGGTCTACCTTCATATATTACTTAGCCTTTTTCCCTTGCTGCCTTTAATATTTTTCTTTGTTCTGTAGGTTTAGTGTTTTAACTATGATGTGACATGAAGAGTTTCTTTTCTGGGAAAGACTCTACCTAGCAGTGTATCAAAGCAGATGCTGAGACTCATAACCAAACTTTGGGCAGAATTCAGGGAATTAAACGAAAGATGGGGGAGTTAGTAAGACCTGGAGAGAACAGGTGCTCCACAAGGACCAACTATATCTAGGCACAGGGGTCTTGTCTGAAACTGATTCTCCAACCAAGGACTGTGCATGGATATTACCTAGAACCCCTGCTCGGATGTAGCCCATGGCAGCTCAGTATCCAAGTGAGCTCCCTAATAAGGAGAACAGGGACTGTCCTAAGATGAACTCAGTGGTTAGCTCTTTGACCTCTCCACCACCCTTGAGAGAAACAACCTAGCTAAGCCACAGAAGAGGACATTGCAGCCAGTCCTGATGAGACCTGATAAGCTGGGGTCAGATGAAGGGGGAGGAGGACCTCCCCTATCATAGAGAGGGGCAGGGAGGAGACAAGGGAGGGAGGCTGGGATTGGGAGAGAATGAAGGAGGGGCTACAGCTGGGATATAAAGTAAATAAACTGTAATTAATATAAAAACAAAAAATTAAAAAAATTTGGTATTTCTTACTTCATTAATTTCTAATAGATACCTGTGATTTATAGATAGAGCTTTGGCCCACAAAAAGTTCATCATATTATGCTATATTTATCATGTTTATTTTATATTTGCTTGCTTTGCATTAGTGTGTGTGTGTGTGTGTGTGTGTGTGTGTGTGTGTGTGTGTGTGTGTGACAAAGTCTTGTTATTGCACTCTGCAACACTGGCAACAATTATGTAGCCCAGGCTAACTTCTATCTCCAGCTCTCTATTCACTGTTACTCATTCATTTATATTTGTATTTCCTCTTCTTTTAAGCAAGGGCATCACAGAATACTTTATCACATCATTGTGTTTTTCTTCTGTTTTGATTATAGACTTTAGATTGTCTAATGCCCTCCTTAACCCTAAAAGTACATTTTCAAGTTTTTCATGTTTTGTTTCTTCTAATTAAGTACATCTTTTGTCCCAGCTATAAATTCTTTCATTTGTAATATCATAACAACTTAACTGTTTTTTTTCCCACTGAGTTTAGTTAGTGCTGACTACAGCAGCATGGGTGAGGAAATACTAACAATAGCATGGTTGCCTTACCAGTGACCAAATCACTAAAGACAATCTCTCTCTCTACTACTCTTTCTCTAACATTAACTGTGCCTATATCTTCAGGGAGGGATAGAACCTTCTGAGCCTCTCCTCTTTCTGTGAAAACATGTTGATGAGCCTAGTATTATTTTTAAACTTTTATTTTTAAAAAATATTTCACATTTACATACTCTATCCCATTATTTTTCTGTTTCCTCCCTTCAACTTCTCCCATGTGCCCCTTGTTCTATCTCAAATTCATTGTCTCTTTTACTTTAGCTGCTACTGCTGCTCCCACATACAATTACGTGCACACTCACACCCTGCTGGGTCAATTTACTGTTCTTCATATTTATTATATGTATGTCTGTGTTTAGACCTGACCACTGACTATTGGATAAGCAGTTAGGGGGCTCACCTCTGAGAAAGACTAGTTTTCTCTCTCAGCACTTGTAAGTTGCTGGCAGCTCTTCATATTGAGATAGAGCCTTGTGAAATACTCCTCATCCATGTCAACAAATCAACTGGTGTTGTCGTTTTCACGGCCGGTTTAGGCAGAGATAAATACTGTTGAAGTTTCATGAGTGCAATGTCCCTGTAACAAATAGAATACACAATCTCATATCAAATGCCCTAGTCCTTGGTTCTTATAATATTTCACACCCCTGTCTTCTTTAACGTAGATTGGACCCTATCTTGTGAGTGTCTTGAGCTGATAATCATACCTGCTGAGAGATCAAGAGTGCAATGGTATTTTATGTTTTGCTTTGTTTTTTGTTTTGTTTGGTTTTATGTCTAGAAGAGAGTGTGCCATGATACTCCATTCTTTCTTCCAGCTCTTAAATTATTTCTACTACATGTTCTTCAATGTTCTTTGAAAGTGATATGGATACTCCATTTAGGACTCTACTTTTAGTAGTCAGTTATTCTCAATACTTTGACCAGTTACAGAAGTTGGAAGTAACAATTGCTCATTTCTAATGCAAGTTTCTCTGACCAAAGCTGACATAAACACTGATATACAGACATAAAAATAAATAGGAAGCAATTTTACAAGTACATCATGCCTGTTTAACAGAACACTAGCAATAGCTTCTCTATTAGGACCTACTTAGATTTTGGCTGGATTAATAGTATCAGATTTGAATTTTCTCCTGTGGTTTAGCTTGCAAAATCCAATCATAAAGTAGTTAGATAACATGACAAACATGGAATTGCCATTATTGTTCAAAAGGCATATCTTGCATGGTCAGTTACTAGTTTAGCACCCATGGTCCATGGATGAGTAAGATGTTGATGATAGTCTTCCCCAGAAGCCTACATAAGTCCATTCAGTCCTGTGAGAGCTAGCTAGTAGAGATGAAGCTTCTAGCTCAGTTCCAGCATGATTTCTCTATATCCTGCAACAGAAAATGTGTGCTGTCTTTAGTAACTAAACCTTATCATTTAGTTGTAGTAGGCAACCAACATTAGTACCAATAGACTGTATTGTTTTGAAGGGAAGGTCTTGACTTTTTCTCTTAGTGGGAATTGGCCCAACTGTGACACTAAGATTCTCATTTATTAGCCAATGGATACCGAGGAGCAGCTTTGTCTACCTAGCAAACTGTATGTGTTCAATCCCCTTTCACTTTTTTATTTTTTAGATTAGCTTATCAAGTTTGAGGTTTGCTTATGCCTTTTACATATATCCTTAGTTTTTGTTGACTCTCCTCCAATATCCTCTTTTTTTTCCTCAAAATTTTTTATTTAACTTTTATTAATTACACTTTATTCCTTTTGTATCCCCCCATAAGCCCCTCCCTCGTCCCCTCCCGGTCTCACCCTCCCCCCCTTTCTGCATGCATGCCTCTCCCCAAGTCCACTGATAGGGGAGGTTCTCCTCTCCTTCTTTCTGATCTTTTTTTTTTTTTTTTTCTTCTCAATGCAGTTTATTCAGGAACCTTGAACAATCTTCTGACCCTGGGGAAAGCCAGCCCACAGCTTAAAATAGCCTCTGGGTAGCCAACCCCAGCGTGCCTCGTGGGCAATGCAGATAGGTCCACATACACGGAAGCAAGCCAGATCCTCAGCCTTAGCCAAATATGGAGTTGTTTGTGACAGAGAGCACTCACCATCGGGAAGGTGGAAGGCGGAAACCAGCTCCATCTTTAAGGCGCGGTATTACACAGCTCTCTACAGCTCTCTCTCCCCCTTTTTGTTTTGGGTGGATGACACCTAAATGAACATTGGTACAAAGTCCCAATTTATTTCTAATATCAGAGATCAGACCTCTACTCTTGCCTGACGCGTCTAAAACAATATCCTCTTTACCTGTATTTTTCACTTCCTCATTCCTCCCAAATTTATTTGTTCTCAGTATCCCTCCTTCCAGTTTGAGATCACAAGTTTATTTCTTCATCTTTGTCCTCAATAATGGTACTTTTCACTCATAATATAAACAGAAAAATTTCAAATGTTCTGTATTTTCTACAAAAGCATCATAAGTGTTATTATCAATTCTCTTAGTACAACGAATTGTGAATTAGACATCAACACAATATTAAAAAGGTAGAATAAAACAAAAGCTGAGGTAAAGACACTAAGGATGTAAAGAAGAGAGAAGAAAAATCATTAACTGTAAAAATCGAATAACTTTGAAGATTTTGAGACTATGTGGAGATTTCTAGTTTCAAAATCCTTTGTCTGCTTATATGTGGGTGCAAACAATTGGAAGTCAGATAGAACACAAGATTAAAGTGTTATTTTACTGGATGCTGCACCAAATGAAAAAAGGTGGTATTTCCCCAAATTATCTCTCAAGTTCCCATTTTATTTTGAGGGGGTTAGTCTTTATTTAATTTTAACCTATAAACAAAACAAACAAAAAGAAGCCAAGGGTATTGTGTTGAAAAATGATCTTGGGATTGACACCTTGGGATCCCAAAACACATTCCTTTTGATGCTAGCTCTAAGGAATTCACATAGGGCATTGCTTTGATTCACTAAATTAGAGTAAATGGATTTTTTTTAAATCTTAAATGTTTTCTCTGTAGCATCTTAAAGTTCTTCATAGAAGACATCTTACATCAGTAGTACAGATTGGATTTTATCTTTTTAATATTTTCCTAATAGCTCCAAGTTGAATGTTCTCTACATAAGTTGTTATGTTTATTGGCCTCCACTTAAGTTGCACCGACCCTTCTTTTGGTTTTGACAAACAATTTACCAATCAGCCTTCATGCAGCACAAAGCATGGTGATGGTTATTAGTAGAAAACAGCTGTCCTCAACACTTTAGAGAGGCAAATTCTGCCTCTAAGCAGATTGCAGTCTGTTGTTTAGTGGCAACTTTAGGCATGTAAAATAGTATAAAGTTTTAATATATATTTGCAACCATTAAAACTATATTTCATAAATTCAAATGATCCAGCTTCCAATCCATGAAACTATTTGTTCAATGTCTGGACTGTAACCAGGAGATTTACAATCAGTGAGAGATCTTTGGTTGTTTGTAAATTTACTATCTAAAGAACGAGTACCAGTGGTTTGGGGCTATAGGACTAATTTCATACTAACATCAACTGTACATACTTATATGATGTTGCATCATGGTAGAGCCATATAGTTCTGAGTATTAAGTTTCTGATGCATGCTTTTTTCTATAATGGTTATTATAACAAAAATGAGGATTTTTACAGATTATTAAAGGGTTTTGTAACTTGCTTACAATCCTAGCACATGCTAAGTTAAGCCAAAAAAATTGAAAGTTCAAGTCTGTCTTAAGTTACAGAAGGTTTAGGCTAGAGTAGGCTCTATAGGAAGACACTATTTCAAAAGAAAAAGAGTTCTGGAAGGAAACAAAGAAAATCTATCCAAAAGTTACCGTAAATGTGTGAGATCTAAACACCATTTTGGCACATGTAGCTATTGTTTCCTCCATCATTAATAATGAGGATTTTTAATGAGTTGATGCTGGTGAGGAAGCAGGTGATAGTGACTGCGATATCTGTTACATCAGTGCAAATTTAGTGCTAAAATAACAATGAATACGTTGCATGTGGCTGCAATGTTGACAATGAAGAGCTGCTACTGCTCACTAGCATCTGAAGTCTAGTTAGAATATCTGACCCTACCTTATCAGATACCTTCAGGACTGGCTGCCATGTCTTCCTCTGTGTCTTAGCAAGACTGCTCTTTCCTCGGGAGGGGGGAGATCAAAGAGCCAGCCATTTAGTTCATGTCAGAAATAGTTCCTGTTCCCCTTACGAGAGTACCCACTTGGATACGGAGCTACCATAGCCTACATCCAAGCAGGGGTTCTAGGTTATATCCATATATGGTCCTTTGTTGGAGAAACAGTCTCATAAAAGGCCCCTGTGCCCTGATATATTTGGTCCTTGTGGAGCTCCTGTCCTTTCCAGGTTTTACTAACTCCCCCTTCTTTCATATGATTCCCTGCCTCTGCCCAAGGTTTGGTTATTAGTCTCAGCATCTGCTTTGATACACTACTAGGTAGAGTCTTTCAGAGGCCCTCTGCAGTATGCTTCTGTCCTGTTACTTGTTTTCTCCTACATCCAATGTCCATTTCATTTGTCTTTCTAATTGAGGATTCTGGCTACTATGAATAAAGCTGTTATAAACATGCTTGAACAAATGTCTTTGTTGTATACTTGAGCATCTTTTGGATATATGCCTAGGAGTGGTAAAGCTGGATCTTGAGGAAGCAGTATTCTTAATTGTCTGAGAAAGCATCAGATGGATTTCCAAAGTGGTTGTAAATGTTTACATTCTCACCAGCACTGGAGGAGGTTTCACCTTTCTCCACAACCTCTCCAGCATGTGTTGTCACTTGAGTTTTTCATCTTAGCCATTCTGTTGGGTGTAAGGTGAAATCTCAGGGTTGTTTTGATTTGCATCTCTCTGATGACAGAGGAGGACATTGCAGCCAGTCCTGAAGATACCTAATAAGCTAGGGTCAGATGGAAAAGGAGGAGAACCTCCCCTATCAGTGGACTTGGAAAGGGGCAGCTAGGAGATAAGGGATGGAGGATGGGATTGGGAGGGATTGAGGAAGGGGTTTTTGGCTGGGATACAAAGTCAATAATCACAGGTTATAAACATAAAAAAATAAAAATTATTAAAAAAATATCCGTCTTGTCACCTGGGATTAGTGGCCCAATTCTGTAACCCAATTTACTCAGGAAGCTGAGGCCGGAGGATCTCAATCTTCGTGCCTACCTGGACCACTGAAAAAATTAAAGAATACCATAAGTCTTGATGTGCTCATGAGCTCATGATGTGAAATTTAATGATGATGATGATGAAGAAGATGATGATGATGATGATAATAATTGTTGGAGATGTAGCTTAGTAATGCAGTACTTGACCAGGATGTGTGAGGTCCTAGGTTTATTCCTCAGTACAAAAAAATTAAATAAGCAAACAACAAGAAATATTGGTAAGTGTATGATGAATAATATTTCTCAGGAGATGATTACTTCATTACTTCATGACAGAGATGATGAAAGGTGATATTGACAGGTAACTATGATAAGAATGATTCTGCATTACAGAGCTACGGGACTTCACAAGGAATATCGTGTTTCAAATCATCAGGAACTAGTAAATAATTGGTGGAGAAATAGCTTCACTGTTTTGAGATTTAATAAATCCTTGGGTCTTTTGCTTAGTCATAGAATCCAAAAGTCAGAAAGATTAAATTTCCTTCTGAAGATGTAGTTTGCAAACTATGACTCGGAGTTAACTTGCAGAGAAAATGAGTGTGTGCCATTTCTTAAACCCTTGCAATTTAAGATGATTCTCTATATACTGAATTTCAGCAACTGAAAAATCCTAGAATTAATTTGACCAAATACAAAAATTTTACTTGAATGAATTGACAAGTTGAAAAAAGTTCTTGTACTAGTAGGGTTTCCTTATGAGTCAATTCAAAGAGTGATGACAATAATGATCAAAATGTTTTCTGAACCAGGCAGCAGGCTCATTAGTTAAAAGTGAATATATAAGCATATATGTGTGTGTGTGTGTGTGCTTATTTATTCATATATATCTATGTTTACTTATTTTTATGCACTTATATACATATGTATTATGTATGTATGTATGTATGTGTGTATGTATGTGTTTGTGACTTCAATTCAAATTGATTGGCTTACTATGGACTGCAAATCTAGTTTCGGGAAATCTGACACCCTCTTCTGGCATCCACAGATACCTGCACTCATGGGTTTACACACACACGCACACACACACACACACACACACACACACACACAAACACATACGCACAGACAGAGGGAGATAGATACATACACATAACTAAAAATAAGCTTTATAAAAGATAAAATCCCTAGCTTAGTGCTTATGTACTTTATGGATTTTTTTTCACATGATATAAGGAGATATAGCCATACATTGATGATAAGCACCATTATGATTCCTTAAAATTAACCCTTCATGAAAAACATTTGGTACCAGATAACTTTATAGGGTGTATACCATGTTTATTATGCTGCCCTAGACATGAAAGAAATAAGATACGAACAAAGATGGATTCCTTTGAAGGGAGATGAGAAAAATTAGAAACAAAACTATAACATACATATGTATATCACAGGGGAGATGTCTCAAACTGCAAAGCAAATGAAATGTTTTGGTTTGATTTTTATCAACCATAGCACTTCGTAAAATTTTTTCAGCTTTATTATTTAGGCAATAATTGTAAAACTAAAGGTCCAGCTTAACTCCTGGAGGTATGCATACTTCAAGTAAGATTATTTATCAGTGGATTCTTAACAGTTTTAAGCCACTATGAAGTTTTTGAGAACTAACTTATAGAAAGTAATGTCTTATTCCCAAGACTGTACTATATATGTGTTGGTCAGATTTAATAGGGTATCGGTGTATGTGCATGTTTACATATATATATATATATATATATATATATTATATTTTTACATACCTGTCTGTCCATATATGTGTGCGTGGGAAGAAAAGGGGGAAGAAGTGGGAATCAAAGAGTGGAGAAAAAGGGAAAGAGGGAAGACAGAGCAGATGGGAAATATTGTAGAAATGGAGGAAATAAATGGAGGCTAAAACATCCTGCCACATGCTGTCTAAAACCCAGTGTGCCAGGGAAGCTGCTGGCCAATAGAGTAGTTGGACCCTGCATACCTGCAAGGAAAGTAAGCCCACAGTGCAGCTCTCAGTTTGTGGCAGGATGGAACTGTTTTTTAGAGACATAGGCACACTGGTGTATCTCAAACTTCTAAAGTCATAAAACTTGTAAGACAATATCCGGTAGAAGAAAAGCATATCTCAATGCCGTAAGGGTGTTGCTCTTTTCTTCCTTCTCTTTCCTTCTTTCCTCTTTCTTTCTTTCTTTCTTTCTTTCTTTCTTTCTTTCTTTCTTTCTTTCTTTCTTTCTTTCTT
>REGO01000098.1:2612497-2647722 GCA_010120015.1 Rhombomys opimus
GAAGTCAAATTATCACTATTTGCAGATGATATGATAGTATACATGAGTGACCCCAAAAACTCTACCAGGGAACTCCTACAGCTGATAAACACCTTCAGCAAAGTGCCCAGATACAAAATTAAATCAAAATAATCAGTAGCCCTCCTGTATACAAAAGATAAAAGGGCTGAGAAAGAAATTAGGGAAACAACACCATTCACTATAGCCACAAATGACATAGTGGAACCCCCTTCCACTACTGGTGGGAATGTAAACTTATACAACCACTCTGGAAATCAATCTGGCACTTTCTTAGACAACTAGGAATAGCGCTTCCTCAAGATCTAGCCATACCACTCCTAGGCATACATCCAAAAGAGGCTCAAGTACACAATAAGGACATTTGCTCAACCATGTTTGTAGCAGCTTTATTTGTAATAGCCAGAAGCTAGAAACAGCCCAGATGCCCCTTAACTGAAGAATGGATGAAGAAATTGTGGTACATCTACACAATGGAATATTACTCGGCAATGAAAAAATAAGGAAATCATGAAATTTGCAGGTAAATGGTGGGACCCGGAAAGGATCATCCTGAGTGAGCTGTCCCGGATGCAGAAAGACACACATGGTATATACTTACTCATATAGATATGTAAGATAGGATAAACCTACTAAAATCTGTACATCTAAAGAAACTAATCAAGAGGGAGGACTCTGACTAAAATGCTCAGTCCCCATCTCAAAAGACAAAGAGGGTGGACATCAGAAGAAAATAAGAAACAAGTTAGGAACCTGCCACAGAGGGCCTCTGAAAGGCTCTACCCTGCAGACTATCAAAGCAGATGCTGAGACTTATGGCCAATTGTTGGGCAGTGTGCATGGAATCTTATGTAAGAAGTGGGAAATAGTAAGATCTGGAGAGGACAGGAGCTCCACACGGAGATCAACACAACCAGAAATTTGAACACAGGGGTCTTCCCATAGATTCATACTACTCCAACCAAGTACCATGCATAAAAATAACCTAGAACCCTGGAACAGATGTAGCCCATGGCAGTTTAGTGTCCAAGTGGGTTCCATAGTAATGGGAAGAGGGACTGCCTCTGATATAATCTGATTGGCCTGCTCTTTGATCACCTCCCCCTGAGGGGGGAGCAGTCTTACCAGGCCACAGAAGATGACAATGCAGCGTGAAGAAGGGGGTTGGAGGTTGGGATTGGGAGGTGAGGAGGGAGGGTTTTATGGGGGGATACAAAGTGAATAAAGTATAATTAATAAAAAAAATGTAATTTGACAAGAAACAAGTGGCATCATTGGCTTTGAGGTTATGCATTTCCTGCTAGTACTCAGTTCCAGGCTGATGGACAACTTGTTAGGGAGGTCACCTTAATACATCATGTGCCAAGGATAAGATGGAATTTTGAAGAAATTTTCCCTAAATTATACATTGAACTTCGAAAATATGAGCACATCTATTTGCTCAGAGAACCATTCACCTCTGCAGTGAGACAAGCAACTAAAATAAGGAAATGTGGATTTTAACTGAGGGAGCCCAGGGGAGACTACACAAAAGGTAAACACGGCGGGGAGATGTGAGCAAAAGATTTGGCAGTCAGCTGCAAGCCTTTAAAACCACCTCAGGAACATGACACACTTCCCTTTTCAAATTAAGATGTTTTAGAGACATTAGGGGTCTCTCTCTCCCCTTTGTTTGAGCTCGTTTTAAAACTCCCTTTTTGATATCATGTCTGTTTCGACTTCCTGTTATGGGGAATTGGGAATTGAGGACCAATGTATGGAAAATTCTAGCTATCAAAAAGAGAAGCTCTGAATGGCCCTAGAGCCTTCCCAGCCCATAACGCTCAGGACTAGCATAAACAGGAAAGCAGTTGGGATGACAGCAACTGACTCACTGTGTGCGCCTGGGACTTGTTTTGCAGTTCACCTGGCAGGTGCAATTATGCCGGCAAAGAACGGGATGAAGAAATGACCTTTGAAGGCAGCTCTGGGGTGTGGGAGTTATGTGTGGAAACCTTATTAGACTTCGGAAGCAGGGTTTCTGAAATAATAACCGAAGTGTAAAATAGCACCACTGTATAATTGTAGCATAATACAATGGTTTTGGCAGGAAAATATGGAAAGAGATAACAGATAAAATGTGAATTGAGACTACATTCTTACAGGAAGTTCACTTAATTTCCTGAGTCTTTTCCCATTCGAAAATCTAGGATGTTTGGTTGGATTTTAATTAGCTGTGTTTGCACTGAATTTCTCTGCTTTGTATCACTAAAGACAAATACTGGCTGACACGCTCAGATAATGCATGAACTATAGAAAATACCCTGGATTAAGCAAGATGGTTATTACGGCAGATTACTGATTTAGAAATTAATAATTTATAATATTTTATTTGACTTCTCTTCAAAGTACACTTTACAGAGAATGCATACATACTATGTCTTTAATAAAATAGACATATTCTATAAATGATGTTGCAAGAAGGGATTGTCCTTCACAACCTAGAAAATTTAAATATTGCTTTTGGATATTGTCTTTCATACTGATATTTCTGGTGTGTGTAAGATACAGAGTGAAAATGAAAGTGAAGATGCCATTTTCAATCACCTGACTATAGAAGAAAATGCAAATGTCTGAGTAGAGGTAGTTTTTTTTTTTTTTTTTTTTTTCATGATAATTATTTCTTGAAGATTCTACTGATGTGGCTGCATTAAAAGAACATGGAAAAAAAAAAGTCCCTAAGTACGATGTAATGTAATGGCTGAGTTGCATAGTAGCTGTGGATGAATGTGTACTCTAAATCCTGGATCCCCGTCAAATTCCTATTGTATAGCTAGTAACTAAAATTATTGAAACAGAAAATTAATGCCTTCAAAGTTTTAGCTCTTTCTCTTAAGAAAATGAATGATAATAGCAGCTGAGATTTTCAGAATGCTTATCATGTGCTCTTTCTCTTTATATGTTTTTACATATTAAATAATTTAATCTTCACAATGACCCATTGGGTTGTCATGATGATGGTGATGGGAACAATGAGGATGAAGACAGAGATGAGAAGCAGGAGAAGAGTGTCCATTTTGAGTATGGAAACTGATGTTTGAACTCAGTAATTAACCCACATGTATCATGGTTACCAAGAGTCGGAACCAGACTTTTACTAACTACTCACTGTTAGTGATACAAATTTTAAACATGATGTACTTGAGAAATCTGTTTAAAATGTGGGAAACATTTGACAAATATCCCCTAAAACTTTTTTTTTGTTTTGTTTTGTTTTTTAATTTTTATTTTTATCAGTTACATTTTATTTATTCTGTATCCCAGCCGTGCCCCGAACCCTCATTCCCTCCCAGTCCCTCCCTCCCTCACTCATCACTACTGTGCCCCTTTCCAAGTCCACTGATAGGGGGGGACCTCCCCCCATTCATCTGATCCTGTTTTATCAGGTATCTTCATTGAGTTCCTGTTAGAAATAGTCCTTGTACCCCTCACTTGGGGAAACCAATTGGTTACTGAGCTACCACAGGCTACATCTGAGCAGAGGTTCTAGGTTATATCCATACATGGTCCTTGGTTGAATGTCAGTTTCAGAAAAGACCCTGTGCCCAGATATATTTGGTCTTCGTGGAGCTCCAATCCTTTCCCCATCAGACTCACTCCCCTTCTTTCTTATGATTCCCTGTACTCTGCCAAAGGTTTGGTCATGAGTCTTTGCTTTGAAAACATCATTCTGAGTGAAATATCCCAGAAGGAGAAAGACAAACACGGTATATACTCACTTATATAGACCTATAAGATAATGATAAACATAATGAAATCTATACACCTAAAAAAGATAATCAAGAGAGCGGACATGGGGTAAGAGGATCAATCCTCGTTTAGAAAGACAGATGGGATGTGCATTGAACACATGACAGGGGTCTACTGAGCGCATTTGAAAGCCCCTAAAACTTTTAATGTTATAAGTTAGTAAAAAATGAATTCCACATAAGTCATTAATACAAATGCATTAAATAGACTTCCAAATAATGGACATTGGCTGTAAAAGAGATCACTCCGCTTATGAAAGTACTGAGGGAACTCACAGAACTTAAGCTGCCTTTGAAACTTGAGCTAGATTTTTTAATTACTGCTCTAATTTCCCTTTTCTTCATTCAAACTCTTCCATATACTCCTTTCTCTTGTCCAAATTCATGGCTCCTTTTTATTAATTGTTATTTTATACATTTATGTATTTGTATATACATATATATTTCTAAATATAACATGCTCAGTCTGTATAATGTTACTTGTATATATATTTTTTCAGGGTTGGCCATCTTTTATTAGAGGGCCAATTGTTGGGCTCTTTCCTGAAGAAAACTGTTAGCATTCCTTATATGCTTATACTTCTTTGTGTAGAAATGATGCTTCATGCACTTTCCTCTGTCCCTTTTGGCATGTCTATTTCTGCTGTTAATTATGCAGCTCATTTTTAGGCAGTCATCCTGGTGAGAGTTTGTGGCTATAGCTTTTGATGTTACTAGGAAATACAATATCACAGCAAAATTCCTGATTCTCTGGCTCTTAAAATCTTTCTCCCTCTTCTTTCACAATGTTCCCTGAGGCGTGGGTGTGAGACTTGCTTTGTAGATGTATTCAGCAGGACCAGGCTTCACAACTCTGCATTTTGATTGGTTAAGGTTTTTATAATGATCTCTATCTTTGGGGGGGGGGAAGGGGATAAATTAAAGGAAACAAAGTGACTAAAGGCCTTAAAGAAGTAAATTTTATTAAGTTCTCCAGTGTAAGAATGGCATGTAACCTATGCTTAATGATGTATATTAGGGAACACTGATAATTTTCTACGCTAACTTAAAAAATTAGGTGATTCTAAGACGTTAGAAAGTCATTGAAGTTCAAACTGGAGTTACAAAGTCCACTGCTAATCTAGATATCAGTTAGCATGAATGCGATGCCTACAGGTTGTTATGAAAGACTGAGAATATGATTAAAAGGAGGGCAGCAGCACCGTGCTTGGTGATATGTGTTCTCCAAGGCTTGTTTCAACACACTATGCAGAGATTTATGGGAGTTATTTTTTTTTTCTTTTTGCTTTTTAGTTTAATTTCTTTCATTTAGCTTCTCATTTGAACTAGAGACCTACAGGATGCAGATGGCACAATAAAAGTTGAAGAAAATTCAATGGCAAGATGATTTACTAAGGTATAGAGAGTGTGAAGAAACAAGGAATTGTTTGATAGTCTAAATACAAACAGAAAGCACATTCTTAGCCCTTGTCTTCGTAACTTTCCTATTGCTCAGAAGCGACACCATGAGGTGCCAAGTTCTAGATATCTACAGTAGACATCATGGACATCATCATGGTAGGAAGCATGACAGTAGGCAGCCATGGCACTGCAGCACAAGCTGAAAGCTACACCACAATCCAGAAGCACAAGACAGAGAAAGACAGCTAAATGGATGTGGTGTGGCCTTTTGAAATCTCAAAGCTCATTCCCAAAGGGACGCCTGTTTCAGCAAGTTCGCACCTCCTTTCCTGACTAGCTTTATACCAACTTGACACAAGTTAGAGAGTCCTATGAAAGGAGGGAACCTAAATTAAGAAAAATGCGTCTATGAGCTGCAGCTTTAAGGCATTTTCTGTTTTAAATTTTTAATGTGATTTTTATTTATTACAGATTATTCACCTTGTCTCCCAGGTGTAGCTGCACCCTCATCCCCTCCCAATCCTGCCCTCCCTCCCTCATCTCCTTCCAAACCCCTTCCCCAGTCCACTGATAGTGGAGGACCTCCTCCCCTTCCATCTGACCCTAGCCTATCAGGACTGTCTATTTGATTTGCATTTCCCTGATGACTAAGGATGTTGAGCATTTCTTTAAGTGTTTCTCTGCCATTCGATATTCCTCTATTCAAAATTATCTGGTTAGCTCTGTACCCCATTTTTAATTGGATTACTTGATTTGTTGTTTAACTTCTTGAGTTCTTTATAGATTCTGGACATTAGCCGTCTTTTAGATATAAGGTTGGTGAACATCCTTTCCCAATCCGTAGGCTGTCGTTTTGTTCTGACAACATTGTCTTTTGCTTTACAGAAACTTTTCAGTTTTATGAGGTCTAATTTATTGATCATTGATCTTAGAACCCATGCTCTTGGTGTTCTGGTCAGCAAGTCAAGTATCTGAAGAAAGAAATAAAAAATATATCAGAAGATGGAAAGATCTCCCATGCTCATGCCTTGGCAGGATTAACATAGTAAAAATGGCATCTTACCAAATGCAATTTGATAATGCAATTCCCATTAAGTTACCAAAACAATTATTTACAGACGTTGAAAGAAAATTCTCAACTTTATTGGAATAACAAGAAACCCAGAATTGCTAAAACAATCCTCTATAATAAAAGATCTTCTGGAAGGATCTCCATCCTGGGATCTCAAGCTCTACTATAGATCAACACTAATAAAAACTGCAAGGTACTGGCATAGAAACCAACTAGTGGATCAATGGAATGGACCAGAGGATCCAGAAGTAAACACACACACTTACTGACACCTGATTTTTGACTAAGATGCCAAAACCATACAATGGAAAAAAAAAGATAGCATCTTCAACAAATGGTACTGGTCTAACTAGATATCTACATGTAGAAAAATGCAAATAGATCCATCCTTACCACCCTGCACAAAACTAAAGTCCAAGTGGATCAAAGACCTCAACATAACACCAGACACACTAAACCTGTTAGAAGAAAAAGGGGGGAAGAGCCTTGAGCTCATTGGCAAAAGGCATTTTCTTAGTTAGTGATTGGTGATGGATGGCTCAGCCCATGGTGGTTAGTGTTGTCCCTGAGATGGTAGTCCTAGGAAACTCCCTCCTTACCAACTCGGTTTTTGATCACGGTGTTTCTTTGTAGCAATAGAAACTCTAAGAAACCTCCTAATTTCTCCCAAATAGTTGCACCAACTAGGGACCAAGCATTCAAATGTATGGGCCTATCAAGGTCGTTCTCATTCCAACAATTATAGTTCTAAATTATCAAGAGGAAAAAAAAATCACTAGTTTAATATAGTTATAGCTAGAGAGAGCACTCTTGAGAAAAGCAATGATCTTCAGCAACAGAAAAATTTAAACCTAAGATCACATGGAAAAGTTTGAATTGTGATAACCGATATTCCATATATACCCATTCTCTCATCCATTTCTTGCCAGTGCTTTGCACTCCCTAAGCCCAACCAGTAGCCAGAAATTTGGACTACTGCCTACACAGGCCGTAAAGAGAAGTCTATAATGTGTTCAACTAGGCCAGTAAAGGAACATGAAGGGTGGAAAGGAGTTATAAATCCCAATTCAAATTGGTGCATTCTGGGGGGGAGTAGTGGGGTATAGAGATGACCATCGAGGTCATAACAATTTCACTGTAGAAACAACCCTTAATATATATATATATATATATATATATATATATATATATATATAATTTTATTTTTTGTAGTGTTACTTCCATCCAAGAAATATGGAATTCAAAGCTTAGGTCTTCATGAACATTACATAGACTATCAATCACAGAAATTTGTAGAAATTAGGATAGACTCCAGATAATGCCCACAGAAATTTTGTGCACAGCATTGTTTATAAAATTATTGAAATCATTGAGTTATGGGAGACAGATTATTAGCTACTAGACAATTGAATTCCAATATCTGATGCCAGAACCACTATCATTATCAATACCTAGCATTCATGAGTCAAAATATAATCCTACCTTTTATAGGTTCCTCCCAAGATTTCTTTTGATTTTGCTTCCAGAATAGTAATTGAAAGGACAAGCATTCTGTGTCACTTCAATATTCCAAATGTCAGGTAAACATCTCTGGTGAAATACTACTATCCATATCATCATATTTCTAGGAACTTTTAGAAAGGTGGCTTTTACAGTTCATGTAGATACATAAGAAATTTCACAGAAAAAAATTGAGTCTACTGGGTGCTGGCCTGCCATACACATACATGATAAAATTTGGTATGTAGAGCAGAGCTACCACATATGTTCACAAATGGTATTCTCATAAACCAAAATTTAAAAAAATATAGTGAAATTGTTATAATAAATAGTAAATGCTATTTGAAAGAGTTGACACACCTACTAGGATGTACTTATTGCAGAGAAAACTATCAGGTAAAGGTCATGATACAATGTAAAACGTCAGTTTCTGGTCAAGGAATCCCAATGCAAAGGCAAATGTATTTCTATAAATTTCATTAAATTGACATTATCTTGGTTTGGCAACCCAAGCCAACATGATTTTGAGATAGTAATATAAAAATATTTTTCCTTTGCCTTGCTTCTTTTAAATTATTGACTTGTTTTTGCATACATATACATTTATATTCCTAAATATCACATGTTCAATCTGTATAGTGTTACTTGTATATATGTTTTCACGGCTGACCATTTGGCACTGGCCAACCAATTGGTGAGCTCCTCCCTGGGAAAGATCAACTTTTCTTTTACGAGGTTGCCTCAGTTGCCTGTAGTTCTTTGTATAGGATTGGGCTTTCCTCCATCCAACATTTTAACACAATGTTCAAGACATTGGACCCACGGCATAACACGTTATAATACCATAAAGTCTAGTTGGGATACAACTTCCAAGTGAGAAGTAGTTTGATCTTCCCAGGTTCTGTGACTCAGAGATGTAGCATTTTCAGCAAAATTGTCTTATCATCAAGTTCTTAGGGTTATCAGGTAAATATGTGTCTGTAATAAGATGTGTCTCTAGTGGCCAACATCTTAAAGAGAAATAACATAGAAATAAGGTGTGTGTGTGTGTGTGTGTGTGTGTGTGTGTGTGTGTGTGTTTTCTTTACTAACATGGGCTGTCTGTTTGTAGTGGCATTATGTCCTCTTTAATCATTTATGGGAAGGATTCATTTGAATATTTTCTTAGAATAGTACCAGAAACAGAGAAAACCTTAGAATTCTGAAGGCTATGCCAACAAGTTTTCGCTTTCTTTTCTTTTCTTTTTCTTTTTTTTTCTTTCTTTTTAACCTGTTTTAGATGTCAGGTTGAACAAACTGCAGAAGTCTGCTGAAATGAGGACAAATGGGCCTCTTGTGTTGTACAAAAAAGGAAAGCCATTACTTTCTTGTGATGTGAGCCCCTTAGTTGTCTTTGGGTAAGATTACTTTTTAAATCATATTAGCAGTTAGGTTTAATCACTGAGATTTCTCACAAATCTACAAGGTAGGGACTTCAGCCTTTCAGCTTCCCAAGACATCATTTGCATGATATTTAAATTACTAATGTAGACACAATGGCTAAATATCATCACTGCGAGGGTCCTGCATCACTACTACTCTTCGGACAGCATAAAACATTGAAGTGCAGCGTAGCCTGGGACCAGGTTCCTATGTGCAGCTATCTCTTCCTCATCCAGCTGCTCTCTGGCTCGGTGCTGCCACTAAATTATCCTCTCTAAGCTTTCGTCTTTCCAGACCAGGAACTATATTCTTAGCTTTTCATTCAACTAGGCTCTACCATGCATCTGTCATTTAACAGGATTTTATTGTATTTTAACTACCTATGAGCTTTATGAAGGCATTAGCATCTCTGTTAAATCCCTAAGCTAGTGAGTTAGATGTTAATTTCTTACCAGTTTTTCTTTGTTTTATTTTATTTTTTTTTTTAACTCAGAAGCTACAAAGACCAGCACTTAATTTTCAGTATCCCTTATGCTGGCGTACATTTGACAAGGTATGTTTGACAAGGAGGGAAGATGTGGTGTAAAAATTAAATGGCAGAAAGTAATAAGAGAAATAGTGATTAGGATTTAAAGGAAGGGAAACGAGGACAGTTTTGACTTATGTGAGTAACCTGTTTTGAATATAGGTTTTAGAAATTGATTGAGTGTGATGTAAAAGTTAGGAACATCGGAAGACATGTTGCAAATGTCTGCAACAGAAAGCAAGGTGACATAGAAACTAATCAAAGTGAAAGAAGGCACTGAATTTCCAATGATATAAGAGAGAGGCTTCACTGGGCTAAGGCGCAGGGGATGAGAATTGGATGAAATGATTCCTAGTAACAGAAGACACACGTTCAGACAATATGAAAAGAGAAGATATTTCAGTAAGGCCGGTTTTGATCGATGGTGGTGGTACACAAGTTTAGTTCCAGCACTTAGGAGGAAGAGGCAGGAGACTGTCTATGAGTGCAAGGCCAGCTTGATCTACAGAGCAAGTTTCAGGCCAGCTAAGGCCACTCCGTAGTTTTTCTTACGACTTTGAATTCAGCTTTTAAAGTACAAATGATTTCTCGGTAAAGACAATTCACTGAGCTACCAACACTTAGTACATTTTATTCACCATCAACACTTACTGCATTTGATTCTGAAACTAGAGAAATAAGTAAAGTTCCAGTCATGGAGGAAAAGGTTCTTTATCTGTTAGGACTTCATTTTAGTGAAGGATAGTGAGATAGCCTTACTAATGATGTCTCAAATAACCGAAGGTGGCTTGATTTCACATAGCAAGAAGCCCACCTGCTGGCACTGACTAGCTGCTTATGTTCCAAGGCCCATGTTTACCTTTGCAGTGACATTTGTTTTATTGGTTAACTGTTTTGTCCTTCAATTTTTGCTCCACATTTGTAGGATGACTGACCTGGCTCCAGGAGGCATGACCAGTGTTGACTGGCAAATGCAAAATTTGAGGTGAATGGTGTGACCCAATCTAAATTAATTAATTTAGAAAATTAATTAAATATGCCTTTGGGAGAAAGAGATAATTTTGTGCGAATGTCTTTTATAATGCTGTTGGCTGGTAGTATCATTCTTTCAAAGATGAGGTTATGCCTCACTTTCTAAATTTCAGTGCTTTTTGGCTCTTTGTGCAAAATCACCTGGGCTTGCTAACCAAAAATGTTGGGGTAAGTTGAGTAAATATAGGCAGCTTTATTTCTATCAACAGAAAAAAAAACAAAACAAAACTTTTTTTTTTTTTTTTTTTTTTTTTTTGGCTTCATTAGCTACTTTCAAATACCTGACAAAAGCAACTTAGAGAAAAAGGTAGGTTTTGGTTACTTTCATGATGAAGAAGGAATGATTGTGAACACAGACACTTTAGATACACTTCACATTCCATTCACACTCAGATAGCAGAGAAGATGAACATTACTCAGCAGTGGCTTTCTCCTTTCCTTTCAGTCTGGAATTCAAGTTTAAAGAATGGTGAGGCCCTCCCTCTTCCATTCACTCAAATTCAAAATTCCTTAACAGACATGCCTAGATATTTACTTCAATGGTGATTTTAAATCTCTTCCATTTTACAGTAATGTTTAACTATCATGATTCCATTTTTTGTCAACAAGACACCCAAACACACTACTTTTAAACACAATCCTACATCTCTTGGTACCCATAAGATAATGGCTATCTGATAGCGAAAAACAAACAGACAAACAAGCAAACAAACAAAAACACATTAAATAGAATTTCAACAGTCTCAGTCTGCAAAATCTTTGACACTAGTTCCAAGATGGATTGAAATCCAAAGTGTCACCTCAAGGTAGTCTCTTAACTTTAAGCTTCCATAACTAAAACCATGTTCAATCTACGTTGTCACAGAGTCAACATTCCCATTTCTGAAGGAGAGAATAGGATAAATAGCAAGGAAAAATTGGAGTTGAGAATGAAGCCAGCAAGATAAATACCAAATCTTGCAGTTCCGTGTCTGACATCTTGGGCTCATAACTAAATCATCTGGGCTTGGAAGGTCTTATGTAACCCTGCATCTTCATCCCTGCTGCCAGCAACATATGAAGTACCCCTTTCCTTCCCTTGGTGTCCTCAGCCTTCCTCAACAGACATCTGATGATCCATGTAATCCCGTATTCTGGGAGATAAACTACAATTTAGAGTTCGAAAGAAGCCTCACAAGATCTCCTGGCAGATATCTGGCCCTGTTATGCAAGCCTGACCTCAAAATATCATAATAATCACAGCATAAGACTCTAGGAATCCTCAAGATTTTCATTTTTCATGTCTGAAAAATGTTCATATGGATGCTGCTGCCAGTCACTGCCAGTTCTAGATGCAGCCTGGCTCTCTTGAGCTATTGTCATCCTGAGAGACTGTTTCTAACCAGGTTACTAATTCAGAGGCCTTGTCAGACCCTGCTCTTCTTTATTTTTTAATTAATTAATTGATTTAATTAATTAATTTATTTTCTTTATTACAATTTATTCACTTTATATCCCAGCTGTAGCCCCCTCCCTCGTGCCCTCCCAATTCCACCCTCCCTCCATCTTCTCCCATGCTCCTCCTCTGGAAGCAACCTAGATGTCCCTCAAAAGAGGAATGGATACAGAAAGTGCGGTACATTTACACAATGGAATACTCCTCTTCTTTTAAATGGCCTTGTTTGCTCATCAGTTAGAGCCTACAAATGGTGGACTCTTGTCCTCACTGGCCCTCTGCTATTGTTCCAATGAAGAGAACAAGGTTTTATAATAGTACAGATATACTCATCTTTTCTAAGACATTGAATGTGTTCATATGCCTTTTCATTTGTTTTTGTATCTTTATTTTCCACTCTTTCATTTTTTTACATTTTATTAACTCTGTATCCCAGCCATGTCCTGAACCCTCATTCCCTCCCAGTCCCTCCCTCCCTCCCTCATCACCACTGTGCCCCTTTCCAAGTCCACTGATAGGGGGGACCTCCCCCCATTCATCTGATCCTGTCTTATCAGGTATCTTCATTGAGTTCCTGTTAGAAATAGTCCTTGTTCCCCTCACTTTGGGAAACCAATTGGTTACTGAGCTACCACAGGCTACATCTGAGCAGAGGTTCTAGGTTATATCCATACATGGTCCTTGGTTGAATGTCAGTCTCAGAAAAGACCCTGTGCCCAGATATATTTGGTCCTTGTGGAGCTCCTATCCTTTCCCCATGAGACTAACTCCCCTTCTTTCTTATGATTCCCTGTACTCTGCCAAAGGTTTGGTCATGAGTCTTTGCTTTGAAAACACTGCTAGTTAGAGTCTTTCAGATGTGCTCAGTAGGCTCCTGTCATACGTTCAATGCACATCCCATCTGTCTTTCTAAACGAGGTTTGATCATCTTACCCCGTGTCTGCTCTCTTGATTATCTTTTTTAGGTGTATAGATTTCATTATGTTTAGCATATCTTATAGGTCTATATCAGAATGGCCAAGATGAAAAACTCAAGTGACAACACATGCTGGAGAGGTTGTGGAGAAAGGGGAACCCTCCTCCACTGCTGGTGGGAATGTAAACTGGTACAACCACTCTGGAAAGCTATCTGGCGCTTTCTAAGACAATTAGGAATAGTGCTTCCTCAAGACCCAGCTATACCACTGCTAGGTATATACCCAAAGCTTGCTCAAGTACACAAAAGGGATACTTGTTCAACCATGTTTATAGCAGCTTTATTTGTAATAGCCAGAACCTGGAAACAACCCAGATGTCCATCAACGGAAGAATGGGTACAGAAATTATGGTATTTCTACACAATGGAATATTACTCAGCAATCAAAAAGGAGGAAATCATGAAATTTGCAGGCAAATGGTGGGATCTAGAAAACATCATTCTGAGTGAAATATCCCAGAAGGAGAAAGACAAACACGGTATATACTCACTTATATAGACCTATAAGATATATTTTCCACTCTTAATTTGAATCCGAATGAAAGTAGTGAGCAATAGTCGTGTCACAGTCTGAAGAATGTCTTCTTAAAATTTCCTCTGTCAAAAAAATTTCTCCATTACTTTTAAAACTCACATTTGTAAATGGGCAGAAAAAGAATGCAGCCAGAGTATAGCAAGGGTGCGCTAGAGTCCAGTTGCCATCTTTATTCTTCCCTGAAATATCAGGAGCCCTAATGGAAAATTCACTATGTTCCTCTTGGCATTCTGGCCTTCCAAACTCCAGTTGTATTTATAACATTCCATAGCTATTCTAGACCACTGTTCCAAGGTCTTCTACAGTCCCTCCACAAGCCAGTTACAAATTTGCAATGAGCTATGTGGTCAGCCTTACTTACTATCTCAACAGAGCCACTTCTGAGTGTCAGGTCTCTGTATTAGTTACTTTTTGTTGTCCTTGCTACATCCAACTATTTAACAAAAACAGCTTAAGTAAGGAAAGGGTTTTGTGTGTGTGTGTGTGTGTGTGTGTGTGTGTGTGTGTGTGTGTGTTATATTCTGAGCATACAGAATTCCATGGTGACCTGGAAGGCATGGCAGAAGGAAAATAAAGCAGCTAGTTGCATTGCATTCTCAGGCAGGTAGCAGGGGAAAATGAATGCTGGTATTCGTCTCCTTTTTACCCAGCCACCAGACTAATGCTGCCTACTTTTACTAGTTCTTTCTGCTTCAAAAAACCCATTTTATTAAATCTTGCGGACACACCCAGAGTTTTTTTTCCCATGGTAATTTAAATCTCATCAAGAGGACAATCACGTTTAAATATTCTCTAAGCCCTTTTTTTTATTTCAATCGACAAAAAGGACGCTTATGAGAAGTGGATATAATGGTTTTGTTTCTACGTCATCAGGTAAGATTGTAGTATGCAGCGTATCTTTGATTTCTTTTTCCTACAGTTTCTAAAATGTACATTTTGGATACAGTCTGGGTTGTAAATTCTTGCTGTATTCTACTGTTGACATTCTGACCTCTTCTCTGTCGTAATAAAATATGATCAAAGTAAAGTGAGAGGATTGCTGTTTATAAACAAGTACTTTGAAAGGTGATTGGATCCACAGGACTCAGAATGATTTTTGTTTTCTTTTCTTTTTTTTTTTGCTTTAACACCAATGACATTAAATTGCAGTGCTAGCATTTCTACAGAATATCTGAAAATTACCACAAAATATTTCAGTTTGGCTTCAGGCGTCAATGTCTCTCTCTCTCTCTCTCTCTCTCTCTCTCTCTGTGTGTGTGTGTGTGTGTGTGTTTGTGTGTGTGTGTGTGTGCGTACATGTGTCCCCTATCCCTCTCTCTTTCTCTCTCAGCTATCTGCATTCAGATCAGTTTGAGACTTAAGGAATCTAAGTCAATGAGACTGTTGCCCTTTGAACATCTGCTCTTTACTTTATATGGTCAGGGTAGTGAAGAAATGTTATACTGAAATGGACATGTTATGTCATTGGAAAACAATGGCATCTGGGCAGAATTATATACCTGCTTCTAAAGACTCCATTCTCCCTCATGGTCATGGTATTTGGGTTGTTATTCCTCTAATGCAAACAAAGGGAAGTGTTTAGGCTCCTGAATGACTTTGGAGTGATAATGTCTTCAACAAAAGGGTAGGAGCTTAGAGACTGCAGGGCAAAACCAGGTCTGGTACAACCATTTGAGTTAGCCTCCTGAAGAAGGAGGGGACTGGAATGCATTTTGCTCTTAGGGAACAAGCCCAGTTAATGTCAGATTCATTATTGCCTTGAAAAATACCCTTGACTCATGCAGCTTTATTAAATTCTTGATGCAGTTGAAGATTAACCATTCTTTTGAAGAATTCCTTGTTTCCACATAATGAATGAATCTCAGACAGCTATTCTTGCTGTTGTAGGGTCAGCTAGCAGTCTTCAGATTTCTAACTTGCTTGGGCCTGTTTCTGTAAGAAGATGGCATGCGAACACTAAGCTAAAATCCCAGTAAGAGAGGGAGACTCTCAACAGCCTGACCTGAGGTAGAACAAGGAAAGGCTGCAAGAAACTTGATGCAGGAAATTGTCTTAATCATTCCTGTATCACAGTTCATAAAACAAAAGGTTTGTTTTCCCTTCAGTGAATTGAACTGAAGTAGGTTGGATTCAGAATAAGACTCTGGGTCATGAGAAAGAACCTTAAATGAAAGTCAGCCTGTTGAAAATGCATCAAGTATAAAACAAACTATGAAGTCAAAATGATATTCAGGAGGAAGGCTATAAAAGCTGGCCTATGATCAAGCTTGGTGTTCCAGATCCACAAAATTCAATGAAGAAAGAGATGGGATGGGAGAAGAAGATAGTCGTTAAAGGTCACATAATGTTTTCTAGCCAAAGTATTATGCAATTAGGGTTCAGCTAATATTAGCCCCTTGTTTTTCCTATTTTTAATCGTTAGTAAATTAATTAATTAAAGCGAATAATGATTGAATCATACTCTGGGCAAGACCATCCTTATTGTTCACATGCTTCATCTTAATTTAATTTACATAAACTTATATTTATTTTTAGCATCTCCTTTTTACTAATGAGAAGAAAAAAATCTTAAGATGATTGGATAAAATTTCCACATAGGTGCATGTATGATACAAAGGAAACAATGAATAACCAATAAGTATATACAAGTATGAGTTAACCGAACTATTAATTTGAGAGCAAGCGTCTTGTAAATTAGACAAACAATAAAATCTGTTGGCAGGCCTAGGTTCTTCATAGGTCTGTCTAACATGTCTGCCCTGCTTTTGTATTGTACTCTGGTTTTCTCCTAGCAGCCCTTGTGTTTGTAAACTGGTTTTAACTTATAACCTCAAATAAAGTATAAAACAAGTAATTTTACTCAGGTAAGAATTGCTGTAAGGTCAGTGATTCAGTGATTCCAGTGTGTGTGTGTGTGTGTGTGTGTGTGTGTGTGTGTGTGTCCACCTACCACACACACACAGAGAAATCAATGCTCTGAGAAATGTGTCCACATACCAAGTCCTCTGTAGCTGTCTAGAAAGTGCACCAGATTATTCTTTTGTCAAGTTGGGCAACTTTTCTCCTTTTCTAACTTTCACGTTGCAATGAAGACAATATTTTCTGAGTGTCCTTTCTCCTAGTGATGGGGTTATAAATATCTCTTTTTATAGATTGTTCACAAGTGCAGAAGGTTAAGTGTTAAGTGTTTTGATGACTTTTTTCTAACATTATTGCTGTACATATTAACAATGTACTACCAATATGTCTCCTAAGACACTCAGGACAATGTGTCTTTGGGAAGGAAGAAGGGAAAGAATAAGGAGGAAGAAGAATATTACACCTCTGAGAAAAGATAATTCCTCACATCTACCATCCTGAAAAACCTGGTAGTTGACCTATTTTTCAGTTGAGAAAGTCTTGACACAAGTATTAGGTTACCCAATGGATTAAAGGTCCAATTATGTTATTGAAAGCTGAGTCCCGGTGGGCAGAAGAGCAGCCTTGAGGTAAAGTGGATTCATTCTCCTGGGCATTAATGGGAGATAGCATCAATCTGAGGAAAGAAGAGAGATTCACAGAGACCCATGATATAAACTTCGTTCCAGAGTTGCTTGGTTGCCCCATAGTTATAGGTGGGATATTAAGAAATTACTCAGAAGAGGAATAGCTCTTTTTGTTCAGCACTACCAATCTTTCTCTGGCATCCACTTCCTAAAAAGCTGTTTCCTTTCCAGGGAGAGTTGTGAGGCATGGCATAGTGCTAGAAGGTGACCTCAGACTCTAGAGCTGTAGGGCAGGAAGTATGTAAACGACCCAGATGAAAACACACTTCCTGTTTATTGCCTGCTTTCATCATACATATCCCTTGAGGCATCCAAACTGGCATATGTAAGGACCTGTCATTGCCTAAGCTTCTGCGTAATGTCCTTCCTGGGAGAAATTTGGGACTCTGATTTTCCTAATACATAAAGTATCATTAGCTGTCTGCTCTGTTATTACTCTGTGTGTATGGCTGTGAGCCAGGATTTTAGGCATTTGCCAGTCTATTGTCAATTGGCTCTTGGCTATTCAAGTGCCTTATCTGTCTGTCTTTTACTTTAATAATGAGTGTGTTTGAAAAACAAAACAAAACAAAAGAATGATGCAAGTTCTGATATGGGCCACATTCCTGGTCATTTCTCTCTTGAAATGAAAAAAAAATTGCAAACAAGAATTATTCTTCATAAACTTGCTTTAATTCTTGCGAGCACGTTTGTGAGTCATTTTATGAATGGCTCCTTTTTCAAATTAGGCTCTGCTTCCGCTTCCAATGAGCCTCTAGTATTACATCTAATATTGTTTCCTCTCAGCAATTGAAATGTACATCCCTGCTGGGTTGGTAAGAATAGAATTTCTTTCCGGAATTCTTTCTTCCTTCTGAATTGCTTCATTTTACTTCCCCCAAAACTAAAATAAAGTAATTTGTACCTAAAACCAGACAAAATTAACCTCATGCCATGTTCTTCCAGTTTGCAACTGAGTTGCTTGGCAAAAGAGACTTCTTTGAATCAACCCACTTCCTCACCTCTCCTCACCTCCTTTTGGCAGGGAAGAAAATGGTTTCCATAGATGGAAAATGGTCTTAGCCAAAAGGAGATCTACAATGAATGTGGCTTTAAGTTCATGACAGTAATGGTGGATTGATGCAAAATCCTGATAAAAGGATTAAGCAACTTGTTGCACACTTTGTGACACTCTATGTACTCACCCTGGGTAACTTGTTCACTGTTCACAGATCTGTCTACACAGGAACTGTTAGGCTCATGCATGTTGAAATTGCCTGTTTTAATTGTGCTGGTTTTGTTAAAAGGCAAACCTTATCTAAAAGATTGTGCTCACATTCTGTGTTTCCAAGTGAATCATTCCATCATGATGATAATTATACACATGATGGAACCATGATATATTCAAAGAGAGCACATATAGGAGCAGATAGAGAGAGCTCTAGTGCACAGGGCAGACAGTATTTTCATGCTGGACCTGTTACTGGATACAGAATCCTCATCACAGTGTTTGGTAAGGCTAGTGGTAATCAATTTGTGTTGTTATGCACAACAAAACAAAACATCCAAGATGAAGCCACTCCAAAACATATTCACCCTATTTTAGATTGGCGGTACTCATGTCCTCCAACATTTTTATTTGAGTGGTGAATAAAAGGCAGAGAATATGGACAGGAAAGGCAATAGAATAGAGGCATCTTTTGGCTTCTTTCTATTATGATATAGAAAGGAAAGAATAAACCATAGTACAATCCATGTAATAAAAATCATGTTCCTCACAAAAAAAGTCAGATATTATCCTTCATTAGTGGTCACGAAATGCAAATGTTTGCTTCTGTTGTCATTAAACTTTATTATTAAAACACATACTGGATGGAAAGAAGAAAAATAAAAGGGGACCCAATATAAACAGGAAATACCAGAGAAGACCACCTTCCCAGCAATATCCAGCTTCTTGCTTTCCACCTGTGTATTATTGGTCACTCTTGTATCGCATGACTCTCTATGTTTGCATTGGAAGGTAAAACACACACATACACACACACCGAAAATGTTAAAATAATAAAGATGACACATCTCTGTTCTGTCCCAGTGAAACTTTTCATTAGTCACAAAGGGAGGGTAAATCTTTGGTACCTGCACAGTCCTGCTTAACATACACTTTCATAATATTAAATGAATACTTAATATTAAAATTCATCAAGACAAACATTATATCTAAGAGAACAATGTATGTGCTCATATTCTCCTGATCACATTTTTCCCCCTCCAGGAATGAGTTCATTGTTTGTAAAAAGATAGATTCTCAAACATGTTTGTTTAAAAATTGAATTGCGCTTCCTTAAATCAAGCTGTTTCTGCCCTGATTGAGCACATCTCTGCATAATATCTGAATTAGGCTCCAGCTTTCTCTGTACTGGCTAAGAGTTTCTGCAGAGTGATTTTCAGTCAGGTTAATCCACCTAAGAATCACATTGCTGTAAGAAAAACTGAATCCCTGAGCACAGTGATCTGCTTCTTCTATATCTCACCTACCTCACTGTCCACTAGCTAGCCTTGCCCTGTGCTTCTCATTCTAATGATAAAGCAGCTGTTTTTGTCATTTTCTCAAAAAAGTCTTGTTTTACTATTACTGGCTGCGTAATAGACTAACAATCAAATTCATCTGTTCTTGCATTCAATTTGATTAACTTTAAAAAATTAGTAGTCTTGTGTTTATCGTAGTTATCAGTATATAGAATATTTCTATAAAATATCTTTAAGACTGTAGCCAGCCTCTTACTCTACTTGCATCTATAGAAGCTGTTGCATTTCCTGTTCTTTTTTAATTTTTATTTTTATATTAATTACAGTTTATTTACTTTGTTTCCCAGCTGTAGCCCCCTCCCTCATTCCCTGCCAATCCCACCCTCCTTCCCTCATCTCCTCCCTGCCCCTCTATAAGTCTACTGATAGGGGAGGTCCTCTTCCCCTTCCATCTGACCCTAGTTTATCAGGTCTCATCAGGACTGGGTGCAATGGCCTCCTCTGTGGCCTAGAAAGGCTGCTCTTCCCTCAGGAGGAGGGGGGCGTCAAAGAGCCCACTACTGAGTTCATGTCAGAGACAGTCTCTGTTCCCCTTACTAGGGAAACCCACTTAGATGCAGACCTGAAATGGGCTACTGAGCAGGGGTTCTAGGTTATCTTCATGCATGGTCTTTGGTTGGAGAATCATTCTCAGAAAAGACTGCTGTGCCCAGATATATTTGGTCTTTGTGGCACTCCTGTCCTTTCCAGGTCTTACTAATTCCCACTTGTTTCATATGATTCCATGCACTCTCCTGTTCTTAAAGAACATAGAATGTGAAGGTTCACTTAATCTCTCTCTCTCTCTCTGTGTCTTTCTTTCTCTACCTCCTCCTTCCCTCCTCTTCCACTCCCTCGTTTTTCCTCATTCTTCTTCTGACTTTTATTTTTCTTTGAGAAAGATCTCACTCTGCATTCTAGGTAGATTGAAAAGAACTATGAAGCCCAGATTTTTCCTGTGTTCTTGAATGCATGGTATCCTCTGCCTCAGCCTATGGAGGTTTGAAAATACAGATGTAAGCCTCTGTGCCTGAAATCATGCTTTTGATATTTAGATATACTGACATATATTGAAAAAGACATAATGTACCAATAATCTGGTATGTATACATAAGAAATCAGTAATCTGTTCCTGTTTATCGCTTAGTAATATGCTTATATATGTGTGTACTACTTATTTTCTATTCATCATTAAATTTTATCTATATTATTTCTGATTTAAAGAAATTATATATAAAACTAATGGATGCATTCATATATTTTAACTTGAAGCAGAATTACTAGACTTCATATTAAAATATCCTTGTTGTCAGAATGCAGCCACTTCTGATGAGAACTGATAGTCTAAGATCAGAAAGAAGGAGAGGAAGACCCTCCCTATCAGTGGACTTGGGGAGGGGCATACATGCAGAAAGGGAAGGAAGGGTGGGATCAGGAGGGAAGGAGGGAGGAGCTTATGGGGGACACAAAATGAATAAAGTGTAATTAATAATAATAATAATAATAATAAATAAAAAACATCCTTGTTTGACTTTATAAGAAACTATCAAATTATTTTTTAAAGTAACTGAACCATTTTGCTTTCTTACCATATTGTCATTTAAAACTGGTTCTTTTGGTATCCTTACTATCTCTGTGTTCATTTTTTTCAATTCTGCCTCCTTGTGCTTCTACTTTCTGTCAGATGATTATTGTTTATGGGAGGAAAGTAATTTATGATCCCAAGTCTGAAATGATGCTTAACATTTGTTCTGTCATATCATTGTGCACATTCAATTCATGAATGTTTCATGGTATAACAATTTTAGTTAGGGCTCTTTGAATATCAAGCTAACAAATGCCCACTATTTAAGTATTCCTAAGCATATGCTATGTTAACTTAGAGTTTACAAAGGAGAGATTTAATATCTATATTGATAACCTTAGATTAGAATTTGTATCACCGTGGAAGTTAACATAAAAACCAAAATATTTCTTTGCTAAAACAATTTACAAACAGGCTACACATTATGCTATTCATTGACCAACAAGATATGTTTTTATTTTCCTTCAAGAGTGTGTATAGAAATTACCAAATGACCATTTGGACCATCTTGATCTGTACAGGCCAATGTTTTAGAGGTTTAACAATTAGCATGTAAAGTTTTCTGGAAAAGCCTAAGCTTATGATATTTGGATAAGATTGCTCTTGTCTTAGTGGGAAAAGGAGAGATGTTGCCATTGTGAAGATCTCTGCTGTCTAGAATCGACATAATAAAAGTTGTGTCTTTCTTGTCACTGAAATTTATACCTACCTCAAAATGAATCACACACTCACATAGTGACCAGAAAAGTAATGAGTTTTCCAACAAAGTACATTAATCAACTTTTAATTTTAATAGCTGTTTAGTCCTTAGAGAAGATATTACCCACTGGGAAAAGAGAGGCATGAGGTCACCAATGGTGCAGGTGTTTCTAGAACCCACAGATGGACCCAAGGGATTTAGATGCAGATTACAGCTAAGTAGTATAGAAGACTTTTTTTTTTTTGTATTTGACATATAGCTCCCTGATAAACATCTCAGGAATCTAAGAATAAGCGGTATATAGTATGGGAAAGAGAATGAGTAACATTCCTACAGTGAGAAAACACAGGAAGAAACAATAACCTATTCATCAACATGTTTCAATATTCTGTTGCAGTTAGAATTTACCACTATGAGAGCAAAGAAAACAAGCATTTTGGCATGGAGATGATTGGCCAGAATTTCCTATTATTTTCATAGTATTTTTAGATGTTGAATAAAAGAATTGCATGAACTTAATATTTTTGAGATTTCCACCAAAACATTTTTATGCTATGATTTGTGGAAAATTACAATTTACTTTCACAGAAGTAGTAATTTATCTCTCCCGTATTCTCCATCAACAAACTTAGCTTTAAGAACAATCTGTTATATTAATGAGTGCAAAAAATAGTGTACTGTTTATCATCATTTATCAATAGGAACAAGTTTCATTGTACAGTTAGTTTCCACTTATCTTTCTTGGAATGATTTGGTTTTTAATGCTCATTTTTGTAATTTCTCATTCAGTAGATTTTTTCTCATCTTTTCCTATATGACATAAACTGAGGCAATGGATGCATGTCTCAGCTTCCTAGGGATCTTTGTTTGTTTCTGAGAAAACTTGCCTCTTAAAAAGTAAAGTTATGCTGCTAGTCTGTCACTTTAAATCATTCCTCATTGATGCTCTAAACGATCACTACGATAGATTAATGTGTTGAATATAAATTGAGAAGAGATTACAGTTTCCTTTGGTGCCCGTCATCTTTCCTAGATCCACTGAAAGTAACTTAAGTGTTCTAAGGAATATTAACAAAAGTACAAAAGAAAATCAGAAGGGAGTAGGCAATAAATGGATATTGGTCTGAGTTCTGTTAAGGTGAGAGATGGACAGTCAACAGGAGACACTTGAAACTTTAATAGCCATCCCATTCTATTTCAATATTAAAATTTCAGAGAACAGAAACAGAAGAAGAAAAGTAGGAATTTTAATTGCAGGTACAGATGTTCTTTAAGGCTACTAATGAATATGAATACATGAGAATCATTCCCTTGAATCTGACTAAACAGATTAGAAATGCGTTTATATGGGTTTTCTAGGTAAAACTGAAAAACAAGGTGAGACATATGAAGAAAGAGATATAGGAGCAATATATTCTTGTTTATAGGGCTCTAGTCAAATCATTGTGACAACCTTTAGGGGAAAAATTAATTGATGAGAAAAACATAATTAGAAAAGGCCACTTTGCCTAACCTTTACTATATCCTAGACACTGGTAAATCAGTAATCTATACATATTTTATTTTGTTCTACATCAAGGTTATGGGGTTAGTGTAATTATTATGCCAGATTTAGAAGAATAAACTGAGTCTTAGAGATAGAATCAGTTACTCAATATTACACAGCTGGTAAGTGATTGACATGAGATTTATGGTGATAACATGTTTTTAATCTGGAAAGTAAGGTTCTAAACATGAACTAATATTCTTCAGGTTGGGTTGCACTCTGCTAGGCTACTATTACTTTGACCTTTTTCCTTCTAAAACATACCAAGTCTTTACTGTATCATGTTGTTCATTTTCATCAGGTAATACCAAAGGTCAGATGCAGGAAACTAGGCATGGGAAAGTAAATCTTCAACCCTAGGAATTGGTTTGAATAACAGTGGACCCTCTAGACCCATAGAGTCTATTAGGAGGTGTGGCTTTGTTGAAGGAAATGTGTCACTGCAGTTGGGTTTTTAGGTCTCAGAAGCTCAAACTAGGCCTCCTGTTTCATTTCCTTTTCCTGCTGCATGCTGTTCTAGATGTAGAAATCTCAGCTACATCTTCAGCACTATGTCTGCCTGCCACCATGCTTCCTGCTATGAAGGTAACAGACTAAACCTCTGAACTGGAAACCAGAGCCAATTGAATGTTTCTTTGTTTTTGTTTTGTTTTGTTTTGTTTTTCTTCATAAGAGTTGCCATGATCATGCAATCTCCTCACAACAATAGAAACCCAAACTGAGACAAGAGTTGGTACCTTGGGCTGGGATACTGCTGTGCTAGGCCTGACCATGTTTTTGTTTGGAGCAATGTGGTACTTGTGTTAGGAAGGTAGTAGAATGCTTTAAGCACAACTTATTGGACCATATTAGTAAGAATCTGGAAGACAGTGTGCTGAGGATGCTTTGAACAGTGGTGGACTGTCTCAAGAGGTTTTAGAGCAAGAGAAATATTAGTATTTGGCCTAGAAATTGTCCTTGAGATATTTTCATGGAAGATGTGGCTAATTTCTGTTCTTGTCCAAAAAAAAAAAAAAATACCTGAGGCTAAATTGCGGCGTTTATAGTTAACTGCTTTTGCAGAAGGGGTTTCAAAATAACCTAGTGTGGACTGTGTCTTGTGGTTATTATTGGCCATACTTGTGCAGATCTACAATGAAAATGAATAAGCTAAACCCGTAAAGTCAAAAAATGTATAACTTGAGGACAAAATGGGCACCAGGAAGAGGAACTGAACTAAGTCCTGTGTGTAAGGAGATAGACAGCTTGATGTTAAATGTAGTAGAGTGGTGAGCTCAGGACCAAATTCCAACCTGCTATGCTACCAACTTGTGTATAGAAATCAAAGAAAAGCTTTGAAATGAGTGTAGTGGTTTATTCCTTTAAGTGCAGCACTCTGGAGACAGGAGCACCTGGATCTCTGCATATGAGGCCAGCCTGGTTTACAGAGCAAATATCAGGAGAGCCAAGCTTAGGCAGTGAAGGAAACCATGAAAACAGGAAGCCCATGAAGAGGTAACAGAACAAGGAGACCATGTTCCAACCCAGCAAATAGCAGAACTTGGCAGCTTTGGTTCAAAGTGGTTCTGAAGGATAAAAGAAAGGGCCTACAGACTTTCCCTATATGGCTAAGAATAGCTGATGAAAACAGGCATGTGTCAGAGATGTTTCTGCACAGAGGCTGTATGAAGCTATGAAGGTGAAACCTGGATTGCGTTGGGGATCCCAAAATGTTGGGGATGCCAGAGTCAGGGGCTTCCTCCCAAGAAAAGCTTTTAAAAGTGAGTGGGGTCAGCTCAAGGGAAAGAAATATGTTGCAGTTAACAAAGCTAAAAGGAGCTGGAGATCTGAAGATAGCTTTGGTATTATATATAGAGATGCAAAGTTTGGAGTTTGCCCAGCTGGTTTTCAGTCTCACTTTCATCCAGTATTTCCTCGCTATGCTCCCTTCCCTCCTTTCAGAATGGTAATGTATTGTGTGCCATTATATGTTGGAAGTATGTGATCTGCCTTTTCGTTTTGATTTTACAGGAAGTTACAGTTAAGAGACTGCATGAGTCCCAGAAGAGACTTTGGACTTTTAAACAAGTTTGAGAATGTTATAGACTATGGGGATTTTTGAAGTTGGACTAAATGGATTTTGAATTATGACATAGCACCAAGCTTATGGTGTCCAGGTAACAGAATATGGTGGTTTTAATAAAAATGGCCCCCCATAGGCCCATAGGTAGTGACACTACTTGGAGGTGTGGCCATCTTAGAGTAGGTGTGGCTTATTTAGGAGGAAGTGTGTCACTTCAGGTAGGTTTTGAGGTCTCAGAAGCTCAGGCTAGGCCTAGTCACTGATTTGTTATTTTTGCTTTAAGGTCCATGCTAATCCATATGTAGAACTCTGTTATCCCTCCAGCACCATGCCTGCCTTCATGTCACCATGCTTCCTGACAATCATGTCCATGACATAATGGACTAAACCTCTGAACTGTAAGCCACCCCCATTCAGTGTTTTACTTTACAAGAGTTGCCATGGTTATGCTGTCTCTTCACAGCAATAAAAACCATAATTAAGACATCCCAAAGAAAGTGGGTAACTCCAATAAATTATGACTACACTCAGTGCCTGGTTTCCAGAAATAATGAGTAAGCACCTCAGACATCTCACCTGTTAAATGAGCAGTGAGGTTGGGGTAATTTCTTCCTTGTTTTTCCCAGAGATGCTGCTAAACTGCAAGCTCAATTCTGACTCTCTTTAAGACATAGTGAGGTCTCTTCCAGGGCCCAGGCCATTAGGAATTATAAGGAAGAAACATCAGGAGGAGTCTGAAGGGTAAAGTTAGGTGAAGCCTAAGCTACTAGACACCTCTTGATCATCACCACTACCAAGAAGAGGTAGGAGAGATGATGTGAACAAGGCCTCTAAGTGACTTGTGTATCGTCTCTTGTTGTTCTATCAGTTTTCATTTGTTAAACATAAACTAAAAGATACATTTAATAATAATTTCAAGACAGTATTTGCAATGAGTCAAATCACCCAGAGCCAGGGCTTCTGTGTGCCTTGTGTGATCATACTGTATATTTGTATGCCAAAGAATTGAGCTTTAGTTTGTTTTCTCTGAATTCACTCAAGCACAGAAGGATGAAGGGTTGTTTATTTGAAAGCCTGCACATTAATCTTGTGTAGATCAACTGATTTCAGGATAATATAGTGTAATGATGAAAAGTTCTAAGTTTAGAATCAGAATAACCTAAGTTTATGTTCAAACTTCCCATACAAGTTTATTTGAGAAGAGGTTTCAAGATTTCAAATACCTTCGTTCATAAAATTGAGCAAAATAGTTTCAAAATTTTTGATCAAATTCAAAAAATACAATTAGATAAAAATACAACATAGATCCTGGTGCTACTATTCTGTGCTACTATTTTAGCACAGAAATATACTCATGGTAATTTGTGGTATGTTAAAATTTAGAGAATTTAATACAATTCAATCAATGAAATCCATGTTCATGACTAGTAGATTTCTTAAAAGATATACTATGAAATCCTAAGAAATAGAATTCTAATACTAAAATCATGCATCTAGTAGTAACTATGTATTAAGCATTCCTTAAGCACCTTACACTTATTATGTTATTCTGTTTTCATAATAGCTCTTAAGCATTGCTAAAGCAGTTTCTAGGTGAAATGAAAGTTGAAGAAGGTTAAACAAAGCCTTAAAATTTAATTGCTGATGAAAATGAGCATTCCTTTACTAATGAGGCTTACTCCGAAGTCTCCATTCTTAGCCTCCGAGTCATACTCCCTAGATTAGTAATTGTTGACCCTGGCCATGTGTTTAATTGTTTAAAAGCACTCATCACATTTTTCTGGGACCCAGACCAGATTGCCATAACCATAATATTGAAGGCTGAGGACCAGAGGTTGCAAAAGAGTTGTGCAATGTGATTTATATGATTTCTGTATCCAGCCACAGTAAGGAAACTAAGTGTTACAGTGGACTTAGGAAGGCCTCACATTTGAGATTTTATGTCATAGCAACACAACACCAAAGGGCCATACAATTTCACTTTATTTTCCTTCTTTTTTTTTATTGCCCAAGGAACACACCAAAGAACATCCTTTGTAAGAAAACAAAGTTATTCTTCTTTGTGGAGGAAGAAAGAGTTGCTATTGTCATGACCTTGAATAATCTTTTATAGATAGGTGTGGGAGTATGACTTTTTTCTCAGAGTCTGAGAAGTAACAGCATCTGTGTACTGACCTGAAAGAATGTGTGGAATACATAGGATGAGGAGAGGAACTACTACCCAGTTTGGATCAAGAAATGTTAGGGTGGGCGGATGTGGGTTGATTAGTAAGGAGGGTGTAATGAATAGTGCATTAGTGGGACCCCTTCTTCACATTTGTAAGTGTCGTGTAGTTTGTAATGAGATGAATAATAGAGTTACAATGCATGCTTTGCAACATGTTGCTTTATCCAAACAAATACAAGGCAGCTCAGATAAAGCCATAAAATCAGCTCAGTGCGGAAAAACAGAGCAGTGGTTTTAAAGATTTGCTTTTCAGTTCTAAACTGAGGCTAATTCATCCAGACAACTACCCCAGTTTCTTCATTCTGCTCAGAAAACTATATATATAACCGAGACCAGAAGCTTTTAAGTATTGTCTCCACTGACATCATTTACCACAACATCATTCTAAAGTGGCATATAATCAACTGATTGGTCATGTATATGAAGAGATTTGTTCTGTGATTAAAAGGAAACGCTTCAGCCGATTCCAAACAGGCAAAAACCTGGTTAGGCTGTATCACACCTAGCAAGCTTAACAACAAACTGCCACAATTATACAACATCTACATGCTTAAATTAAGGGCAAAACTCCGATGTTGAGCATAGTAGGGCACTTAAAACAACACTAAAATTAGATATTCAATGCTCTCGTCAGTGAAAAAAAGAAGGAAGAAGCATTTTTTTTTTTTACTAATTACACTTTATTCACTTTGTATCCCCTCTTAAGTCCCTCCTTCCTCCCCTCCAGATCCCATCCTCCCTCCTCCTTCTTCATGCATGCCCCTGCCCAAGTCCACTGATAGGGGAGGTCCCCCTCTCCTTCCTTCTAATCTTAGGCTATCAGATCTCATCCAGAGTGGCTGCATTGTCATCTTCTGTGGCCTGGTAAGGCTGCTCCCCCTTCAGGGGGAGGTGATCAAAGAACAAGCCAATCAGATTATGTCAGAAGCATATTTTTTTAATACTTTCACAGGGCAGTGTGTCTCCTGTTGGAGTAGATTTGTTTGAAATCCTACAAAACTAACTGACAGTACTGGCACTTCTTTTTAGGCATTGTGTCTCTTCTTACTGCACCTACAATGAAAGAGAGTGGATTTTTCCATTTGATAGATGCAAAAAAAAAAATCATAATTCAGCAATACTAAGTAAATCTCCTAAGGCCAAGAAAGCTGTGGATGTCAATTCTTATATATTTAAGTTTCTCTAGCTGAATGAGTCAAATAAAGGTATATAGTGCTGCCCATAAAAAAGAAAGTTAAAGAGGCAGAGAGGAAAGCAGTAGAAACTAAAATCTTGTGTTTCAGTTAAGATTAGTCTGACCACAATTTGCAATTGTGAACCTGTTTCGAATGACCAAACTGTTCTCAGTGAAAAAAAAAAAAAAAAGTATGGCACATCATGGTAACTTATTCCCTAGCCTAAAGTCCTATCTCAGTGCCTTCTTGGTCACATGACCAAGAAAAGGTTGTAGAGTTTCCTCACTCACCCTTCTAAGTGGCTGCAGCTAACAGAGGTTGATACTTACCGATTTGTACAGGACTACTGCGCAAACACCTCAGCCTCTGAGCCGTCCCAATACTCAAGCAGGAATTAACCCAGAGTCAGTGATTAGAGAAGAAGCATCTCTTATAAGGCTTCCTGTTCAACACAGTGTATGTTTTCTGATACTACTGTGCTTAGCTTTCAAGAGGCTACTGAGCTCCTTGGAGAAGTGCCAGGGATAATTCATTGCTTACTACACTGCTCAATACTCGCAGGTACCTTTGCCTCTTCTGTGTACATTCAGATACAGTGTAAATGTCCAGGAGGAGAAGGCTGGGGAATTTTCTCAAATCTCCACACAGAAAATGTCAAGGAGGCACTTGCTTTCCTTATAGAATAGAAAAGACAAGGAGTGGGGAAAAAACCTATTGAATCATGTAAAATTTTAAATCAGAAGGAGAGGTTTGGAGAGAGGTATCCTTTCTTACTTCTCTCCTATAATACTCTTTTTAAAAATTCTCTGTGGGGTTATGGAAGAAGTGGTTGATTAGAAACAAAAATATCTCATTCACTAAACAAAACCACTTTGATAAATGTTAAGAGTAAATTTTATAAAGCATCATTAAATCACAGTTTTATGTCACGGTAATATTTGTTTATGCTATATTTTATTGTAAATTTTCCTGTGTTCATATTTATTGTCCTCATACTACTTGGGATGTTCTTCGAATCATAATGAAATATCATTATTGTAATTCAATTATATGAATAACAATCAGTCCAAAGCTGTCTGTATTTCTAGTAGCCTGAAAGCCATAAACACATCTAGGAAAAATACTAATTTTCAGTCTGAGAAAAATACAAAAATGGTAAAAAGAATCTACTTCTACATTCAAACTAGAACACAGTAAAAATCTACTTTTTGTGGTATTGTAAGAGAGGCAAGATGGCTCTTCTCACCTAGCAAATTATTTTATAGCATAATTGAGTCATGGTTTGTTTCTTTTAGAAAAATACTTATTCTACATTTACAAATGTACTGATGATTGCTGTTCTCTGCGGTATCTGGCTTAAGCACTTACATGATTTACAAGGCATGAATTTCCTTCTCTGTATACTGGAGTGTGGTAAATTGGTAAAGGCCGCATGAAATTACAGAGATTGTCAACGGAGAAATGCACTAAATTCTATTTATGTGTCTTTGCAGCTTACAAATTTAATGAGGCTGAAATCTAAAGAATGAAAATATTTCCACTACAAAAATAAAAAAGGGTTGGAATGAGATCTTGGTTCATTGCATGCCTAAGATCCCAAAGACCCAAACAAAATTTTTTCTTTCATATGATCACATAGAGTGAGAATGAGTCAGTGTTCATTAGATCTTTGTTTAAAAGACATCAAAGAGATGCTGACAGTCTCACTATTTCATTCCCCTTGCTATCATCTATGTAGACATAATATCCTCTATATTCAGGAAGCCTGAAGCATAGTATAAATTTTTGGTACCTCTCATGGAATGTGTATTGTGCAGCTACTTGGCCCTGAATTTATAAACTAAGAATTAAGTGTCACTTGAGTGGAAAAAATTATTTGAAGGAAATACAATGTGATTCACCTCTAATGAATGCTTTCATAAGTCTCTGGAAATGTAATTCTCTTAGAAACAGGCCAAGAAATGATTCTTTCCTTTCATATTTTATCTAACAATTTTTAAAGTCAAATAATTCACCAAAGCTAAGAAGTGTCCTTTTATTAACCAGAAGTATGCATAGAAATTCCGTGTGCTTTCTTACAAGAAAGTTAAGTGAAATTAATCTTCCCTAACCCAACAAATACATTAAGTACAATGAGAGCACTTGAGCAGATATGAATACATAAACTTAATGTTTTCCTTCTCAGTCTGCTTGAAGCAACTAGTATAGCAGTTACCTCCTTTACAACCCAATCTTTGTTCATATAAATGTTTACATCCTCACTTGTTGTCTTCTGGCCAGCCAGAAGAGGAGTTAGAAGAGAAAGAAGGGGATTCAGCCATAGGTGGATGTCCAGGAAGAACCAGGAGCTTAGCAAGGAAAGCTATCAAGTGCAGTATATCTCGGATATGCTGAGAGGAAGACAAGTTGACAGAGAGGGTTGAGAATAGAATAATACTTGCTCAGTTATTGTGTTGTGAAGCTTATTAAGAAATAAATATTAAGAGTCTCAATTATTTGTGTGATAGCCGGGTAAAGAGATAAACTGGGAAATAAATACAGCTTTATAAAAACAACTTTAACAGGATCCTGAGTAGAATGTATTCTCTGGTGTTGGAATGGAGTGTTCTGAAGATGTATGTAAAGTCTATTATATGTATTTTAGCATTTACTTCTGATATTTCCCTGTTTGTTTTCTGTCCAGACGATCTGTCTATGGAGAGAGTGAAGTATTAAAATTGCCTAATGTTATGAAGCTGGAGGTAACAAGTGCCCTTGTTTTTTTGTTTTTTTTTTTCATTATTAGAAAGAAATAGCCTTTATCTCTCCTGATTTGTTTTAGTTTGAAATCTAATTGGCAGATATTAGAATATTAACACCAAATTGCTTCCTTGTCCCATTAGCTTTGAATATTCTTTCCATCCTTTCACTTTGAGGAGGCTCTCACCTGTAAAGGTATGGTGAATATATTATAGTCAACATATGGGTTTTTTGTTTCTTTTCTCTTATAAATTACATCCCAGACTGCAGTTTCTCCTATCTCCCCTTCCCTCAAGTCTCCCTTCCCTCCTCCCCATTTGCTTGGATCCACCCCTGCTGTGCCTCCTCTCAGAGGCACCAGGGACATCAACCAAACACAGAATAACTAGTTACTGTAAGACCAAGAATATACCATCACATCAAGTCTGGACAAGACAACCCAGTAGAAAAAAAGGGTCCCACAATGAAGCAAAAGAGCAGGCGACAGCCCCTGCACCCACTGTTAGGCTTCCCACAATAACACCAAGCTACCCATATACACAGAGGACCTAGATCAAACCTCTAATGGCTTCCTGACCTCTGCCCATTCCTGTGAGTCCCAGTCAGTTGATTCTGTGGTGTTCTCTTGGTGTGTTCCTAACCTCTCTGTATTTTTTTTCCAGTCCTACTTTCCCCTACTCCTTGGGACTCTGTGCTCTTCCCAAACGTTTGGCTGTGGAACGCTGCATCTGCTCCCATCAGTTGTTGCATGAAGTCTCTCTGATGATGATTCTGCTAGGCTGCGGTCAGTCCCAGAACACATGCAGGGAAGACAAACTGTAGAAAAAAAGGGTTTTATGAATGTGTTGGTATCTTTATCCTTCCATTTGAGGCCTTTTCTGGTTACAGAAGATGGCCAGTTGAGGCTTTCTGTACCCCATTACTAGGAGTCTTTGCCAGAGTTACTCTTGTAGATTCCATGGAGTTTCCATTGCATTTGGTTTCCACCTCACCCCCAAATTACTCCTCACATTCAGTTGGTACTCCACTCAATTCCGCTGTCTCCAACCCCTATTCCCACTCCACCTGTGAAATCTATTCTCTTTCCCCTTCCTGGGGAGATACTTTCCTCCTACTGTAAGTCCTCCTTGTTGCTTAGCCTTTCTGTCTGTACTGTGTCATGATTGCCTATTACTTTATAGCTAATATCTACTTATAGGTGAGTACATACTATGTCTTTCTGGGTCTGAATTACCTCACACATTTTTTTTCTAGTTCCATCCATTTCCCTGCAAATTTTATGATGTCATTGTTTTCAATAGCCAGTAATATTCCATTGTGTAAATGTACTGCATTTCTTCATCCACTCTTAATTTGAGGAACATGTAGGTTGTTTCCAGTTTCTGACTTTTATTAATAAAGCTGCTATGAACATAAATGAGCAAGTGTCCTTGTGATAGGATGGAACATCCTTTGGTTATATGCCCAGGTTAGCTGAATCTTGAGGTAGATGTTTTTTCAATTTTCTGAGACTTCCATATTGACTTCAAAAGTGACTGTACAAATTTGCAATGGAGAAGTGTTCCCCTGTCTCTGTATCTTCACAACCATGAGCTGTCACTTGTGTTTTTGTTCTTAGCCATTCTGTCATTCATATGATGGTATTTCTAAGTCATTTTGATTTCTTGGATGGTTAAGGATGTTGAACATTTTTTAAGTGTTTTTCAGCCATGTGAGATTTTATTTTTCTATTGAGAATTCTCAGTTTAGATCTGTACTCCATTTTCCACTTGGATTATTCAGCTTGTTGATGTCTAGTTTCTTGAGTTCTTTATATACTTTGGATAGTAAGCCTTATGTCAGATGTGGAGTTGGTAAAAGACTTTTCACTCTGTGGACTGGCCTTTTGTCTTTTTGACAGTGACCTTTGCTTTACAGAAACTTTTCAGTTTCATGAGCTCCTGTTTATTAATTGATGAGCTTAGTGCCTGCATTGTTGATGTTCTGTTTAGGAAGTTGTCTCCTTAACTCAAAAACAGTTAGTGCTCTTCTATATACAAATGAAAACTGGGTTGAGAAAAAAATCAGGAAACAACACCCTTCACAATAGCCATAAATAATATAAAATATCTTGGGGTAACTCCAACAAAGCAAGTGAAAGACTTGTATGGAAAAACTTCAAGTCCTTGAAGAAGGAAATTGATGAAGATATCAAAAAATGAAAATATCTCTCATGCTCATGGATCTGTAGAATTAACATAGTAAAAGTGGCCATTCCACCAAAAACAAGCAATCCCCATCAAAATCCTCAACATAATTCTTCACAGACCTTCAAAGAACAATACTCAACTTCCAGCTCCAACTGATATTTACAACACAACTCTTATGCCTAAGCCTCAGAAAATACCACAGAAAAATGTGTGGAAAGATTGGGAGAACCAGAAGACCAAGTAGTCTGTAGTGACATACTGTTTTGTATACATGACAGGGAAACTATACCCTTGCAATTTCAACTATATGATTTTCTGAACAAGATCTGAAAACTACAACAAATTTACATGTCAATGTGAATGAGTGAAATATCACAAGGCCCCACCCCTAAATAAGGAGCTATAGTCAATTTAGAACAGCTGAAAGAGAGAAAAAAAAATCAGTCCTCAAGAATGAGCCCTCTGGCAGGTTACCCAACTCCACGTTCTCAGATATAAACACTTATACACATGGACAGTACTAAATGAGCTCAGGATCTTGTATTTATAGATAAATTGTGTGTGTGTGTGTGTGTGTGTGTGTGTGTGTGTGTGTATAAAATAACTAGATCAACTAGGGCTGTACAAAGTGTCAGGGTTTTCTTGTGAAGCATAATGAAATCAAGCAGAACACCAGAACTCCAAATTGTGTGAAATGGCCTCTTTTTTTTTCTAAAAACTAATAGTTCAGGTTCAGCAATGATTCTAACCCTGCCGATGAGGGTGAATTTAGGATTGTAGCTTGGTGTACAGGTGACCAATGATTGTCCTATTGATTCAGTTTGTTTAGGGTTTCACTTTCAAGTACACATTGCCCTGCTCTTTGTTTGGGTCTGAAAATATTTGACTGCTTTCCCATTCAGATTCCTTCCTTCAGATTTGAAAGGGAAGCATGTCTCAAAATCACAGGCTCAAGGAGCAGTTAGTGTCCTATGACACTAGAAATGAAATAAAACCACTGCTTTTTATAATTGCCATTGTTTTAGTTAAAGGCTTCTTTTGCTGTAATAAAGCATAATGGCCAAGAGCAAGTTGTGAAGAAAGGTGTTTATTAACAAGTCCACATCTGAGCAGAGGTTCTAGGTTATCTCCATGAATGGTCCTTGTTTGGATATCAGTCTCAGAAAAGACCCCTGTGCCCAGATTTTTTGGTTCTGTTGTTCTCCTTG
>REGO01000098.1:2686321-2697606 GCA_010120015.1 Rhombomys opimus
TGCTTGGAGGCATGGAGTGCCTGGGGAAATCCCAAAATTCTCAAAACCGACAATGGGCCAGCTTACACCTCTCAAAAATTTGCGCAGTTCTGTCATCAAATGGGGGTGACCCACTTAACAGGTCTCCCATATAACCCTCAGGGACAGGGTATTATTGAACGTGCTCCGGAGCGCCTCACCTGAAAGCTCGCAGCAGCTGAAGATGATCTTCCAACGAATACACCTGCAACTAATTCCAGTTCTCACTTGGATCCTTCTAAATCGGGTTCCTAGTCTTCATTCTCGAAGATTGCTCACAGATGGCTTATTATCCTGGGTTTCTTCCGCCTTTTCTTATTTTAAAGAATGGGTGGGCATGGGAATGTTTGGTGCAGCATTTTGTTGTGGCTTAGTGTTTTTACTCTGGTTGTTCTGCAAACTCAAAACCCAACAAAAACGTGACAAGGTAGTGATTGCATAAGCACTAGCAGCCCTAGAGCAAGGATCATCTCCGGATGTTTGGCTATCTATACTAAAAGATTGATGGACAGAAATGTTGCCTCTGCCTTTGCAGTTGCAGAGCCAAAGTATATAGGTTTACAGCCCTTGCACTCCCTGGGATTTATTTCCATTGCACGGTGAATGGGTGTAAACCTAATTTTCATTGTAAACCAAATAGTCTGGAAAGTCAGTGACGGAAGAGGGTAAATGAGTCTCCATCCACCTAAGACAGGACAGCCTCGCCATGAGGAGGCTGCTCCAATGACGGGTAACGGCCGAGCATTGCCTTCCACCAGGCTCAGATGTTGGTAATGTTTATAGGTTGGCATTGCACTAACTTGGCTAAGAGGACTTGCTGTTTATTGAAACAAAAAGGGGGAGATGTGGAGAGCCGAGGTTCAGACGCCATTACAAGATGGCGCCGGCATCTGGTCTCTGTACTGGTAACAAGCTTTGGGGCGCATCTGCTGGATGTGAAAGCGCGCCAAGCCACTGGCCGACCCCGGGGCTGTCAGATGGGTAATGAGTAAGCAGCCAATCAGGGTATGACACGTCACTCCACGTCACTTAGGTGCGATCAGGGCTTATTTAAGCAGCACCACTTTGGGGCCTGGGGTCTTCCTCCTTTCATCGCTTGATAATAAAGCCTGCTGCAGAAGGATCCTGTTGTCCCTGTGCGTTCTTGCTGGCGAGACGATTACGCGGGTTGCAACACAGAAATGCCTTGGTATTACGTTCTTGACATTGTCTACTTCAGAATCCAAAATTCTACTTTTAGGGTTTTTTTTTTTTTTTTTCAAATAAATTTCTTGTTTTGAGGTAAATGTATCTCCAGTGGCAGTTTGAGAAATAACATTTGCTTCATCCTGCTATCCATAATGTTTGCATAATCAATTACAATACCACAACCAGGACACCAGGAGTTTATAATCTATAAATCACATCAAAATTTAACCAGATTTGAATATTTGAGTGTTCATTCAGTTTTGTGCAATTTTGGGACATATGTACACTTGAGTGACCATCACCACAGTACAAATAAAGTAATAATACAAGTTAAAGGTGTTTGGTCATGTCAGGGGTACATAGCCATCTGTTACAACTATAGCTGGTTAGCTTCTCTTTCTGCCGACTTTAGGCTCTAGCAACAAGAACTTTTGTTACACATACTTTATAATGTTGTCATTTCATTAACTTGATACACCTGGAATCTTATTGGATGCAATAATTTGCATGGAGTGATTTGCATAAAACTTTGGATGGGGATCTTTCTTTGCCTGTGGCTGTCTAAGTGTTGTTGTTGTTGTTTTTTCCAACTAGTAACATACTGCTTATAAAGGCATTATTAATCATTCTACTTTTGAAGTCACTATAATCATTCTTTCCTCAACTTACTACAAATGCCTTGAAATCTGTTAAGGCTATTATTATATCAATACAACGGTGTGTTCATTTTGGTGGCCAAGTGGCATTCCATGGTAGAAATTTTCCAAAGTTGGTTTAACAGTTCACTCATTTAAAGACGTCTATGTCATTTTCAATTTTGGCTATTGTGAACAAATCATTACAAACAAACTTGTGAAGAATTTTTTGTGAGTTTAAGTTTTTCCTTGTCTAGGGCCAATGCACTACAGTATGACTGTAGGATGTTTAGTTTCTAACAAACTCATTGAATAAATTTCTGGAGTGGATACTCCATTTCAAAATCTCTCCAGCAGCACATGATTTGGACCTAACAACAGTTATTTTTTAGTAATGGTAGTAGTCGCCATCATAGTAGTAGTAGTAGTAGCAGTAATACATTTCTGACAGATTTATAGTATTATGTCATCATGGCTCTAATCGCATTTTTGCTAACGAGATATTACAGTGAACAGCTTTATGTCTTTATTTGCTTTTTTCATAACATCTTCACTGAAAATTTTTTATTCTATTGACTAAACGATTGTATGTGATTATAGATTTTTATGTGCATGACATTTTCATCCATACTTATTTTATCAGATATATGAATTCACTTTATCCCAATTTTACTTATAGCAAGTTTTCACATAAAGAAAAGTATATTTTGATGAGATCTGGCTTAATTTGTCATTATTTATGCTTTTCTGTTAAGCAAGAGAGAGAGACAGAGAAAGCTTGTTACCTATGTATTGATAGCAAAGGTACTTTCATGTGTGTTTTACTTAAAAAATTATAATTTAATATTTTACAATTAAATCTATTATCACTTGTTTCAGTGCATATATGAATTAGTATGGGCTCTTGATATGCCTGAGGTTGTTTACTGTTTCCAGCCAGAAACACATGTTGAAATATTCTTTCATGGGAATCTCTAACAATTTTACAAAAGTCAAAAACCAAAACATTCATTTTTTTAATTTCATATCTTATTCTTAACACATTTACTTAGATTTTCATTTCACACCCTTTGAAAATTTAATTTAAAATGGATTACACATGAAAAAAGTCGAGGATTTGTTAGGACTTATCTATTCGATTGTTTCTGAATGCCAAATATAAATCTATTTTAATATTTTTATACTCTGATAAATGACCTAAGGAAGTAAAGGTAATGCTTATTTATGGTGCTTATTTTCTCCAAATATTCTTGTTAGAAAAAAAAATCATTAAAGTACAATACATTTAGTGTATTACCTTTATCTCTTAATATGGTATAGCTGAACTATGAATTACAATATACCTTGCTGAAAACCATACACGTCTGTGCTTCTGTGACTTGTACCATTTTTCTAGAGCACAGCATACGGGAGATTGGAAGGCTTTATAAGCCACACTGCTGATACTTTGGATTTTACTCTATATAGAACGATGGCATAGTGATTGACCTGTGAATTCCCGAGAACCTTTCTGTTGAACCTATCTATTCATATCAGAAGCGCAGGGGATTATTTTATTAAATGCATGGTGTTACTGTCCCACTGAACTCAGAGCTTCATGTAATATGGGCATCTGTTAATTCCTGGCACACTAAAGATGGTAAAGTCCAGCACAAGATGGGTGGTCTGAAGTTTTGACCAGCAATGGATGGCAACACCCATTCTATGGTCAAGTTTGTAAATTATGTTGTATCGGTTTAAATGAGCCTCTTTTCTTTCACCTTTCAGGGACTATTGACATTTAATGGGTTTTATCAGCAGACAACATTTAGTTATACTGTGCCACACTTTAAAAATGTGGACACTGGAGGAATCCAAGATGGTGGTGGCCAGCACACACCATATTGAGGGGCATAGGATCTGAAACTCCAAAGTTGGTAAGTGGAGGGCCAGCTGAATCCAGAACATAGACATTGAAGCTTCCTGAGTGAGAGGGGACAACCTGTGGGAATTGGGTGTACCCTATCTCTAACTTATACTGTCAAGTCTTTCTCTGATTTGTCATTTTGTGTGCCCCTTAATTAGACTTCACTTTTAAACATGGCTGTTTCCTTCTGTAAATTAACTTTATCTTCACTGTTTGTAATAAAGGTGTGTACTAAGGGGTTGTCAGTATTTCAGCCAGATCCTGCTCTAACTAAAGGCTTATCTGCATTCCAACCAGATCATATAAATCTTGAAGGTCTTTGGATATAATTCCTTGACAGGGCAGTCATGTTGCTGGATTAAACCATATGGATAAAACCATAGATAACAAAATAGAAAATTTACTTAGAATCATAATTTGGGTTTATGTATACATTCTTGACCATTTTGGATATTTGTAGCTGTAACTTTTTGAATAGGCATGGTCAGGTGTTAATATATCATCTTTTATGTAGAGGGCTGTTAGAAGAATTATGACATGGATGGTAAAGTCATCGTTCCACAGCTTGATTGGTTCTGTGTCTTTAGAAACAGGATATCTAAATTTGATACCTAATGAGCATCAGCTGAGAGCAATAAAAAAAGAAAAGCTGACAGAAGAATAATTGAACATTTGTTTGATGAAAACAAGCAAAGAGACAGTATATTTATTAGTCCTATTATGTGTGTGAATTCACAGCTGTGTGAATTCAGGGAAGCCACTTAATTTCTAGGTTCTCCACTTCTTCCAATATGTGAGGAAATAGTCAGAAGTCACCAGGTATGGCCATAATTATGAAGACTTAATATTAAATCACATATCCATCTTGTATTAGCCACTGAACTTTGGCTAAATATATAAAATATTTATAGTCTAAGTTCTTTACAAAATGGAGATAAAGTGTCAAGGGCTTAAAGTTGTAAAAATTAAAATTATGTATAAAGGTAAGTAATTACCCTGGAGTCAAACAGATTCTAAGGAAAAAAAAAGAAATGTCTGAAATCATCTTTTTGTAATTATTCAAATAAAATGAGGCAATTCTCAGAGGCTCCTGGGTTTAGGTTTACAACCTAGTTACTGGGATATGATGTCTTAGATATAAATCTGAAACACTTTTGCTATGCAAGGGATGAAGAAACTTCATGGATGACAACTGCCCTGACTGAGTCAACAGCTGTTGGTAGCCAACTATGTGGAAAAACCCAATGACTGTTCTTGTGTGGGTCATAATGGATAAGCACATTTTAATAATAAATTCCAGACTGTCATCCACATTTTTGACCTTGCTCTTTTCTTTGAGGCACACTACTCATAACGTAGATTCTATTTTTTCTAAACTTTAAAATATTCTAAATGCTTTTTTATGAACTTTATTATAAAAGAAACTTGCAAATAAAAATATGACTCATCAAAATCAACCACATTTAAACTTGATGAAGCTGTATTTTTCTGTATTTGTTGAGGCATTTACATTGATGTGCTGTTTCTTACATAAATATTTCAACCAGCACAGCAAAGCCTACATCATTGAAATCTGAAAAAAAATACAGAATGCACATTTCTGAGGGTCATAGTATTTGTTACACTTAGGTTCAATGCTGAGAACACTGTGAGCCATGTAGAATACTAGGAGGCATATGAGCACCACCTCTTCCGAATTAAAAAAAAAGCCTTTTCCCATGACGCAATTCAGATATTTACTTGAACATAAAAATCCGTGCTGTCTGTATTTTCTTCAGACTGACCCTTACTATGGGTTTAACTGGAGCTTTCAGATACAGAGAGCAGTTCTTAAGAAAATACATATCCCCAAATTTACTCCTGTTGGTGTAACACCAATCTAGGACTGCCAGATAAAATACAGGACACCACAACTTTTCTGTTTAAGAAAAATAGCCAGGAGATAACCTAGAACTCCTGCAGAGATGTAGCCCATGGAAGCTCAGTCTTCATGTGAGTTTCCTAGTAAGGGGAACATGTCTCTAACATGAACTCAGAGGCTAGCTCTTTGATCACCATTCCCTGATGGGAGAACAGCCTTACCAGGCCACAGAGGAAGACAATGCAGCCAGTCCTGATGAGACCTGATAGGCTATGGTCAGAGGGAAGGGGAGGAGAATCTCCTCTATCAGTGGACTTGGGGAAGGGCATGGGAGGAAAGGAAGAAAGGAGGATGGGACTAGAAGGGACTAAGGGAGGGGGCTACAGCTGGGATGCAAAGCGAATAAACTGAAATTAATAAAAAATAAATGAATTTTAAAACTCAAAATAAAAAGTTTATACAAAGAAAAATAGCATTTAATTGAATATTTTGATACATTTTTTTCTGCTCAATCATTGGTTGATTTTAGACTTAATTATTTTTTTATGACGCTATAATAAACATAGGAACACAGACCTCTATTCAACACATGTAAGTTTTTTGAGACGTGTGTTCCTTTCCATAATGAATGTCTAATCTTTGGTTCCTAACTACACAGTTTAAGTGTTTCTTTTCTTCCACATTTTCCCCAACAACTGTAATCTTTGTAATAATATCAACTCTAAGAGTTGTGAGGTGACACCTTAGTATACATTCTCCTGCTGATGATATTGGACATTTTTCAGATATCTTTTGACCCTTTGTATTTATTTTTAAAGATATGACTATTCCATTTTTATGAAAATATCAACATGTACTCTTAGCATTGAGGTGTTTTAATTTATTGTGATATACTTTAGATATCAATCCCTTACAAAATATGTAGATTTCTAATAGCTTTCTTCTAAAAGATATCCTGTAGATTATCTCTTCTCTCTGTTGGTTGTTTCTTTGCTACACAGATTCTTTTAAATTTAAAGTAATTCTATTTGTTTATTTGCATGTCTAATCAGCCAGGCTAGAAAAATTCTCTGAGAGACGATGAAGCAACTTTGAGGAAGTTAGAGAGCATTAAACATTCTTGTTAGTTTATGAACCAACCAGCAGTGCTGACATGTGACATATTTTCATTGCTCATTCAGGATCATCATCTGGCTTCCCAGCATCTGTTTCCATGTTATCATCATTGATGTTTTGTGGATGAAATAGTGGCAGTTCTAATTTTTGCCCAAAAAATACCAACAAAAGATTTTTAAATTCAACAACATATAAGCATGCATTACATAATGAAAATTTAGAATTTATTCCAGATGTGTAAAGCAGGAATAACATTAAAATGTATCAACTTTCTATTGATATAATATCAATTTTCTATATGAGAAGTATTTTTCTTTGACAGTATGGCCACTAGTAGGTTCCTCATATAAACATAAACAAGATTGTTTCAATTGACAGTGAAAGTTATTGGACAAATTCCAACATTCATTCATGTTAGGTTTTTCAGAAAACCAGAAATGGAGAGGTCCTTAACTTGTTACAGAATATCTTCAAATTTACTCTGCAGCTAACATCATATTTAAGGGTAAAGATCTAGATCATTAAAGAGGAGGAGTTGGTTTAAAGAGATGTTGCACTGGAAAATTTTAAGGGTATAAAATATATGTATACTTTAATGATGGACTTAGGATACTATTTATTTCCCCAAATCCACACTAACTTGCAGCACAAGGGTGCAAACTTAATGTCTGTAAAAATTAAAAACTCTTTAGGAGTTCATGGTGGAATTCTGACAGTAATAAAACAAGTTAACTGTATTAAAAATGTATAAAATCACTGAAGAATATAAAGTAGAAAATGCTGACCTAGGTAAAAATGAGAGGAATCTGTAAAACTAACGGCAAGATGAATTGTACACAGGATAGTACTTTAGTTAATAACATATTTTCCCACAGGAGTACTGTTAATGATTCTTATACTGCTATACATGTGAACAAGAGTTGAACAATTATGTAAATGTATGGCAATGTGCATGTCAGGTTTATCACCCTTAGTATCATCAGCGATATGCAAGGGCAATAATCTAGAAAGATCCAGGAGTTAGTAAATTAAAATTCAGTATATGTCTTAACTCATGTTTTGCTTTAACATAGGATATAGATGGTTGAAAGTATAAATATTAGTAGCTGTACACACATACATCTATTAGTATTTACTTACAAATTTGATACACTGTCAAGTAAGAAAACTTAGAAATAAAACACATATGTCTCTTTCTATAGACATTTAGTTTGTTCAGGATTAAACAACCACTACTTTGTTGATCAACATATTTCAGCTTTAAGCAGTAAAAGCTCTTCCTGTTGACTCTTGTGTTTCTCTGACAAACTGTGTGTGTGTGTGCTTATGAGCAAAAGTAAGAAATTCTTACTTTTGTTGTTAGAAGATATTTTATTTGAAACACATATTGTATATTTCTACCTCAACTTTGGATCATCTACTTCTAAACGATTTGTAAAAGCTTTAATGAGGATAAAATATTAGATTAACAAAGTAGTAGAGGTTTAATGAACAATCTAAATGTCTGTACATTGGTTTCTACATTAGGTAGAATAAGTATTTCCCATGCAGAAGAACTCCAACTCTGTATGCAGAAACTCTTCTTTTAAAGAATACTCTACTGTTTCACTGTGGGCTGTGTTTAATATAAAGTAGAAAAGGAAAGAGGGAGCTTTGCATGAGATAACTTTTACAAATACTGACTTAGTTACCAATTAAAGTTAATGCCAACAACAACCATTCTTGCTTATAGAGTGTACTCTGAAATGCAAATGACACTATATGCCTATGGTATCCTATCAACTGCAAACAGTGCTGGTGCAACCATGGAGAAAACAGCCAGGAATATCAGTCACAGGTACTTGCATCAGGTATATAGAATGCATAATTGGTAATTTTCAAAAATACCTCTTAACTAATGTAATCTTAGAAACTATCACAGACTAGTACACTGAAACAGTTATGAGTAAATATTATGTGGGACCCAGAATGGAGCACGGAGATGAAAAAAGGACTATTCCAGTAAAAGTGTCTTGTTGCTATGATTAAATATTTAAGAGAAACAGCTGGTGAGGCAAAAGACTTTGACCCATTGCTTCAGAGATTTTCATCCACTGTGATGAGGAAAGTGCGACAGGTAGAACAATTCACCTCATAGTAGACAGAAAACAGAGAGGATGCACTTCCTCTTCTTTTTTTTTTTTTCAACCCAGGTCCCCAAGGCCTATTTCATAGTGCTGTCCACATTTGGAATAGATGTTCTATTAGTATATCTTCTCTAGAATTATAATCTCAGAAATAACCAGCAGTATGCTTAACATATCTCCAAAGTTCTAATCAATCCAATCAAGGTAAAAATAGCAATTAGCCACCATAAGAACATCAAGTTAAAAGCATCCACCTACTATGATAGTACTGGGGGAAAGAAGATATCAACAGTCTTATCCGGTGCTGCACCTTGTAGGGTACAACACTAACCTACCAAACAAAAGGAGTTCAGTGATATAGCAAGCAACAAAGCTTTTCACAGGAGTAGTCAACTGTTTTCTTTAATAACTTTGAGGCCTTCTCTACAGGAGGGAATTCAGGAGGGAATACCTCTACAGGAGGTACTGTCAACATAGCCAAAAAACATGGCTAGGGAAGTCATTTATTCAAAGAAAACCTATTGGTGTTATTTTTCTAAATTGTTGTATTCTCGGACTGATTTCTAAATATTTGTATCTTATTATGGTTGAAGGTTCTTTTTAGTGCAATAGCTAGTGGTTATTTGTTTGGGATATGACCACTTGTAATTTTTCTGATCTTAGGGGCATGACTTTACACACATATGCATATGAACAGGGTTAACTGGTTTTAGTGTGTTAAAATATTAATCAGTTTTACAAAGGAAGATATGATGTTGGAGGAAAGGTGCAATGGGAAGTTCTGGTAAGGATAGTTGGAGTGTAAAAATCAACGGTGGATCATGACTTCCGTACAACAATGGATTGGATTCTCAAACCGTGTGCCAAAATAAACTTTCTTCCTTAAGCTACTTTTATCAGGTATTTTTCCCACAGCAGCAAAGAAAAGTAACTAATACAGGTATCACAGTACAAATGCCCAGAACTACTAAAAACCATCTTTAAGAAAGGATTATGCACATGGGATCATCTTAGAAGCTTCACTAAAGGAAAAGTTTCTGGTTTCTTTGAAGACTCAGTTGGGTCCTGTGATGTTTTGCTAGAGGCTGACTTGTGAGAGGGCAGGGATGTTTTTCTGCGAGCTCTCTTATACGAGGGTTGTGACTTTGGCTAGCTGACAAAAGTGGGTGGACTCTGAGGAAAGGAGACACATAGCAGCCCATGGACAGTGAGACATCAATTTTTGGATCAAGTTCACTGAACTGATCTTCAAGTATTAACACTTAATTCACAGAGAAAAATCTTTCAGAGAACTTCTTGGGGCAATTCAACTAAGTCTTGTGGCTTTCCCTGATTTGTCCTTATTTTCTGAATTATGTTGAATCTTGTTGCTGTTTGATGTTGGCCTTTGGACTGGACAGCTGGTATCCAGACAACGAAGAGTGGACCCATCCAAAGGAACTACTTCTAAAAAGGTCTACAACCTGCTTTGCCTAATAACCTTCTTTCTCCCCTACCACTGGTCAGTGGGTGGAAGGGAGGTAGAAGCATTTAGAAACCCTAAATAAAGTAGGTTTGGTGAAATATCTAAGCCTACACTGCACTTCCTTAATACTTAATCTAAGCCAAAGTACTGTGCATATTGCAAGGAATGTCATTGAGATAGGCTTGGTCTAAGGCTTGGGTTGAAAGAAAAAACTGAAAACCAAAGATAGGACATGTTCACTGTTAAGAGGTCCCTGTTACAAGCACATAGCAATGCTAGAAGATTCTGAACCCCATTGTACACTGACATCATGTTAACCAATGATTAATCTTTTGAATAAATTGAATTAATAGTCTCCAATAAAAATAACAGCCTCAATGCATGAAGAAACACACCTCTTTTCATGTCTAATAATTTCTTTCCTCCATCCGTATTGAGATACGCACAATCATAAAGAACAGTAGGTAAAAAACCTTTTGTTTTTATTTTAAACTGTAAGTCCCCAAGCATAATTTCTCTAGCATTTTATTTGTTGCAAGTATACTTACTTGAAGTGCAACAAAGACATAAGTGATTAAGAGTTAGAACTGGCAGTTCTTTCTTAAGAGGAGGCATGGGAGGTTTTTCTAAAGGGATGTTGGGATGTGTTGTATGAGAGAAGAATAAGAAGGAAGAAAAAAGCAAGAACACGTAAAGAAAAAGAGTATCAAAGAATTTTTATGTAGCCTTTTAAATCATCACATTTACGCTCCATGATGTAGGTTACAGAATTCTAATTGATGAAGTTACAGTTTCTGTTTTTTGCTTTGAAATTCCAAATGAGGCTCTTGCACAGGTCCATCAGGTAGTTCTTGTGATGAATCAGTGGGACATTAGAAGTCACAGCAAAGACTGTGGTGGAAAATCTAAGTTGTATGGAGAAGCAACAGAGAGTTAACACTTTCCCAAAATAAATTGCAAGCCATATTCT
>REGO01000098.1:2701021-2711883 GCA_010120015.1 Rhombomys opimus
TGAACTTAGCTTTTAATTAAAAATGTTATCATTAATGGCCAATGTACTTTCAACTGTAAAAAAAAATCATAACAAACAGAAAGAATCAGATTCTCTATGTCTACAGTAACACTGTACTTATTTAATATTCTGCACAGTTTATTGAGCATAAATAAGAAATCTGTTAATCAACCATTAGTTTGAAATATAAAATTTGATATATTATAATGCTGGCATACTATTAAACATAAAATAAAATTATGCTTATACTTTATGAATATTACTATAATTTTACTTTAAATTTTCTTTGTCTATAACTGCAAATATCTCTAAAATACTTTTCTTAAGCTTTCTTTGAGAAGCTGGTATTCTAAATAATTTTTCCATGTATTCTAGAATGATAAGAAAATAATGTGACTGGCATGTCACCCTTCTTTAGATATTCCTAGCTTTTCTTACAGAGGATACAGCTTCATCTACAATGGCAGTATTAAGAGAAAAATGAAGAATGGTCTTTGAAGTAAGACAAATTACACAGAAATATATTTTTATTTGTGCTGCATGACTTTGGGTAGGTTCCTTGACTTGTAGAATATATCAAAGCCTGTTAACACATATACTTCATACTGATACAGATAAAATGATCATTCAAATTTCAGGGTGTGCTTGTGTAAGTGATTTTGTCTACAATAAAATCCTACATAACTATAGATATTTCTACTCAAATAGATCCAAAGGCAATAATATATCTGCCCTGGTTTTTGCTCTGTAAAGCCCTCCATGAATGGAAGATTTTCTACAAGGCAAACTTCAAAGTGATTCTATGGCAAGTTCAGGTATGTAGCTACTTAGAATATACAGGGTACCTTTACGCAAACGGTAACAAAAGTAAGAAAACTGTGGAGAATGAATTGTTTCACCTCAGGCACAATAAGAAAGTTTAGTTTTAAGGATAGCTAGGTTAGCAAATTTATTTGCTCAAGAAAAAGCATATCTGTATAATATTTGAATCTACTCAACTTCTAAAGACTATTTATTTCCAGAAGGATTATTTCTAACCTCTCTTAATCCAATTGCCTAATATGCTAATGCATTTCAGGAATTAAAAACTCATTAGTAATTCTGAGGAGTATGAGCCCCTGCTCAAGGTTCTTTTTGTGCTAGTCAGCAACATTCAAAGTATATACTAATGATTCAGGTGATTCAAATGTTAAGCAACTGGCTTGAGTTTTGGATTAAAATTAATCTATTCACATATGTCTATGTCACTTTGTCCATCAGTGCTTCCCAAACTCTAGGTCTCGGTGACCCATTAATGAATAAATAATGAAAGCAATTTAATGTGTCAACATGAGTATTTTTAAACACAAACAGAAATATCATGAAACTGAGTCATAAGAAGGAAGAGTAAATTTGTCTCTTAGAAATCTATCAGTTGCTTATGCCTGCTTAAATGCACATGTGTGTTCACATGGCCACACTTAAGCAATGTATTGCACACTGTGACTGGGGTGTGCTTGGAAACTGCATCTTTCACAAGTTGTTTGAACACTTAAATACAACAGAGAAATTTTCCCTTCTAAAAATTTCTTTTTGTTGTTGTTTTTCAGTTTAGGGAGGACTGATCCATTCTAAAAAGAAAAAAAAAAAAAAAGAATTCACTAACTATCCCTCAAAATTTTCTTTGAAAATCAAAACAAAACAACAACTACAAAAACCTGTATTTTGAATGTTGAGAGGGCTTTTGTTCTGTTTCACTCTGCCTGAGACAATCGAAATCTTTGATGACTAATTCAAGGTAATGAATTTCAAAAGCAAATTGAAAAAGGAAATGTATAATACTATCCCAGCCATTTAACTCACAATAGAAGCTTCATGAGAAATGAGTACAACTATATCAGAAAGGATATAATGATGCTGGATTCATAGGTAAGGAAAGCAGTGGATGGGAACTGAAGCAAGAGGAGAAATGTATAATATACCAACCCAAGCAAACTAACTTTAGTGGTATGTAATGGTGGGAAGAAAAGGGATCAAAGTAACTTGAAGATACCTGTGTCAAGGAATGTCATAGAAACATTCCATTAAGTAAGAAAAGAACTCACTCATGTGTGTTTCTTTTCCCACAGAGAGTGCATATAGATGAGATCTTACCGCTTTTGACAGATGTACAGTTCAAAACTTCATAAATACTAACAAGCAATTATTTGAGTGCGTCTATAGCTACTGAGAAAAAGACTGTAATAAATATATTTTAGTATAGTTAGCCTAAGTAGTGAATGCAGAAGCTATGCGCCTATACTGTTTGAGGAAAATTATATTGAACTAGATGATTTTGAAAACTGACCTCACATCTTGAGATCATAGCAATATGTTGAGCAGAAGGAGCCACACATAAAAAAAAATATGATCAGAGATCAAAAGGAAACAGATACAAATTTGCCTAATGAACTAATGAAGCACAATTTCAAACAGAAATATTTATATCCCATGTAATATAAGTTAAAAAAATAATTCAAAGTGACAACATGTTATACCAGTTTAGTAACACAGGTGTTAGAGCGCTGGAAAAGAAAGAAGCATGGATGGAGTCAAATGCAGAGTAAGAGTTGGGGGCTCAAAAAGGGAACTAAGAATGACCCCGATTTTGAGGAATAAATACATCTGTAGCCAATGATACAAAAAAAAAAACAAAAAACCAAAAAACATGAGCTAGAACCTTCTATAGTTTTACACAACTACAGAAGACCGTTGTGCAGATAATAAACAACATAAAATGTGGATTATTGACTGACATGTTTGCATACTGGTTCAACATGGCACTCTCATTTGATATTTAAAATATAACTTAAGGTTAACAAACTTTGTTATACTCCCTGCAATCCTTATCTACTTAGCAATGTTTGTTTTATCTCTAAATAACAGTAACACAAAAATATGTGCTGATATTACTTCATTTTTTTTCTTTTCTTCTGTTTTATGTGCTTTGAGAAATCATATTTCTTAGGACAAAGGAGACTGACTGTTTAGTCTGTAAAGCCCCACATTCCAAGTATGAGGATATGAGTTTTATGTCTAGAACCCATGTAAAAAGCCAAGCATGTCTCTGATGGCTAAGGACGTTGAGCAGTTCTTTAAGTATTTCTCTGCCATTGTGTATTCCTCTACTGAGAACTCTCTGGTTAGCTCTGTACCCCATTTTTTAATTGGATTGTTTGATTTGCTGCTGCTTTTTAACTTCTTTAGCTCTTTATATATACTGAATATCAGCTCTCTGTCAGATATAGGGAGTTCCACAAGGACCAAATATATCTGGGCACAGGGGTCTTTTGTAAGACTGTTTCTCCAAACAAGGACCATGTATGGATGCAACCTAGAACCTCTGCTCAGATGTAGCCCTTGGTAGCTCAGTATCAAAGTGGACATCCTAGTAAGGGGAACAGGGACTGTCTTTGACCTGAACTCAGAGGCTGGCTCTTTGACTTTCCCCTCTCCACCCCGAGGGAAGAGCAGCCCTGCTAGGCCACAGAGGAGGACTTTGAAGCCAGTCCTGAAGACACCTGATAAACCAGTATCAGATGAAAGGGGAGGAGGTTCTCCCCTATCAGTGGACTTGGAAAGGGGTAGGAAGGAGATGAGGAGGGGAGGGTGGGATTGGAAGGGAAAGATGGAGCTAGATACAGCAGGGATACAAAGTTAACAAACTGTAACTAATATTAAAATAATAAAAATTAAAAAAAAAATGCCAAGCATGGTTATCGGCATTCAGAATCTCCGGGAAGGCTGAGACAGGAGGCTCTCTCAGACTTGCTAGCTAGCAGCCTAGCCTACTTACTGAGCACTACGCCAAGGAGATACCCTGTCTCAAAAATCAAAGAGAGTAACAAATTAATCTGTCCCCTGTTTTATACATGCATTTATGTGCATACATGCACACACACACATTAAAACTGTTTGTAAATTTCATGATTTCCTTGTTTTTAATTGTTGAATACTATTCCATTGTGTAAATGTACCACAATTTGTGCATCCATTCCTCCATTGAGAGACATTGGGTTGTTCCTAGATTCTGCTATTATGAATAAAGTTGCTATGAACATGGTTGAGCAAATGTCCTTGTTGTATACTTAAGCATGTTCTGGATATATGCCTAGGCGTGGTATAGCTGGATAATGAGAAATCACTATTCATAATTGTCTGAGAAAGCACCAGATTGATTTCCAAAGTGGTTGTACAAGTTTACATTCCCACCAGCATTGAAAGAGGGTTCCCCTTTCTGCACATTCTCTCCAACACGTGTTGTCGCTTGAGTTTTTTATCTTAGCTATTCTGATGGATGCAAGATGAAGTCTCAGGTTCATTTTCATTTGATTTCCCTGATGACTAAAGATGTTGAGCATTTCTTTAAGTGTTTCTCTGCCATGGTATTCTTCAACTGAGAATTCTCTGTTTAGCTCTGTACCCCATTTTATAATTGGATTACTTGATTTGTTGCTTTTTAATTTCTTGAGTTCTTTATAGATTCTGGATATTAGCCCTCTGTCAGATATAGGCTTGGCAAAGATCCTTTCCAAGTCTGTAGGCTGTCATTTTGTTCTGATGACAGCTTGCTTTTCACAGGCAAATGGTGGAAACTGGAAAAGATTATCCTGAGTGAGGTATCCCAGAAGGAGAAAGACATACGTGGTATATATTCACTTATAAGTGCATATTAGACATATGATATAGTCTAAACACATTTAAATCTGTACACCTAAAGAACCTCAGCAAAAAGGAGGACTCTGGGTAACATACTCAATCCTTATTCAGAAAGGCAAACAGGATGACATTCAAGAAGGGAGAAACAGGAATAGGACAGGAGCCTACCACAGGGGGCCTCTGAAAGATTATAGACAGCAGGGTATCAAAGCAGATGCTGAGACTCATAGCCAAACTTTGGGCAGAGTGCAGGGAATCTTATGAAAGAAGGGGAGATATAAATACCTGAAAAGGGACAGAAGCTCCATAAGGAGAACAACAAAACCAAAAAATCTAGGTTCTGGGGTCTTGGTTGGAGACTGATGCTCCAGCCAAGGAGTATCCATGTAGATACACTAGGACCCTTGCAAAGATGTAGCCCATGGCATCTCAGTGTCCAAATGGGTTTCCTAGTAAGGGGAAAAGGAGATGTCTCTGACACAAACTCAGTGGATGGCTCTTTGATCACCTCCCCCTGAGAGCCTTACCAGGCCACAGAGGAAGACAATGCAGCCAGTCCTTATGAGTCCTGATAGGCTGGGGTCAGATGAAAGGGAAGGAGGACCTCCCCTATCATTGGACTGGAGGAAGAGCAAGGAGGGAAAAGAGGGAGGTAGGACAGGATTGGGGGGGGGGATGAAGGAGGTTGCTACAGCTGTAATACAAAGTGAATAAATTATAAAAACAAAAATAAATAAAAGCTGGGAAAAACAATGAATAACTTAACCCCCCCAAAAAAACCGCACAACAAATGTAAAATAAAGAAAGAGTATTACCACCATCGTTTGAGTGTCTTGTGATGTTCTGTAACATTTACATCCACACAGTTATACTAAATCCACAATGCTACTATATGGTTTATAAAGTTGTATAGTATCAACTACAAGTAACATCAGTCCATGGATTCTCATGTCTTATGTGGGAATTACCACCATTAGTGACCATTCTTTGTGCCACTGCTTCTTTGTCACTGTGACCTATCTCCAAGTAGGCCTATCTCCCTCTCCTTGGTTACCCAGCTTCCATAAGCTTGCTCCCTCATTGGTCTTCAAATGCTCAACTGAACTCTTCTCTGCTCCCTTGAAACATCAATAAAGTTAAAGCACAGATGCCTTTCAAACTCTTTGAGGATCATTTTTATTAACTCTGTTAAAAGTACAAAATATTTGCCTGACTCTTTGTTGTTGCTGTATTTAACTCATTGATACAGTCTGAATCATATAAGACTATCCCTGTCAACAAGAGATACTTACAAAAACTTAATTTTTGAATGGATCTGTGGTTGGGTGAATTTAGATCTCTTAGCTGGTTTCCAGCTTTCTGAAGAACGTTCTGTGTTCTTGCTGTACCAGTCATAAGATGTGGTTTGGATATCTCTATGCTTCAAGTTAAACAAAATTTTAAAAGTGAAGATGCCAAAATATGGTGTCATCTTGCAAAGTATCTTAAAATAATTATTGGAGAACAAAGGCTGTTTTTGTGGAAAAGGATATTCACAGGAAATGCGGTAATATATATCCTCTGCTCCTATCCCCAAAGACTGTCTGACTCATCTTCATTCAAAGGAATCCACAGCTTCAAGGCAAATCACTTTCTGTTCTAGAATAATGTTGCAGGACCCACACCATAGGATTCCGGTCACACTGGGAAGCTATTATTATATACCATATTTCACAACTTGAGTGCTTATTACATTATTTAGCTAGGTGGAGGATTTGGGAACTCAAAAAAATGTTTATGTTCTCCTTGCTGTTCCATTGCAACACTTGCTCAGAATTTCCTCTGGATGGGATGGCTAGCAAATAAGAAAATGACTGAATAGAATGAATAAAATAAAATAATGCATCTTAAACGTATATGTGACATAAAGGGACGAATTTTAATGCTTATTTAAGGGAGCCAGAAAGATTTTTCAGTGGTTGACTGCCTAGTTGCTCTTTCAGACCACTAATCTTTAGTTCCCAAAACCCACACACTGGTGGCTCATAAATTCTGTTAGTTCTAGCTCCAGGGGATAGGGAACCTTCATGGGTTCTTTTGGCTTCCATGGGTACCTTTACTCATGTGTGACTATATGTACACACAAGCACAGAAATAAATATTACAAAAAACCCTTTTACTAAAAAGGATTAATCTTGATAAGAACTAAGAATTTGGTTTGTACTCTTATGAATATCAGAGCCACAATCTAGTAGTGCTTTAAAATATATGAATCTCTATCACTTCAATATGAGTTGGTCTGTTTATCCTAGGAGTAGAGTAGACAGGATTTAGAAAACATTGATAAATTTTTTATTTAGGACAGGAAGCTTATTAAGCAATAATGGGAGTGAAAATAAAACCAACATGAATATTGCCAATGGTTATTCCTCCTATATCTAGTAATTTCTCCATTCTTTTTAAAGTTAGGGTACAAATTAATGAGTTTCTTTCTTGTATTTTCAAACTTACATGCACATATAACATTATGCTTGAGATCTTTTGCTCTATCCTTCCCACATGTCATCCCCTATCCTCATGCCCCTCCATCAATGAGGTTCTCTTTCATAAATAGTCCTCCCTTCTTCTTCCATGTTACATGCGTTTTATTACCCTCTATTCCCACATCTTGAAAAACTCTCCTCTTCTCTCTCAGTCCTTTCTTACTTGTATGGCGCTCACATATTTGGGCTTGAATGTAGGTGAGTGCATGTGCATGCATGCTAAAAGCTAACATAAATTTCTGAATCTGGCTTATTTCACTTAGTGTAGTTATCACCATCCAACTTGTTTTTCTGCAAGTATTTTGATTTTATTTTTATCTACAACTAACAATATTTTATTCTTATCTATGCCACGGTTTCCATAGCTATTCATTTGTTGATGGACATCTAGGCTGGTTATTATTCTTATCTATTGTGAGTAATACAGAAATAAAGACAGTTTTCTAAGTATCTCTGTGGTATCATGATGGTGACTTACAGTCCTTCAGGTATATACTCTGACTGGTGCATGTGTTTCATTTGGTAGGCTTACTTCACAATTTTGTACACCAACAAACAGTTTAAGCGTTCTGCAAACACTGCATCTTTAACAAGAGTTCAGTTTCTTCATGGTGGGTATTTTGATTAAGATGAGTAAAATTGCATGACATTTTCAGTTTCTTTAGTTCAGTAGATGGAAAGGTTAAATTCTCCTTCAAATATTCATTGAATATTTATACTTTTGATGTTGCTGCTGCTGCTGATAACTGTCATTTTACTGTCTCACTTATTGACTTATGATTTATTTGATAATTACTTTCTTTATACATACTAGATACATAATAATTATTTATATATTCTAGAATATATATTATATTCTTTATATATTGTAATTTCTTGATTGATGCATAGTTGGCAACAATCCCTTCTTCATCTGTTCTTCAAACTGTCTCTTCAGTCTAGTGATTATTTCTTCTTTTGTACAGAAGATTTTTAATTTATGTAACCCAATTTTCCAATTAGAGGACTATTTTCAGTGCTATGGAATCTTTTATAAATTTTTTATCTCTGTCTTTATCTTAAAATGTTTTATCAGTCAACTGTTCTAAGTACTTCATGAATTTCTTGCACTAAAAATATAAATTCAAGAAGACACCAGAAGATGTAAGACCTACCATGCTCCTGCATTAACAAAATCATTATTGCAATGTATTGCTTTATTATCAAAGATGTTTTTATAAACAAGGCCTCATATGTGGCCCAAGGTGGCTTGAACTTACAAGTCATCTGTCTCAATTTCCTGGGTGCTAGGATTATATGTTTGGATCTCAGTTGTAAATTATTTTTTAATAATGTAGATCTTATTAAGCACATAAAAATATGTGTATGTAACTATTTAAACAAAAAATACCAAAACACATATACTATTTTAAAATTGCCACAAATTGTCACTAAAATCTACGTAAGGTACTAAAAACTTTCTAATTCTTTGAGATAGCATTCTGTCCTAAAGATTCCTTGGCTTCTTCAGATTAAATTATTGCTTTCTTACCATCTACATTTTACTAAGAAAATTGTTTAACTCACTTTGTTTTATGTTGTTGTAAATAAAAAATGGCTGTTGTGCTGTATAATATTTATTATGAGCCCTAAGATTATCACAGTAGTGTTATTTAACCTGCTATTTCGAATAATAAGACACAGATACCTGCTAGATTTTCTAATTGCCTTATTACCTTGGGCTGGGCAGATATTTCACCTACACTGTCTCAGTATTTTCACCTTCCATCTCTCAATCCCCATTCAATGTCACCTACCTTAATCCTTTCAATTTGGACCACCTTCCATCCATAATTCCATGGTATTTACTTATATTCTTCATCTGGGCCTTTTCAAGTCATTATTGGAGTCCTTCTTCTAAGAACATGCATTTTTCTTTACACTAACCCATCATGGTTTCCTCCTTCCTCCTCTCTTCCTGTCTGACTCTGTCTCATGATTCTTTCTTCCTCTCCAAGCTCAGGATCCTTAGCCAAGCCTACTTCAGTCTGCCCTTCCCAGGTACAGGTTGTATAATTAGCCAATCAGGTAGGTTTACACAACTAGGTAGGTGTACTCAGAACTTGAGGACTAGTAGCATGTATCAGACCAACCTCCAACAGCCTAATTTTCTTCTCTATAAAATGAAGAATATAAACATTTTATAGACATTCTTAAGAGTATAAATGAATCACTTAAAACCAAGGTTTCATAGTGTTAGTTGACCTGCAGTAAGTACTGTCATAAAGCTTAAAAATACTCAAATCTGGTGATAAACAATGCCAAGCAAGTGTCTGTGGATGCCAAGTTGGTTTTGGCATCTCCAAGGAATGATATAGCTGGGTCTTATGGTATATTTGTTTTTAGTTTATTTTTGGATTCTCCGTACTGTTTTTCAGAACGGATACATCAATTTGCATTCCCAGAAACAGTGAATGAGTGGTTGTCTTTGCACACAACCTCACAACAATTGCTGCTGTTTTGTTGATCTTAGCCCTCATAATTGGGGTGAGATAAACTTTTCTGTTGATGTAATTTGCATTTTCATAATTGGCAAGGATGATGAGAACTCTGAGTTATTTCTTAACATTTTTATTTCTTCTATTGTGACCTCTCTGTTTAGAACCCCAGCCCATTTTTTAATTTATATTTTTTATATTAATTGCAGTTTTTTCACTTTTATCCCAGCTGTAGCACCCTCCCTCAGCCCCTCCTAATCCCCCCTCTCTCTCTCATCTCCTCCCATGCCCCTCTCCAAGTCCACTGATAGAGGAGGTCCTCCTCCCCTTCCATCTGACCCTAGCCTATCAGGTCTCATCAGCAATGTCTGCATTGTCTTCCTCTGTGGCCTGGCAAGGCTCCTCCCCCCATCCTAAGTTTTATCACCAGCCCCCCCCCTTTTTTTATTGGATAATATCTGACTTCTCTTCTATTTTTGTTGTTTTTTTTTTTTTGTTCCTTGTATAATATAGATTTTAATCCTATGTCAGTTATGTAGCAGAAAATATTCTCCCTCATTCTCTGGGCTTCTCTTTACTTCAAAGATTTACTATTTTTAGCTGTCCATCAACCTTTAAATTTTATGAGCACCCATTTGTCATGTGTTGACCTTAATTTGTAGTGCAATGGAGTCCCATTCTGAAAGTTCTCTGCTGTACCTACACCTTGTAGGGTGCTGCCTATGTTTTCCTCTTGCAGTTTTAGAATTTCAAGTTTCATATTTAGGTTTTTATCCACTTAGAGATACATTTTGCACAGAGCGGTAAATATGGGTCTAATATTATTCTTCTGCATAATAAATGTGCTGTCGAGGCTTGACTTGAGAGGAGAAGAAGAGGACACAGGTGAAAGTGAGAGAAAAACAGAAGAATGAAGTTTGGGGGGTGAGGGCTCTTTAACCAGAAATGGTGGCAGAAAGCTGATACAAGAAAAATTACTAAGATGAACAAGTAATACAAGGTTGTTTGATAAAATCTCTTTTTTTTATTTTTTTATTTTTTTTTTATAATTAAAAACCAAATATTTACGCTCAGAATGCGAGGCTAAGCACTGCACTCAGGGTCAGCCGCTCTCGACCCAGAGAAGAGCATGTCTGATTGCATGCGGGTTGATGCCCCAGGTCCCGCCTCTGAGAAAAAGGTATCG
>REGO01000098.1:2712453-2731887 GCA_010120015.1 Rhombomys opimus
CATCTGTCCTAAATTTAATAACAAATTATTTCAAGTAAGTATTTATTTCAAACTTTTTCATAAACTGAACGAATATTTTGTACATTCATTCATTTGAGTAATATTATTATATGCTTATATGAAATTGCAAACAGCACTTACTATTATATGAATATATATATGGTATATAGAAAGTTATGTCACTTAGGCTGACAATGTTCTTCAGAAAACCATTCATGAATACAAACCCAGTAACAGGAAACCTTCTTTCAAATGGTTCGCCAGGATAGCCAAGTGACTACCAATACAGTACAGTACCAATACAGTATTGCTCTTGTACTTGGATACCTCTCAGAGACTGAAGATTGAATGTAAGCACCTGTTTCTGAAGGCTCTGTACCTTTATGACACAAGGCTTGTATTATTTGAGCTGGATCTAACTTGAAAGCCTTCTTCTCATCATTTAATTTCAATAGTATAAGGAAATAGTGTGTAAGGGAAGGAAGATTTCCCAAGGGAGGGAATCAATTAATAATCTTATCCAATTATGGCAGCTAGGCTCCACAACAGTGACTGGCATAACAAGATATTCATGAAGGTGAAATTGTAGAACTCATACTGGTGATAATCAACAGCTGCTTAAGTGGACTTTAACCTCCATCAAGAGAAGGGAAATCATGACTGCTACTAGAAACCTAGCCGGCTACTCAAGACCAGTAAAGTTATGGATCTTAGAAGAAAATCTGTCACTGTCAATTTGATAGACCAGTGCAATTGCTTAATGACATTCTAAATCTAATTCTTCTATTCACAGACAAGCATATCACCTCTCTTAAAAGAAGCTTATCTGTACAACAAATGGAGACCATCACAAAAAACAAACAAAGAAACAAACAAAAAAAAACCCACAACTGGACTTAATACAAAGATAAATAAATTGTGAGAAGTCCATCCATGATAAAAGTATCTGCAACACAGCTCCTGCATTTATGGCTCAGGGAATATTACCTAAAGAACCAAAATACAAGGATGCTCTTTTAGACATGGCTACATAAACAAGACCTGAACAATGACAATATCAATAGACATGCTAACTTGAAAGGGAGATTAAAAAAATATCAAAACCTCTAGACAAAAATTAAGGGCAAATAATGATTGTTGAGTAGGAAAAGTTAGTCTCTCCCTGGGACGAGTCACTATAAAGTTATCCACCCTGAAATCATATACACTCAGACAACCAAAGTTGGCTCAGCAAGTTGCATTCATATATTTGTACAAGAAAACATACATATACACATACATATTACATGCATACATATTTACATACCCGTGTGGACACATACACATAAAAATCAAAGGAAAAGAGACTCTAATCAGAGGGTAGTGGAGAGGTGGAAGAGCTTGGAGGGAGAAGATGTGGGAAGAGCTGAAGAGAGAACAGGAATGGGTGAAATGATAAGATTATAGTTTCATTAAAATGTATAAATAAATAATAGGAAAGAAAAATAACAAAAATACCTAAATAGACAGAGCAATATTTTTGGATGAGTTTTGCATTTTCCTGTGTGACACTGAGGGTGTTAAGTGTCTCAATATGTCTTACACACTTGTTTTTTTTCTATAAAACGGGACAAATAATACCCATACCAAAGTGATAACATAAATCTTGAGGTCACTAATCCAAAAATAATTGTAGAGCTTTTAATTTTGCTTTCTCAAAGATATAATTTTAATCCATGGGACTTCGTAAGCATTAGACATTCTTTAATATTATTCTGTGCAACAGCGTTTTTTCAATTGCATGCTTTGCTGGATCACTGACTCCAAGACATGAGAGTATAAGAAAATTCTGACATTCTTTCCAAAGTCCATTTCAGTGGCAAAATAGAAATCATCACAGCACCAGGTAAACATATTTTTAAAACACTAAGTCATGATGTAATAGTGCTCATAAAGTTTCTTTGATCGATAGCCATCATCAAAAGCAGAATAGAGGTAAATAACTAATAGATAATAATTTACAATGTGGCTATGAGAAGAAAAGTTCTAAAAAAATCTAGTATTTCATTTGTGTGTATGTGCCTGCACACAATGTTAATGTGCAATGTGTGTTAATGTGCAATCATATATATATCTCTGATATATATATATATATATATATATATATATATATCATATATATGTATGTATATATGGGCTACAAGTAGGGAGCAAATTATTCTATTGGTAAGGAGAAAATTATCCTATTGTCAGACAAGGAAAAGAAGAATATAATATGGTGGACAGGGGTGGACAATACCAGCAAGTTAGTTTTCTGGATGACAGTGTGGTTTCACAGATGAAATGGGTTACCAGAGGCAGGTAGGATCAGGAGATACAGAAAGAACACTGAGACTCATGGAGAGGCAAAGCATCTCCCAACATAGCTTGAAATGGGAATACTTCAGAGGTACCATAACCGCTAAGCAGTTTAAAGCCATGCCTTCATCCTCTTCCACAGAATAGCAGTCCAGTACCTATACCTGTGGAAGTTATTATTGCAGCACAAGGTGATTTAAAATTTCTCTGAGCCAGTTTTTGTGAACCTGAGATGGAAGCTATACAATATAATGACTACAATACACACTGGCATGTGAAGACTGTTGCCACCTCTGACTCACTAATTTCAAATTAGTCTTAGTTCAAGGAGCTAGTGGCTCCATGATGAAAGGATGTGCTCCCAAATAATGTGCTAGAAACAAAGCTTGTGCTTCCATCAAAACGTAGCAATTCTGCTTCTTCTGTGCTTAGCCTATGCAGTTTTCCAGGCCACTTCCGAATATCAGAGCTCTGGATAATCCCTAAATCAATAAACACATACTAAGCAATATGCATGTATGGAAATTTCAAAATATGAATAAGACATGCAGAGAAGATATCCTTTCAACACAGGCAAAACATGTAAGCAGACAATTTTTACTAGATTTGGGTAAGTTACAAATAGAATAATAATTAAGAATTCTCCTCATTCATGTCTTAAGGTGATAATTTCTCAGTTTTTGATAAATGGTGCTGGAAGATCATGTATACTCTCTGGGTTCAAGGACAAAGTCTATATTTTTTCTGAAGAGATGACTCTGAACAAATACATGTGCGTAAACATTACATGTTTTCAGATTTTACCTGCAATTTTAATGGTTATTCAAGACAGGAGAGCTTTTTCCTCAGGAAGTACATGACTCTTTTCATTTCTCATTCACAGACACTCGTTCCTCTCACTGTGAAGCAAGAAGCTTCTTTTGGAGGCAGTGACAAATCTTAGGGCCTGTGTTGTACTCATCTTGCATGCAGTGCTCCCATTGAGGCCACTTAATCCAATTGACGTCAGCCAGCGCTCCGTGCACAAAATGTGCCACTCGGCCTCTAGCGGAATCGATCATCCCTCAACTCACATTGCCATGACACCCACAGCCTACAGTTTGCTTCAGTTTCTGGTTCCTTTGCTTTCTCTTTCCTCTCCATCTAAAGAAAGCAAGTGTTTTCTTTATTCTCAAACAACTCTTATTAGAATCTCAACAATATCACTGGAAAATTCAGACCATCATTTTCCCTCGGTAATTAGGTTTTCCTAAGTAAAGTTGCTGCATACAGCCAGGTATGAAAAAAAATAATATATCGGACAAATCTCAGATAAAATGCTGACAGAGAAGTCATTATATAATATAAGTAGATGTGAGCAAGGGATTTCTCCTTCCAGGGAAGTGAAAGATACAATGTCTACCTTGGTCTAGGAATGTGCATTTATTGCAGCTTATAACATGATTCTCAGCCATGTAGAATAGCTCTCTATCCATTCCCCAGGGGATATATGGAATTGCCTGAAAACATTTTTGTTGTCCCATTTGGCATGTGTGTTCTAATGTTCTTTGGTGGATGCTAAACACTCTACAATACGTGAAAAAAGAAGCCTTGGACACAGAATTACACTGTCCATCCTCAATAACATTAATGTCATGAAGGCATGAAACCACTTACAAAGTCATATGATGGTAACACAATTAGTCGGAAGATGAGGCCACTGGATAGGATTATCTGACTTGCCTATCTACATGAGCTTAGGAAGTGGTATAATTTTAGCCTCAACTAGCCTGCTGCAAAGCCAAACTGGGAGCCTTCTTCTGCACCAGGCTGCACTGGACAAGCATGGGTACCACGGGAAACTATAAAATTATGAAGTCTGGATTTCACATACATTTGATTTTTCTCAACAATTTAATTTCATGAGAATATGAAGGCACCTTTGAAGGCTGAATTATGGAGAATTATTTTCCTGGCAAGGACTCCTTAGAGATGCAGATTGCATATATGAAAGATAATTTCACATACATCAAGAACTATTTATCAAATGCCTACACTGGGTATAATGATATTGGGATTCTATGTATATACGAGTGTATGCATATGTGATTTACTCTCTATGTTTTATCCATAAAACCCAGACATGAATAAATCATGATATTTCTTTTTAACTTGCTCAGTCTAGTGAAGAAAGGCAGTACATTGTACTGCAGTAAAGTTATACCCAAGGGCAAGGATACCAGTCAGTACTGACTTTAATCTTGGAAGACAAATTCATTCGCCAGTGATTTATTTGACAAACAAATGTTGATTAAATTCTTGTTATGAACTCAGTGCACTGAGCCAGACACATTGCATGTAATTACAACAGTGTCATGAGTGCTAAAGTCGGAGTGAGAATAGCTGGCGTGAAAGACTGAGGAGGGGATATTCCACTTTCTTTGGAGATGATAGAAAGTGCTTCCCAAGAAGGAGCACAAAAATAAGGTTAGAGTGCACATTCCACATGAGAGTGAGAGTACTAGATGCAGAACAGAAACCTGTCTGCAAAAATTACACACAGAAGAGTTTGAATTATATTCTGAAAGTCACATGAGGCCAATATTCAGTTTGCACTTCTTCTTTTATCTCTGAGATTATTTTATAATTATAATTATAATTGTATAAAGTGTTTCCCCTTTCTTTTCTTCTCTTCAAACCCTCCCATATACATCTTCTTGCTCTTTTTCAAATTCTTGACTTTTCCTTCATTAATTTTTGTTATAGGTATATATTTATATGCATGTACTTATATTTTTCTAAATATAATCTGTTCAGTTTGTATCGTGTCATTGTTATGTATGTCTTCAGGGCTGATCATTTGATATTAGATAAAAACTTGATGTGGACTTTCCTTAAAGAGACTATCTCTCTCTCTCTCTCAGCATTCTTTAATTTTTGGTTTTTGGAGACAGGGTTTTTCTCTGTAGCCTTGCTGTACCGGACTCACTTTGTTGACTAGGTTAGACAAGAACTCACAGAGATCTACCTGCCTCTGCCTCTGAGTGCTGGGATTTCAGACATGTGCCACTGCACCCAGCTCCTTTCATCATTCTTGAGTTGCCTGTAGCTCTTTCTGTAGGGTTGAGGCCTCTTGACTTTCTAATCCAGTTTGTCATCTCTGTTGTTATCTGCTTACTCATCTCATATTTTGGGAGATATGTTCTTGAGACTTCACGGGTGGAGTGTCTGACATTCCTAGGAGACACAGCCTCATAGCAAACTCAAAGGTCCTCTGGCTCTTATAATCTTTCTGTTCCATTTTCCTCCGTGTTCTTTGAGCCTTCGGGAATGCTTTTGTACACGTATCTATTAGGACCGTGCTCCACAACGTTTCCTTTTTATTGGTTGTGGAGTTCTGTACTATCTAAAGATGGTCACATTTTTGGATGATTTAGAGCAATAGGACACTGGAAGGAGCACAACAGAGAAACACGTCTCTAGGTGTTTATACTAATCAAGATAAGAAGTGATAAAGTTCTTGTCTAAGGCAGAAGCAAAGAATGTATAGAATTTAACAAAGGAACATTAAAGTAGAAGTAGAATTAAGGGCTTTTATATGGAAATTCAGAGAGATGGGAGGTGTTTCCATCTGGGAAGTGAAAGTTCAGAAAAAGCAATCTTTATCTGGATATAGTTACACTTGAGAGATCCACACTAGGTAAACATATTGTGAGGCAATCACATGTTAGGGACTCTAATGAGATTTTCACTTATTAATGACCACAAAAGTTCAATTACTATTGCCTCTATTTTAGCTCTGAAGGCTAATAGATGTTAATTCCTAACTATAATATAGTACATGCCAGAGTCAAAATGTCACTACAATACTGGGTAGCTTGAGTTCTGTGTTTTTAACAACTGAGTAATACTGAAGGCAGAAGCTAAATATTATTAACAGTAATTAAAATGCATATTTGAGCTGGAAATACAATAAATGGCTATTGAAAGCATGGTTTCGCATGCACTAGCTCAATTAGTGTTAGAATGAATATTAATAAGGCAATAGTAGAGAACATTTAGGACAAAGCTAAAATTTATTAATACATAAATCAAATGCCTCCCAATAATTTGTCATTGGCCTGGATATCACACTCCAATCAGGGAACTAGTGTGTTGCCTGAGAAAATCTGAACCTATAGCAGTTCCTTTAATATTAGTGCTGCTGTAGGATAATTATTATTTCTGTTGTGTTGTACAAAGATAATAACTGAGGCATGAAGTTATATGGTTGGGCTAGAATGTAAATTACAATCTGTTCAACACAAATGTCCTTAACTCTTTTTCAGTGCACAAACTCCCTAAGACAGTAAATTAATACACTTTAACCTGAATAACAGGTACTATTTGTAAATAAATATTGGTATCGTCCTGAATATACAGCTCCTGAATTTCTCCCCTCCTTATCCTGTAGTTCTCTTAAATCTGAATAATTTTAAACCCCTCTTGGTTTTAGAGCAGGCTATTTTTCCTTCCAGTACTTCATGGTTGATATTGAGCAAGTTTGTGGGAATTCCATCACATTCCTTTTAGAAAGTCCAAAGGAAACCTGTGTGACTAAGAAAGGTCATCTTCCTGTGGTCTTTGTAGAATTACTGGCAATTTCTGACAATATGAAGCAATCTACTGCAGATCACTGGAGTATGAGTAGATAAATGGATAGTGTTATGCATAAATAGAATATGATTCGGTATTTTAAAGGAAGGAAACCCTGTCATTTGTGACCACATGAATAAGCCCCAATACATTACTTTGAGTTTAATTCAGGGACACGCAGAGCAATAATGTATGATTCCATTAATAGGTAAATGTTACTACAATTATTGAGTCATAGAAACATTGTAAAATGGTGGTTAAAAAGAACTGATTGGGGGTGGCGTTGGGATTTGAATAATGTGGTTAAAGAATACATTTTTGTTATTTGGAATTATTTTAAATGATCTTTGGCACAACGTCATGAATATAGTCAGTAAAGTGGTAACATACATTTTAAAAAGAATGTATGCTAAAATGATGTGTGTAAGATAATGAATATTTTAAATAGCTTGCTGTAAGGATATGTGCTAAAAGGATTTCTATAAGGCAGCGGATAGGTTTATCTGCTGTATTTGGATATGCACATTGCATTCCACATATATCAGAACATGTTTATGCCATAATTCTATCCATGTTTTTCAATTAAAAATAAACATACAGGGGCTGTGGAGATGACTCATTGATTAAGATTGTTTATTTTTCTTGTGGAGGACCCAAGTTCCTTTCACTGCATGCATGTCAGGTGGCTGCTTTCAGCTACCTATAACTCCTATTCCAGGGGACCTGACACTTCTGGTATCCACTGGCACCTGGGCTAATATATACACACTCAACCCATACACGAAATATCTATATTTATACCTATATCTAATCTACCTAGATGTACCTATATATGTAGATGTAGATAAAGTTATAAATAGAAATATAGATATACAATTTTAAAGTATATATAATTGTATAATTATAATTATATAATTTAAATTAATAAAAACAAAACTCCCAAATAGACAAATTAAAAATTCCCACTAGATGCAAACAGCACTCAGCCAACAGTTGGCAAATAAAATATCTCCCAGATTTCCCCATTTCCCCTTAGGGGACAAAGTTCTGCATAGGATAGGTGTGTGGCCATCTCACTCCATACTTTAGTATATATTTGTATCTGTGAGCTTATCATCTCTTTTCTGTGGACTTTGTCTTTTCAACCCTCATATCCACCCTTTCTCCCTCAACTCGCCACCTCTCTCATTTTCCAACACAGCGCCTCCACACTAAGACTCAGGATTCCAAGCCCTTTTCAATCCCAAGGACAAAATCCTGCTCCTCTTTTGAGGAGCAAGGCAGTGAAAAAGCAAGTTTTCTTGATTGTGCATTCTTAGGGTGGAAAGGGCCTCATAAATCACCTTATTGCTCCGTGGGCCTTAGAGGGTGCTCCTGGGAACGGCAGCGTGACTCATCCTACTGAACTGCTGTAATATTAAAGAAAATAAATAACGGAACTGAGAAGGCATTAGCTGAGGAAATGAGGCACGATGCATGAGGCAGAGGTGATCGTTCTGTACTGCACATAAGTGGATATCACCCAATTACTTGGGAAGCAGACCCGGTGAGGGGTGGGGAGGGCCACCAAATCATACTACTCTGAATGGACCACAGAGTGTACAGTCAGACTGGGCTGAATTCCCCAAGGCACTCCTTTTCCTCGGAGGGCTTCCTCTGAGTGCGTGTGATAATGTTGTCACGGTTTGTTCTCAGACTTAAGTAATAACAGTAATAACAGCGTCTTATCTTTGCTCGGTTGCTTCCTGGTTTACACATATAAGTCATTCTCCCCACGAAGCTGTCATGCCGACACCCAGCTGCGAGGAAGACAGTGTTCCACAGGTTGTGGATAACGCAGCACCGCTGGGAGAATACTGATCCATAAATCTTAAGATTGAAACAAGAATAACGACTCGGACCAGCTCTGGAATCTTTTGAATTTTAAACTGTCAGTCTTCACTGCTCCTTGTGAGGGAACAATAGCGTTTTGATAAGGTAACTAATTAAACCAGAATTACAATAGATGAGCATAGTGCCTTTGCATCCACAGCACCAAGCTCTTAGGAAGGATGCTGGAAAAGGTCTTTAATGGTTAAGAGAGAATGAAAGTGTAAATGAAGCTGGCAGGATGGTTTGTTGGGTAAAGAGACTGGCAGCCAAATCTAATGACCTCAGTTCGATCTGCAGACCCTGATGATGGAAAAAGACATGTCTTGCAAATTGTTTTCTGACCTTCACAAACGTGTATTTCCACACACTAAATAAATAAAAGCAATGGGAATGCAAGTAGCATTTGTCCTAGACATTAGTCAAGATAATGATGTGAACTATTTTCATTTGTACAGACCTATAATTTTAATCTATGCAAGAGGCTTACATAGGGCAGGGTGTAAAATAAGGTCTCACTGGTCTACAGAGTGAGCTCAAGACTAGTCTCCATAACTCAATCAGATGCTATCTCAAAAAAATAAGCCTGTAAAATTAGGTGGAAATATGGTTTAATGGAAGACTTGCTGGCATGTCTAAGGAGCTAGGATCAATACCCTCTGTTCACCATTACCATTTCCATGGCAATCAAAAAGATAGAAGGGGGAGGTTTGTGACAAGAAATAAGGATTTGACTTTCACTTTTCTTTTTAATAACTCAATGTAAGTTTCTCTATCTCCCCCTGGCTCATTTTCTGCATCCACACAAATGGTTCCTTGACATGTAGGCAAGTGAGTGGATGAAAAGTTCTTACAGCATTGTGCTCTCCCCTTACCTGAGTCATTCATGCTTATCTGTGTTCTTGATTCAAGTTCTAATGCCTGTTTCCATATGTTCTTAGCTAATGTGATTTCTCTCGGTTGATATTTGCAGGGCAAGGTGGGGGGGGGGAGGGGAGAGGTTGGTGTTGTTTGGTTGGTTGGCTGGTTGTTTTGTGTGTGTGTGTGTGTGTGTGTGTGTGTGTGTGTGTGTGTATTCTAGGGTTTTCTCCAAGCAGATATTCAGAGACCAAAGTTCTTTGATACTAGGTGTTTACTCCTAGTCACTAGACTCTTCACTTTTTGTCAGTGATGAAAGAAAGGGAAGTTTGGTCATGAAAATATCCAAAGGTCAAGCCTGAAAGTTAAATGTTATTGTCATTTAAATGTCTGCAAATCAATCACCATGCACATGTCACTCAATGAAGCCTCTCAGATCTACAATCCAGTCACAGTTTCCAGTAAGGAAGTCTCTTCATATGTGAGGGACTTCAGAAATCACCATGTGTAGGATAAGAGAGGCTCTTTAGAGTGAAGTTTGGGATAGTCTTCCCTTCTAGAAGGAAGTCTTTCCTTCCAGTTGACTTGCAAATAATTATTCCGGGTTTCCTAAATAGCTTGGTGGAATCCTGAGAGCAGAAAGAAAGTACAGAGTTGGGCTTTGCTATGATGAGGCCAACACCTTCACAGCTGGATTTCAAGGCAAAGCTAGAATAAAATGATCAGCTGAGAAAGCACAGAGATGCATATTATAGCCATTCAATGTATACATCTTTTGCCTTGACTTAAAATGTGGTTCATCTGGGAATTCCCTAGATAACAATGTTATCTAGAAGTGCTTATGGATTAAAGTTACTCAGTAATGACACCATGTAATTGTTGTGTACAAATGAAACTTAAATTTAGCCCATCCCAAATCATGAACTTGCTAAAAAGAATTTTTTAATTAGGTTTTTTAAAAATGACTAGTTCTCAGGTTATAGAAAAAGAGAGAGTATATGCATATTATTTATATCTGCTATTTGTGATTCCTCACCCATCAGGATAGTTACAACTAAAACTTGAGATCGCTTGTATCCTTTCTAATTCAACCAGAAAAGTCTGATACCACATCTTAATTTTTCTATTAGGAACAATAAATATATATTTTTGCTCTGAAATCTATTAACAAAAACTGTTTCGCATTGTTTTTAATTTCTGAATTCCTTCATTCAGTATTAACATCCAGTAATCATTTTTTTGCATTATTTTATTTTATTAATTACACTTTATTCACTTTGTATCCCCCCATAAGCTCCTCCCTCCTCCCCTCCCGATCCTACCCTCCCACATCCTTCTTCATGCATGCCCCTCCCCAAGTCCACTGATGGGGGAGGTCCTCCTCTTCTTCATTCTGATCTTAGTCTATCAGATCTCATCAGGAGTGGCTGCATTGTCCTCTTCTGTGGCCTGGTAAGGCTGCTCCCCCCTCAGGGGGAGGTGATCAAAGATCAGGCCAATCAGATTATGTCAGAGGCAGTCCCTCTTCCCATTACTATGTAACCCACTTGGACACTAAACTACCATGGGCTACATCTGTGCAGGGGTTCTAGGTTATCTCCATGCCTGGTACTTGGTTGGAGTATGAGTCTCTGGGAAGACCCCTGTGTTCAAATTTTCTGGTTCTGTTGCTCTCCTTGTGGGGTTCCTGTCCTCTCCAGATCTTACTATTTCCCACTTCTTACATAATTTTTTACATTAATTCATTTATTGTATTATGTGTGTATGTCATGACAACTTTGTGAAAGTGAAAAGACAACTTGCACAGAAGTCTGCTTTTTATTTTAACCCCATGTGGGTTCCAGTTCTCCAAATTTGGTAGAAAGAACTTTACCCAGAAAGCATCTTGTCAGCCCTACTGGACTCATGATATTTCACTAATCAGTAATCATTCACTTTCATTTTAAGTTGTCAGTTGTTCATGTTGTAATCAATTCTGTATCCCATTTTTTGAACTGTTGAGTCTTTACTCTGAATAACTTAATTTTTTCTTGCACTATAAGAATGTTGTTAGTCATTTTTTCCATTTCTCAGGTGCAACAGTCATCTCTTAGTTTAACATGGAAATTCTTTTCCTCTTTTCTTCTGATAACCACACATACAGTATCATAGTAAAGCATTTCTCTATTTGTACCCATGGTTTCAGGTGGACACTAATGATTATTTAACTCTACACTCATAACCAAAGGAAAGATGTATAGAACACACTTAACCAACAGTATCATCCTCTCTCCAGAAGAAAATATCTGTGCCCATGAAAGAGAGACATACAATCTCAGCCAGACCAGTTGTCTCCTCCTTGTTGGAGTTACTGTATGTATGATTTCCCTTTTGCAGTAACAAGATAGTAGAGAATAAGCAACATGCAGAGAAAGTTAAGGATGATGAAAAATAGTGAGACAGGAAGTGCACTGGAGTATTGGACTACAGTAGGGAGATTTATTCTTTTTCCAAATTGAAATGGAAACAGGATAAAGTGCAACCAATAAATTCCATTTTTACATTAAGCTGCTTTAGTTCAGTTTCAGCTGCTTTAGTTCAATTTCTATTCCTTGAAATGAAAGACTTATGACCATTCTACTAATCGTAAGGATGATCCAAATAATAACTGTCAATGTCCTCTAAGCATTTGTAGCTCCTCTATGACAAACACAGAGTAATCACTAATTTGGAAATTTTAAGCTTCTTCATTATTGAGGAAAAAAATTCATATGGGGACATGCTAAGCTTTGAAAAGTTAGAAATTTTTTAATTGATTGTTCATCCATAGAGCCATCTATGCACAAGGAAGAAGCAAGACTGTGTCTGTGTTTTCTAACTATTCTGTGTGCTTAACTCTATCTCTCATCTCAGAAACTCATCTTTGCAATAGAAAGAGTTTCCACATGTCCTAATAATCTAGAAGTAAATATTCTAATATCTACTTGTTTTTTCAAGACCAACTTCTTCTCTAAGGCTAGCTATATATTTTAGTTTCATCTTAACAGTAAAAGGTATTCATCAAAACATAATACTAAAAAACAATCATCTAGGTGACAATATATCAAATGCCATTAATTAATATGGTAATGGCTAACATACTTAATAATTTTAAGGACAGTATGGTCATTCTAAATATCTTAGTTCACTTTCTATTATTGTGACCAAAAATCATAACCAATAGCAACTATGTAAGGAAAAAGTTGGAGGTTCATCATTCAGGAAAACAAGTGCAAGAACATAAGGCAGGAACCTGGAGATTATAACTAAAGCAGAAGCTATGGAAGACTGCTTCTTATGACTTGCCCCACATGACTTTCTCAGCTTGTTTTCACAAATAACCTATTTACCCCTACTCAGGGGTTGCAGCATGCCCAGTGGTTTTGGCTTACCTCACATCAGTCATTAATCAAAAGTATGTTCTACAGATATGTCTATAGGCAATTTGATGGGAAATTTTTCTTTAATCAGCAAATCAATCAATCAATAATTAAACAGCAACACCTCCCCTGAAAAAAGGCAATTTGATACCATTGAATACATCTTAATAAAAAGCAAAGGTGAGGTATAGAAGTTACCAGAATGGAAGGTTACTTTCTTGACATGATACATATTTTTATACCAACTTCCAATATCACAATTAATGCCAAAATACCATATTCATTGACATTAACATAAAAATATCATAAATACCTTAAAAAAATCAGGGTCTGACCCACAACCAAACATTGAATGGGGTGTAGGGAGTCTTGTGGAAGAGGAAGAGTTGGGGGAAAGAGCAAAGGACCCAGAGAGGACAGAAGTTCCACAAGAAGACCAACAGAGCCAACTAGTCAGGGTCCAGGGAGGTCTTTAGAGACTGAATGGTTGTGTACAGACCCACAACCATGCATGGACTAGACATAGGCTCCCTACACACATGTAGCCAATGGACAACTCAGTCCTTATATGGATTCCCTAGTAAGGGGAATGAGGGCTGACTCTGACACATACTCTTAGGCCTGCCTTTCCCCTCATGGGGCTACCTGGCCAGGCCACAGGGGAAGAGGATGCACACAGTCCTGATGCAACTTGATAGGATGGGGTGGGTGGAGGTTGGTGAGGGCACCCCTTCACTGAGGAGTAAGGAAGGCAGGATTTAGGAAACAGGGAGGGAGGATGGAATCAAGAGGAGAGGAGGAAGGGAGCTATGGCTGGGATATAAGATGAAAAACAAAAGTTAAAAAAAAATCAGGGTCTGAAAGTGCTATCCAGAGGAATAAGCCGTGAGACAGATACAAGAACTTTGGCTATTTGGTATGAGATAAAAGTACCTTTGTTTGCAAGTGATACAAAAATATATAAAGATATATAAAACAATAGAAAAGATATTCTTTTATCTTATATTTATCTTCAGATAAATGGGTAGATTCTAGCCCAATATACACATCAGTTATTTTTATCATACTTCAAGCATAGCACCTGAAATATGTTGAAAATACTTTATTCAGTGGTCCTTGTACTATAATTACAGCAATCTGAAAACACATTTATCAAAACTATTCTTCAGTTTACACAGATATAAATACCATCAGTGCCTATGAATATTATAATGTGTATTCTTGTAAAACAGTATATGGTAATTTATTATATAGAATGTGATAGGTAAAGTTATGGTGATAAATCTTCCTCCTGAATAAAAATTGGAATATTTATTATACTTAGCATGTATTGGAGTCAAGTGGAAAGAGCCTTTTCACAAATGTACTCATTCAGAGGCAAGATAATGGTATCTTGTATGGTGTCTGTGACAATGAAAATGGAAATGGGAAAGAATCTATATATGATGAAAATATGCAGCACCTGTCCTACATATAGATTACTTTGTCTAACAGAGCCATTTTCTTATTTTTTAACTTTTTATTGTTTGTGAATTTTGCATGATGCACCTCAATTCCACTCATCTCTTTATCCCTTCACAACCCTAGCAACTCCCCAAGAGAAGAAAACTTAAAAACATAGAATTAAAATTTTTAAAAAAAATTTTTTTTTAAAATAACTTGTCATGGAAGCTGTAGTGTGTCACAACAGTATAACCTTTTGTCCACACATCTTCACCTGAAAATGTTTGTTGCAATTAGTCATCAGTTTGTTTCAAGGTCTTTGGTTTCTGCTATACCTTCTGTACTGGAAATCACAGGGATTCCTCTGAGATACCTTGTTGCTGCCCTGTTTCATAGAATTTCTGCAGCTTTGGTTCTGCAGGGCCAGACCTTTTACATTCCTCAACAGTTCATAGATGGGGTAGATGCTAGGGTGGACCAATTCAATGCCCTGAATCTTGGACTGGCAGGTAGTTGAGTTGGACGAGCACCCCCAATGTGGGCATTCCAGCACTCTCCTGGCTAGCTGTGCCTCAGCTGGCACAGGGCAGGATCAGCTCTCAGGCTGCCACATACTCAGGGTCTGCTCATCTGTTCCCCAACCATGAGGGTTAGCTCTACTCTTCTGCTCAATCAAGGGGGGACCAGCTCTCTGAGTGCCTGCAAGGGGTAAGGGCAGCTCAATACAGCTCAGGTGTATTACCTCAGGTGAAAGTCCAGACCAGGTATATCTGCATCGCCTTCGGTGATAATAGGGGCATCAACACAGATGTTGGCTGTCATAGGACCATGGTCCCAGACATGGCTTCCAGTAGCAGCCTGGGGTCAGATGTACCCATGGCCCATGTGGCAATAAGGGCACTCAGATCAGCATGTTTCCCTCAGCAGCAGAGCCCTGAAATATCCACATAGTAGCTGGTGGCAGCCTAGACAACAGACATCTGCTTGGCCTTTGGTGGAACTTGAGCAACAGAAATGGACATAGACCACAGCTGTAACAGGACCATGGACACAGACATGGCCCTTAGCTGCTACCTGGCCTAGGACCTCACCATGGCCTCCTGTTTCTCACAGGTCTCCAGTTCTACCTTTCTTCGCAGTTTATAAACCCCTCAGCTTCACTTTCTCGAACATCTCTCCACTGTGTATAACACCTCATCTTTCCATCACATATTAGTTCACCTTAGTAGTGCTTGTGGCAGGAGCTTGGACGTCTTGCTTCTGACTACAATAGGCTGGTCAGCCAGAGGTAGGTACTTGGGTGTCTTTCTTCCAGTCACCCAAGCTGGTGTAGTTGGAGAGAGCATTCCTATGTTCATTCTAATGCCGCATTTTATTTATCTTTAAAGATGAATACAATTTCAGTGTGTATATGCTGCACATATTCTCTTTATTCTTCTGTTGGAAGATATCTAGACTGATCTAATATATTGCCTATTATATACTGAAGGGCATAAATTACATACATTTCTCAAAAAAAAGGCTTTTGACAAAGTCCAACATAATGTCATGATAAAAGCCTAGAAGAAGCATACCACAATATATAAGCTGTAGCCAATATTATACTAAATACAAAAGATAAGACTATTTCCCTTAAACTCTTGAAGGTGACAAAGGTACTCATTATCCACTCTTATTCTATATGGTGCTGAACATCTTAGCTAGAACAATAAGACAATGAAAAAAAAGGTAAAAAAAATAGAAAAAAAGGACAAATTAATCCTATTTGCAGATGGCATAATCCTTGACTTATAAGACCTCAAGACTCTTAGCTCTGATAAATACTTTAAGCAATGTGCAATTTTTCTATATACAAATAACAAACATGCCAGCAAAGAAATCAATCAGGAAAAAAGATAATTCTGTGTGTGATAACTTCAATAAAATGTAGCTAGGCATGAGTCTAATAAAAGAGGCAAAAGACCACTGCAATGGAAATATTAAACAATTGAACAAAGAAAGTAAGTACAACACTAGAAGATAGGAAGATGGAAAGATTTCTAATGTTCATGTATTTGCAGAATTAATGATTGGAAATGACTATGTTACCAGAACTGAGTTACAGATTCAACACAATCTCTGTTACCACTTGAGAGGCATTGTTTACAGACTTAGTAAAGACAATATTAAAGGTCATACGCAGGTGCAAATAGCCAAAGTAATCTTAAGCAGAAAGGGATACTGAAATACTTGTAGAATAGCAATACTGGTAGTGACACAGTACCTAGCCTCAAATTATATTGCAGAGCCACTGTATATTACTGTATATTATTAACAAAAACTGTATATTACCAGCATAAAAAACATGTAGGTAAAAGAACAGATCAAAAACAAGAGATGCAGGAGAAATACCATGAAACTATATTTAAATAAAATTTAGCAAAAGTGTCAAGATATTACATTAAAGAGAATATCTTCAGAATTGGTAGGAAAACCACATATTCACATGCAAAAGACTGAAATTAAATCCATATTACTGGCCCTACATGAAAACCATCCAAAATATATCAAAGACCTTAATGTAGGAGCTGAAACTTTGATACTGATAGGATAGGCAAATGTTTCCAGAAGTAAGGCATGGACATTTTAAAAGGAACTGCACTAGCACAGGAAATTATCCCAAAAATTAATAAATAAGAATAAATTGAGTTCAAATCCTCTGTGTACCAAAGGAAATAGTTAAATGAAGAGATAGGTTAATATTGGGAGAAAATAGATAGCAAATGTAGATTGCTATTTGGAATAAAACAACAAATCACACAGACAATAAATAGGATAGTGAGTATAATAGATGGCTCTCAAACAAAAAAAAAGAAACACAAATTCTTAGTGAATATTAAACATTAATAACTGATCAATACCTACATTTAAAAAGAAACAAATCTCTGAAGAAAGAAATTAAAGAAGTCATCACAAGGTAGAAAGATCCCCCATTCTCATAGATTGGTAGGCTTAAAATAGTGAAAATAGTTATTCTACCAAAAGCAATCTACATATTCAATGCAATTCCCATAAAAATACCAACACAATTTTTATAGACATTGGAAGAACAATTTTATATGGAAAAATCAAAAAACTCAGAATTGCTAAAACAATTCTGTACAGTAAAATATCATCTGGAAGTATCTCCATCCAAGATCTTAAGCTGTACTATAGAGCAACAGTTATAAAAACTGCATGGTACTGGCATAGAAACAGCAATGGTGGATCAATGGAACTGAACAGAGGACCCAGAAATAAACCCACACACTAATGGACACCTGATCTTTGACAAAGATGCCCAAACCATACAGTAGAAAAAAGATAGAAGACCCAGAAATGAACCCACACACCTATTGAAACTTATTTTTTGACAAAGAAGCCTAAACCATACAATGGAAAAAATAATGTATCTTTAAGAAACGGTGCTGGTCTAACTGGATGTCTACACTTAGAAAATTGCAAATAGATCTATATTTATCATCCTGCACAAAACTAAAGTCCAGGTGGATCAAAGACCTCAACATAAAACCAGACACATTAAACCTGTTAGAAGAAAAAGTGGTAAAGAACCTTGAATTCATTGGTACAGGAGTCAACTTCCTGAACAGAACACCAACAGCACAGGCTCTAAGATCAACAATCAATAAATAGGACCTCATGAAACTGAAAACCTTCTGTAAAGCAAAGGACACTGTCATCGGAACAAAACGACATACTATAGACTGTGAAAAGAACTTCACAAATCGTATATCTGACAGAAGGCTAATATCCAGAATATATAAAGAACTCTAGAAGTTAAAAACAAACAAACCAAGTAATCCAATTTAAAATGGAGTATAGAGTTAAACAGAAAATTCTCCACAGAGGAATGTCAAATGGCAGAGAAACACTTAAGGAAATGCTCAACATCTTTAGTCATTCAGAAAATGAAAACCAAAACTACTCAGATATTTCACTTCACTCCCATCAGAATGGCTAAGATCAAAAACTCAAGGGATGATGCATGCTGGAAAGGATGTAGAGAAAAATGAACCCTCCTCTATCAATGGTGGGAATGTAACCTTGTACAACCACTTTGGAAATCACTCTGCCCAACGTTTGGTTTGAGTCCCAGCATTTGCTTTGATACACTGCTGGGTAGAGTCTTTCAGAGGCCCTCTGTGATAGGCAAGTGTCCTGTTTCCTGTTTTCTCCTTCTTCCAATTTCTGTCTCATTTGACTTTCTGAGTGAGGATTGGTCCTCTTACCCAGAGTCCTCCTTCTTGTTTTAGCTTTTTAGGTATACCCAGTGTAGTATGTTTATCTTATAAGTTTAGTGTCCACTTATAAGTGAGTATATACCATGAGTGTCTTTCTGCTTCTGGGATACCTTACTCAGGATGATCTTTTCTAGATCCCACCATTTGCCTGCAAATTTCATGATTTCCATGTTTTTAATTGCTGAGCAGTATTCCATTGTGTAAATGTACCACACTTTCTGTATCCATTCCTCTATTGAGGGACATCTGGGTTGTTTCCATATTCTGGCTATTACAAATAAAGCTGCTAGTAACATGGTTTGCAGTTTCAACCAGAGGACTCTTTCATCTGATAAACACCTTCAGCAAAGTGGCTGGATACAAAATTAACTCAAAAAAATCTGAAGCCTTCCTCTACACCAAAGACAAAAGGGCCAAGAAAGGAATTTGGGAAACAACACCCTTCACAATGGCCACTAATAACATAAAGTAACTTGTTGTGACTCTAACCAAGCAAGTGAAAAAAAAAAAAAACTGTTTGAAAAAAAACTTCAGGCCTCTTGTATATTTATGGACGTCTCTTTCTTTAAGTTGGGAAAAATTTCTTCTATGATTTTCTTGAAAATATTTTCTGGACCTTGGAGTTTGGAGTCTTC
>REGO01000098.1:2742307-2755846 GCA_010120015.1 Rhombomys opimus
CTCTCTCTCATGGCATGGGCCTTAAGTTAAACCAAACATTAAACTGGCTAATCCCACAAGTTTCACACCAGCATTGCCCCGGAACATTTTGATGGCAGGACAGAGTTTAGGTTGAGGGTTTTGTGATGAGGTTTGTGTACAGGTTTCTCTTTCCATAGTCTGTGGAGTCCCTTCCCTTACCAGACAGACAAGAACATGGGGATGAAGGCTCCGTGAAAGCAGAAGACTGACATCTCTGCATTCAGTGAGCTGTGTGGATATTCAGTCAATGCTATTCATTAATTATTGAAATGCTCTGCAGCTGTTGTTATAATTTTTATGACATCAATTCATATACACTCTCATCCCTCTTTATTCCCACTTCCACTCTATGGAGATGTTATGGCATTCCACATCTTCAATAAAATTTTTAAAATAATTATTATATTCGAATGAAAATTATCCCCATAGGCCCATAGGAAGTAGCACTATTAAGAATTGTGGAGGACCTCCCCTGGACTGGGGGAGGAGTGTGGGTGGAGAAGAGGGAGGGAGGGTGGGGTTGGGAGGGGAAGAGGGAGAAAGCTACAAGTAGGCTACAAAGGGAATAAACTGTAATTAATAAAAATAAAAAATAAAAAGTTACAATAAACAAAGAATGTGTCTTTGTTAGAGTAGACGTGCCCTTGTTAGAGGAAGTATGTTCCTGGGCTTTGAGGTTTCAGATGCTCAAGCCACTTTCATTGTCTTTTTCTCTCTTTCTCCTGCCTGCTAATCCAGATAGAGAACTCTCAACCACTTGTTCAGCATCTCTTCCTGTGTGCCACCATGCTTCCTGAGGGAGGATAGTGGACTAAACCTCTGGAATTTAAGTCGGCCCCTATTGAATGTTTCCTTTAAAAGAATTGCTGTGGGTGGATATGATGTCACATGCCTGTAATTCCAGAACTCTGGGAGGGAGGCAGAGGCAGTCAGATCTTTGTGGCTTTGAGGCCACATCCAGGTCTATAAAGTAAGGCCAGGACACCAAGGCTACACAGAGAAACACTGTCTCGAAAAATAATAACAACAACAAAACAAATCCAAAACAATCCGAACAAACAAACAAAAATAATTTCTGTGGTCATAGTGTCTCTGCACAGCAAATAGAAAGCCTAATTAAGACAACTGTTGAACAAGACTTCCCTTCTAAAAATGCAAACCAGCCTCACTCAATCATAGATGGGCAAAAGTCAAAAATATCTAATCCTCTCAAGGGCACTGTACAATTTTACTTGTTAAATATGAGAATGCTACACTTTATTTTGCTTCCCACAGCCCTGTGAAACCCACGTTAGGTTTACAAGCTAGGACCCCTTGTAGCTACAGATAATGTCTTTCTGTAATCCCATCACTCATTTAACAAATTCTATTTATAATTTTGATTTGTTAGTGATATGAGTATTAAAAAAAGATATTACATCCCATTAAACTTGGAATTCTTGGAAGACTATTTTGCATTCAACACATGTATGTAGGTGCTTTGTAATTATAAATTGAGGTGGAGGAATGTACTGGGTAAGGTTATTGACTCCTAGCCTCTAACTAGATTATGAGTCACAGTTCAGAATACCTTCAGCTATTAAGTCATTGTAGTTGAGTTAGAAAATACTTCAAGTCTGCACATGAGAATTTTCAGAGGTCCCATATGTCTGTCTTACAGCTACATTGGTGTCTATTTATTTGTATTTATTGAGAAGCTTAGATTAAAATGGCAGCAAATAGCTACCTGAAGTAGCAAATTCTGAGAGATAATGATATTAAAACAGATTGTCCTCTATCACAGTTGAATGCTGTTTTTAATGTTGAGTTTCTGAATAGTTCATCCTTTCCAAAGGTCAGAGCACACACACCAATAACAATGACAAGAACATAATGGGAGAATTTAATAAATGTGTTCTTTTGGAATTATTTGGAAATATGGATCAAAACTAGTCACATTTCTTGAAAAATATCTTATATAATTAATGTAATTCACTGCTTGAACAAATAGTTTCTGAAAAGAAGATTCAATTTAATTGCCTGGAATTTGAAAGAAATTCTTTTCAAAACTATTCAGTGTGCAATTGTGCAATGAAGTAAATATTTGAATTACTTTCAAGGCCATGAACATCACTATCTGTTGTGGCATTGACATAATTATAAAGTTAATTGTGTGTGTATTTGTGGTGTGTGTGCTTGTGTATGCATGTATATAAGTATACAGTTTATATTATGAATCAACATTTCAAGTTTAGAGTGGATGCTCAGAGTATTAACTTTATAATCTAATTGTAGATTTGAAATATTTTTCTTATTTGGTTAAATGGGGACTCTCAACTCATTGTAACAGCTTATTCTTTTTTTCAGGCACATAAATAAAAGTATAAATTGAAAGCAGAAACCATGGGATCATAGATACAGAAAAGCATCTGAAAATGTTCTTTTTATGATAACAAATGTTTTACCATTGAGGAAGAGCAAAGTGCCCCTCACCGTCCCACCCTCCTTCCCTGTCAATGAGCTATGAGACATCTTGGTGCAGAGCAGATGGTAGTCTCATGTTCATTCTACCATGATGCCTGCCTTGGTGACCAAAGCTTTCTTATGCCTAGGACTCATAAAAATCAAATCTAACCAAATCAAATCCAGGCAGTGAAGCATGGGAGAAGGAAGAAAAATTGACTACCATGCTACTCATAGACCTGCCCTCTGGTGCCTGGCACAGCTGGGCCATACCGTGCAGCATGGATGGAAAACATGACCAAGGAACCTGCCAGCTACTTGGCCAGCCTGCAGCAGGAGCCACCACAATGTGCATGAATATGGTGATCAGATGGGAGAAAAAAAAGAAGTGGAGCAGCTTGAGCATTGTGAAGAGAGATGGAAGTGGAGACTTAGAGGATGGAGAGGAGTTGACCGTTGTGAGTAGCCAGCCCTGTCACCTGGGGCCACAGTGAGATCCCAGCCCTATCTCCTGTTGAGGTCCCTCAATGTGTCTGGCTCTACACAGTGGCAGAGGTGTAGATGTTTCTTGTCCCCGTTGGGACCACATGGAGGTCTGGAGGCTATGAATAACCCCCTTCACTGGATGTGGAACTCCAGAGAGCTGGCCCCATCTCTCTGGAGCAGCACTTCGGAGCACAGGCCCTGTTCCTCACCCAGGAAGTACAGTGGAGTTGTCCTGTTGCCTGAGGGGTGGTTGAGCTGGCCCTGGGGGTGTGCCCCTGGGAGAGCTGACTCACTACTTGTCTGCTGGGGGGTGGCATGAGTGCAGAGGTGATGCATCATCCACCCCCACTCAACCTCCCTGCCACCACTGGCCACCTCCAGTAGTCAGGAAATCTGCCTACAGGGTCATGAGCTTAGGAAAGGTAGCCCTGCCCCTCACCAGCTGCACTATTCTTGACAACAGACCCTGCACCTTGCTTGGACAGCACAGTAGGACTGACACTGGTGTAGAGGACATTGGTGAGCCATCCCTGAGAGTGAGAGTGGGAGAAATCTGGTGCTGCCACTCACCTGCTGAGAGGTGGTGTGGGTGTGGCAGTGATGTCCTCCCCTCTCCCTTGCACCTGATCATCTGCAACAGTCAGGAGAACCAACCCTGAGGGCATGAGAGAAGGTGAGCTTTCCCTCTGCCTCACTGGCTGCAGCACTCCACTACTCCTGGGCAGCAGAGCAGAGATGACCCTAATGGAGGGGATACAGGTAGGTCTTCCCTGAGAGTGAGAGCGTAGGAGAGCTAGACTTGCCATTCCTCTGGCATGAGATATCATGGCTGTGGAGGTGATACCCCTCTTCCTGCCCTTCACCACCTACAGTAGCTGGGGGAGCAGGCGTTGGGGTCATGAGAGCAGAGGAGCTGGCTCTGCTCCCTCACTGGCTGTAGCATTCAGGAGAGGGGGCCCTGCATCCTCACTGGGCAACAGAGTTGAACTGGCCCTGATGGTAAAGGCACAAGTGGCCTATCTCCTAAGGTGTGAGAGCTGGAGAGCTGCCTCAGCCTATCACAGGCTGCAGCACTTTAGAGAGGGAGCCTTGAACCTTGACTTGGCAGCAGAGTGGATCTGGCTCTGGAAGCCTAGGCATGGATAAGCCAGCCCCAAAGGCATAAGAGCAGAAGAGTTGACCCTGCCTCATGCAGATGTGGGAGGAGTTACTCTGCTGATGCTGATAAAGGGAGGCCTGTGTGCAAGCTAGCTGAGCTACCACCCAGGCCCAGATGCAGGGTTCTGAATTGGCTCATCTCAAAATATGTATCATCTGGGAACTCTTGAGATATGTGAAAGGCCCAGTCCTGCTCTTCCAAAGCTATAGGATCTCCCTGACAGAGAACAACAACAGACTAACTGGAAGGAGTCCTGATGAGGATCCATGACTGATGAACTCACAGAAGCCAGAGATCTGGAACCAGACCAATGGCTCACTGCAATGAACACTTTGCTGGTGAAGATGTGTGGGCAGAAGGATTTACTGTGGGACATTCTGTGACATACTACAGCTTCCATGAGGAGATGTTTTCAATGGTTTGTTGTTGTTTGTTTGTTTGTTTTATGTGTCTTAGTTTGAGGGGAAGATTGCAAGGACAAAGGGCAAATATTAGGGAGCAGGGAGATGAGCTCGACTGGGGAGCCCAGCATGGGGATCCTTGCTCCAATTTATGCCAATTTGGCCTTGCAAATAGCTACATAAATGCACCCCAAAGTCTTTCCTCTCCATGATGCCATCTAGCTCACATGACCCCCTAAAGGATCCATCTCTAAATATCACTCCTGGATGGATATTTTAACACAACGTGTCTATTTGGGAAACAGCCCAAACATGGCAGAAATTATTCCTACTTCAGTATTACCACATATTTTTTTTTGTCAGTTTCACAAATGCTTGGGGTGTACAGAAAAGTTATTAAATGAATCTATACTATTGCTATCTTCAGGATCACAAGCAAGACAAGATTAAAGATGGAAAATTTTGTCATCAAGAAACCAGTGTAAGTTTGATTTAATTTGGACAATTAACCTATTAATCTAGAAAGTTAAAAAATAATTTTTAAACGTAAATTTTATTTCATAACACAAGCTTGAAAATACTTATGTTCTCTAATTTATATTAAATTACCTCTATTTGTAAATATATTTTATGAAGATTTAATATTCTTCTAGTTATTTCTAGTTATATAATTAAAGACCTTTTCAGTCCTCTTCCACTGGCTGAGTTAATTAGAGCTAAATTACTGATGTTTGCAAAATTACTTACCATTTAAGTTAATGGGAAAATATTCTCTTGTGGTATATATGGGGCTTAAAATTCTAAGCAAATACGTTCCTTTTTTCTCTAATAAATAACATAAAAACTATAGTGTCACCTTACAAGACTCCTACATAATGTTATGGAGTAAATAGTTGAATCCTTTTAAAGTTTTAATATGCTGAAATCTCATAGAATTTAAACATGACAACCTCCTATAGGCTCATGATTTGGCAAAGTTCTGCATATTTTAGAGGTGGTAACTGGCTGATAGGGGCAAGAAAAAGGAACATCTTTGGGGGTATTTTTTTCCTGATATCTTCCTGTTCTTTGCTTCCTTTTGACCACAAAACAAAACTGCCTTTGCCTCCATGATTTGTTGCCTAACAAGAGTCTCAGAAACAAGAAGTCTACCTAGCTTGAGTTAAAATTCTGAAATGAGGACCTCCCCCCAAAAACACTTTTTTTCTCAAGTGCTTTATGTCAGTTCTTTGTTCACAGTGACAAAAACTGTCTAACACAAGTCTTAAATTTGAAATATTCTGGTAATCGGAGATAGAGATCTAGGGAGACAATTATGTCATGAAGTCGAAGTGTTTGTGAATATGAGGCTAGAGCAGGTGTTCCAACTGTGATGCTATGATGCTATAAAAATAGTGGTCTCAATAGTTGTGAAATGCATACTTTTCAGGATTTTAGTTAAGACTGAGTATAAAAATCTATACTATGATTACTATATTATAAGAACTAAAACATCCATGTCCAGGTCAATCTTCTCACCTTCATGATGTAAATTCCCACAAGTCCCATAGCTAGTGACCGACTTAATGATTTCTAGGATAAACCACTTAACATGTATGTCATGATAACATTACAACCCCACAGACAGAGGGAAAGATGTGTATTTCAAGTGTCAGGGAATATTTGAAGGTGATACAAAGCAAATTAATTTAAAGTTTGTTTCTTTGCTTCTTGCTGCTAATTTTGGAACATTTGATTTATGTGGTCTTTTTTGTCAAATTGGTCTCAGTCCTAGCACGTTAGTCTAGGGAAGCCTTAAAAACATGTTAAAAAATGGAATGGGAGACTTCCTAAAACTTGGTAGTGTAAGTGCAGTACAAATTACAGAACCAAATTTTAGGCAATATTTTATTATCAAGGTAGAAAAATAACAATCAGAAAAATAAGCTAAATGAGCCTATTTTTCATTTATTAATTTTTTATCTTGGAATGGGATCAATAGTAGAGAACTTGGTAGCACACAGGAGACATTAACTTCAATTTCAAGTACCATGAAAACTACTTTCATTTTGAAATTCTTAATGCCTGCCTACCTTTATATTATTTAGTATGCTTTCTGATTGCTGTATACCAGAGTGAGAAATAGTGCAGAAAGCAGTAGAATGCCTCTGAACAAATATATACTTGTTTGCTAGGATGTTATTTGGAATGTATTTCTTCATGACTTGGGTGGCGTCAAAGTTAGCATATTGTATTAGGGTTACTATTGTTGTGATTGTTATTAATCATAAAGAAGCAGGAGGCAACCGATATTCTCTGTGAGAGATTTATTAGGAGGGTAAAGGAGGGAGTGGGAAGCAGGACATGTTGGGGAGAGAGAAAGGGAAAGGAAAGGGGGAGGGAGGTGGAGAGAGAGAGAGAGAGAGAGAGAGAGAGAGAGAGAGAGAGAGAGAGAGAGAGAGAATAAGAGAAGGACCACTGTTGGGTATTGGCCCTTTTAAGGGGCATGATAACCACGCCTTCCAGGTGTGGCCACCTGGCTGAGGATACATGATGATGACATAGGTTGCTGGGTAACCCAGGAGCAGGTTGTGTTCCAAAATACTAACAGTGATGAAACAGGATAATGAAAGCAATTAGGAGAGAAATTGTTTTATTCAGTTTATGCTTCCACATCACAGCTCATCATCAAAGAAGTCAAGACAAGAACTCAATCAAGGCAGGAACATAGAGGGAGGAGATGATGCAGGGTTCACAGAGAAGTTTTGTTTACTGGCTTGCTCCTCCTGGCTTACTCAGTCTGTTTTCTTATAGAAATCAGGACCACCAGCCCAGGAATGGCATCACCCTTAATGGCCAAGACCCTCCCTCAACAATCAAAAATTAATAAAATTCTCTCCAGGTTTGCCTAGAGCTTGATCTTGTAGGGCAATTTTCTCAATTGTGGCTCTCTCCTCTGATGACTATATCTTTTGTCAAGTTGACATAAAACTAACCAGTATATCTGACACCTTGCCATGTTGATACACGAACATATAACTTTTCAATTAGAAGCTTTCCTTTCTCATTTATCTCGAAGATAGCATGTTAATATCACATTATAAAATCACGCCCTTTAAAAATTAAAAAGTACCATACATAGTTCTTACAAATTCAAACACTAAAAGTTCAGTCTCTTTAAAATATCTAATCCCTTTAAAAATCTAAAATCTGTTTTAAAAGTTCCAAGTGAGCTCCTGTAAAATCAAAATTACACTAAATACTTTCTTCAACAGTGAATTACCAGAGTCACAATCCTAACAGAGAAAACCCAAACTTAAACAGTGTCAATAATGCATGGTCCAATTATCTATCAGTCACCATCTTTTGGCATGCTACAAGGAGCTTGGGTCACTTCTCCAGCTCTACCTTCTGCAGTTCACACAGCTTGCCTTCTAGGTTCCATTTGGCTCCACTCCACTGCTACTACTGTTCTTGGTGGTCATCCTATAGCACTTGCATCCCTAAAGTTCTGGGGTCCTTTGCTGCTAGTAGGTTGCAGTTTCACCAGTAAGCTCTCCTGAGCTCTCTTCACAGAATCTAGCTCTGACAAAGAGGGCAAAGCCTCAGTCACTGTCCATGACCTTGTCATACCTTCAATACTAGCACTACCTGGGTGACACTTACACTACCAAGTTCTGCTGTCAGCACAAGGTACAGCCTTCACCATGTATCAATTACATCTATATGTTGAATCTCAGAAAATACTTTGCAGAAGATTTCACCTCTGTGATGCTGGTCTGTCTCTTCTTAACCAATATTAATCCCTCAGGTCTGGTTGACCATCATCAAATATTCCAGCAAAGCAAATTTTTCACTTTAGTAACTCTGGTATCTTACTAATTACAGATAATTCTCAGCTCCAGCTAGCCAGAACCACAGATTCTTCACACGGAAAAGGTCATGTAGAATCTTTGCTTTCCTCTGAAATTTCACAAGGCAGGCATGGTCTGCATTACTCTCAACATAATCTTCCAAGCTGCTCTAGAAAAGTTCACCGAACCCTCAATGCTCAACGACTATTCTAGCCCAAATTTCCAAAGTTTATTCACAGTCCTTCCAAAATCATCATGGTTAGGTCTTTCACAGCAAAACTTCATTCCTGGAATCAGTTTGTCTTAATTGCAGTTACTATTGTGATGAAACACCATGATCAAAGAAACTTGAAGAGCTTATGCTTTCACATCAAAGGAAGTAAAGACAATAACACAAGCAGGAAAGGAAAGGAGGCAGGTTTAGCTCCTGATGCAGGAGCTAAAGAGGAGCCCTGCCAACAATACTGCTTTTTATCGTTTGTTCAGCCTTCATTCTTATAGAAGCCAGGAATATCCTATCCATCCAGAGATAACAATACCCATAATGGAATGGGTCCTCCCCTGTCAACCACTAATTAAGAAAAATACTTCTAAGTTTGCTTACAACTTGATCTTATGGATGCATTTTCTCAGTTGAGGCTCTTTCCTCTCTGATGATGACTTTGCATCAAGTTAACATAAAGCTAGCCACCACACCTATGAATCTACACTGTTTACTAAAGGATCATTTGGATAAGTCACTTAGTTGAGTGATGCAAATAAGAAAATATTAAAATGTAAACCTACAGATAATGCTTAACATTTTACATGTCTAGTTTTCTCGTTCTGTTCTGACTGATGAGTATAAATGTTTCTTAAAACTGTTTTCAGAAATGATTTTGTTAACTCTTTAATGCGCCTGTTTTCTATAGAAAAGAGCTTTATTTATTTCTTAATATAAGATTTATACTTTCTCATGAATCAAGAATTTGGCTTGGCATAAAACTGGAAAATGACTCTAATTTTCCAGCTCATAAATTGTTCAATTTTAAAATTGTAATCTGTTCTATGTTGTTTATAAAGATATACATGTATTTATAATTAGACTACTATCATTAGTTACATTTTATTAACTCTATATCCCAGCTGTATCCTGCTCCCTTATTCCCTCCCAATCCCACCCTCCCTCTCTCATCTCTTCCATGCCCCTTTCCAAGTCCACTGATTGGGGAAGACATCCTCCCCTTTCATCTGACCCTGTTTTTTCAGGTATCTTCAGGACTGGCTGCAAAGTCCTCCTCTGTGGCCTAGAAGGACTGCTCCTCCCTTGGGGGTTGGGAAAGTCAAAGAGTCAGCCATTGAGTTCCTGTCAGAAATAGACCCTGTTCCCTCCCCTTTATATGGGAAACCAATTGGTTACTGAGCTACCACGGGCTACATCCAAGCAGAGGTTCTAGGTTACATCCATATATGGTCCTTGGTGGAGTGTCAATCTCAGAAAAGACCCCTGTGCCCAAATATATTTGGTCCTTGTGGAGACCCTATCCTCTCCACTAACTCCCCCTTCTTTCATGATTCCCTACACTCTGCCAAAGGTTTGGGTATGAGTCTTAGTATCTGCTTTGATACATTGCTAGATAGAGTCTTTCAGAGGCCCTCTGAGGTAGGCTCCTGTCCTGTTACTTATTTTCTCCTAAGTAAAATGCACATCCCATTTGTCTTTCTAAGTGAGGATTGATCATCTAACCCCGGGGTCCTCTTTCCTGTTTATCTTCTTTGGGTGCATAGATTTCATTATGTTTATCATATCTTATAGGTCTATATAAGTGAGTATATACCATGTGTGTCTTTCTCCTTCTGGGAAAAGAATGATCTTTTCAAGATCCCACCATTTGCCTGCAAATTTCATGATTTCCTCGTTTTTGATTGCTGAGTAGTATTCCATTGTGTAAAAATACCACAATTTCTGTATTAATTCCTCCATTGAGCGACATCTGGGTTTTTTCCAGGTTCTGGCTATTACAAATAAAGCTGCTACAAACATGGTTGGACAATTGTCCTTGTTGTGTACTTGAGCAAATTTCGGGTATATGCCTAGGAGTGGTGTAGCTGGGTCTTGGGGAAGCACTATTCCTAGTTGTCTGAGAAAGCACCAGATTGACTTCCAAAGTGGATGTACCAGTTTACATTCCCACCAGCAAAGGAGAAGGATTCCCCTTTCTCCACAACCTCTCCAGCATGTGTTGTCATTTTCGTTTTTGATTGTAGGCATTTTGATGGGTGTAAGGTAAAATCACAGGGTCATTTTGATTTGCATCTCCCTGATGGCTAAGGATGCTGAGCATCTCTTTAAGTGTTTCTCTGCCATTCTGTATTCCTCTACAGAGAATTCTCTGTTTAACTTCGTACCCCATTTTTTAATTAGATTACTTGATTTATTGTTTTTTAACTTCATTAGCTCTTTATATATTCTGGATATCAGCCCTCTGTCAGATATAGGGTTGGTGAAGATCCTTTCCCAATCTGTAGGCTGTCGTTTTGTTCTGACAATAGTGTCTTTTGCTTTACAGAAACTTTTCAATTTCATGAGGTCCTATTTATTGATTGTTACCCTTAGAGCCTGTGCTGCTGGTATTCTGTTCAGGAAATCTTCTACTGTGCCAATGAGTTCTAGGCTGTTCCCCACTTTTTATTCTAAAAGATTTAGAGTATCTGGTTTTATGTTGAGGTCTTTAATCCACTTGGACTTTACTTTTGTGCAGGGTGATAAATATGGATCTATTTTCATTTTTCTGCATGTAGACTTCCAGTTGTACCAGCACCATTTGTTGAAGATGCTGTCTTTTTTCCATTGAATGATTTTGGCTTCTTTGTAAAAAATCAAGTATTCATAGGTGTGTGGGTTTATTTCTAGGTCTTCTATTCAGTTCCATTGATCCTCCTTTCTGTTTCTATGCCAACACCATGCAGTTTTTACTACTATTGCTCGGTAGTACAGCTTGAGATAGGGGATGGAGATATCTCCAGATGATTTGTTGTTGTACAGGATCATTTTGGAGATTCTGGGTCTTTTGTTTCTCCATACGAAGCTGAGAATCTTTCTTCCAAGGTCTGTGAAGAACTGAGTTGGTATTTTGATGGGAATTGCATTGAATCTGTAGATTGCTTTTGGCAGGATGGCCATTTTCACAATGTTAATATTACCAATCCATGAGCATGGAAGATCTTTCCATCTTCTGATATCTTCTTCAATTTCTTTCTTCAGAGACTTGAAGTTTTTTTTTTTTCAAACAGGTCTTTAACTTGCTTTATTAGAGTCACACCAAGGTCCTCTCTGTTATTAGTGGCTATTGAGAAGGGTGTAGTTTCCCTGATTTCTTTCTTGGCCCTTTTGTCTTTGGTATAAAGGAAGGCTTCTTTTTTTTTTTTTTTTTGTCACTTTGTTGAAGGTGTTTATCAGCTGAAGGAGTTCTCTGGTTGAATTTTTGTGGTCTCTCATGTATACTATCATATCATCTGTGAACAGTGACACTTTGACTTCTTCCTTTCCGATTTGTATCCCCTTGATCTCCTTTAGTTGTCTTATTGCTGTAGGTAGGACTTCAAGTACTATGTTGAAGAGATATGGAGAGAGTCGGCAGCCTTGTCTTGTCCCTGATTTCAGTGGGATTGATCTGAGTTTCTCTCCATTGAGTTTGATGTTGGCTATAGGTTTGCTGTATATTGCCTTTACTATGTTTAGGTATGTGCCTGTATCTCTGATCTCTCCAGGACTTTAAACATGAATGGGTGTTGGACTTTGTCAGATGCTTTTTCGGCATCTAAGGAGATGATCATGTTGTTTTTCTCCTTCAGTTTGTTTATGTGGTGGATTACATTGATGGATTTTCGTGTGTTGAACCACCCTTGCATGCCTAGGATGAACCTCAGTGTCTGTAGTTATGTCCCCCTTTTCATTTCTGATTTTGCTGATTTGGATAGTTTCTCTCTGCCTTTTAGTTAGTTTGGCTAAGGGTTTGTCCATCTTGTTTATTTTCTCATAATTAGAATGCTATGAATATTTATACAACTTTTAATATCTTCAGCATGTCTTCACAGAAAATAAGGATATTGTCTTTGTGTTCCTTGACCTGTGCCATTTCCTGGTACCCACCCCAATCTTCTGCTCTGGAGACAACACAGATCAGAGAAAAGCAAGTGAGAGCCCTGGGTATCTGCTGGCCTGGTACAGCCTGCCAGCAACAGTGGTGAGGTCTGTCCAGGTTTCTCTGTGTTCCACTTCTCCTGTGTAGCCCCCACACCAGTTCCTCAGCCTACACCATTTACTGGGATCCAACCTATCTGTGGCCCTGGAGACCAGCACAGATCAGAGAGAAGCCATTTTTTCTAACTATGTGTAGGTCAGTCAAAAATATCACCTTATACAGATACTTTGTTTTTCTCTCTCTCCCTCTCTTCCTCTCTCTTTCCTTCCTGTCCTTTTGAGTGAATGCCACTTGCCTGTTAATCTCTACACAGATAATAAGAGAGTTTCAGACCTTCTAGAGCTGGAGTCGCAGAATGTTTTAAGCAACCTGAAGTGACTAGTAAGAACTGAACTATGGAAAACCAGTCTGTAACCACCAAGGAATCACTCTTGAGGGTTGGTCTGGTGCTATGAATTCTAACTCTAATTACTGGCCCCCAACATTCAACTGCTGCCCAGCAGAGCACATTCTCATGTAAACCTATCTTTGTTGTGTAAACCTTGCTCTGCCTTTTTTAATTTGATTGGTTAATATAAATGCTGAAGCCTGTGACTTGGCAGAAGAAAGGCAGGGGGAGTTTAGGTTCCTGGGTTTGGAGTCCTGTGACCACAAGGCAGGGAGAGGTTGTGGGAGAAAGAGAAAAAAAAGTGGAGAAAGAGAACATGACTGAATGGATCAGATCCAGCCCAGAAACTGGATAGGTAAATAACTTGGAGGGTTGAATCTGCCCAGCTCCAGTGCTTTAAGCTTGTAAAATAAATCATTTTCTCTCCTTGTCAATTTTTTTTGGAAGCGAGTGACATTAAACAAAACTAGCATTGTGCCAGAATTCAGTATTACTGCCAGAGAATTATGTAACTTTTCGTGTGCATATACTTTATCTTTTCAATTTTGCACTGCAATTAAGAACATTAATTAGTATCTTACAAATCACTTCAGTCACAACCAAAAATATATTTAGTAGCTTCTTA
>REGO01000098.1:2777462-2798431 GCA_010120015.1 Rhombomys opimus
GTTACATCCATATATGGTCCTTGGTGGAGTGTCAATCTCAGAAAAGACCCCTGTGCCCAAATATATTTGGTCCTTGTGGAGACCCTATCCTCTCCACTAACTCCCCTTCTTTCATATAATTCTCTGCACTCTGCCGAAGGGTTGGTTATGAGCCTTAGTATCTTCTTTGATACACTGCTACATAGAGTCTTTCAGAGGCCTTCTGGGGTAGGTGCCTGTCCTATGTCCAATGCGTATCCCATTTGTCTAAGTGAGGATTGATCATCTTACCCCATGTCTGCTTTTTTGTTTATCTTCTTTAGATGTATAGATTTCATTATGTTTATCATATCTTGTAGGTCTATCTAAGCAAGTATATACCATGTTTGTCTTTCTCCTTCTGGGATACTTCACTCCGAATGATCTTTTCTAGATCCCACCATTTGTCTGTAAATATCATGATTTCCTCCTTTTTGATTGCTGAGTAGTATTCCATTGTATATAAATACCACAATTTCTGTATCCATTCCTTTGTTGATGGACATCTAGGTTGTTTCCAGGTTGTGGCTATTACAAATAAAGCTGCTACAAACATGGTTGAGCAAATGTCCTTGTTGTGTGCTTGAGCAAGATTTGGATATATGCCTAGGAGTGGTATAGCTGGGTCTTGAGGAAGCACTATTCCTAATTGTCTGAAAAAGCGCCAAACTGACTTTCAAAGTGGTTATACCAGTTTACATTCCCACCAGCAATGGAGGAAGGTTCCCCTTTCTCCACAACCTCTCCAGCATGTGTTGTCACTTGAATTTTTGATCTTAGCCATTTTGATGGGGGTAAGGTGAAATCTCAGGGTACTTTTGATTTTTTCCCACTTCTTTCATAAGAATACCTGCACTCTGCCCAAAGTTTGGCTGTAAGTCTCAGCATCTGCCTTGATACCCTGCAAGATAGAATCTTTCAGAGGCCCTCTGTGGTAGGCTCCTGTCTTGTTCTCTATTTTTGCCCTTCTCTGATGCCCATCCTCTTCGCCTTTCTGAGTGAGGATTGAGCATCTTAGCCAGAATTCTCCTTCTTGATTAGTTTCTTTAAGTGTACAGATTTTATTATGTTTATATTATATGGTATGTGTAATATCCACTTATGTGTGAGTATATGCCCTGTGTGTCTTTCTGCTTCTGGGATAGCTCACTTAAGAGGATCTTTTCCTATCCTTTCCCCATCAGACTAACTCCCCTTCTTTCTTATGATTCCCTGTACTCTGCCAAAGGTTTGGTCATGAGTCCTTGCTTTGAAAACACTGCTAGTTAGAGGCTTTCAGATGTGCTCAGTAGACCCCTGTCATGCGTTCAATGCACATCCCATCTGTCTTTCTAAACAAGGATTGATCCAAATATATCTGGGCATAGGGTCTTTTCTGAAACTGACATTCAACCAAGGACCATGTATGGATATAACCTAGAACCTCTGCTAAGATGTAGCCTGTGGTAGCTCAGTAACCAATTGGTTTCCCAAAGTGAGGGGAACAAGGACTATTTCTAACAGGAACTCAATGAAGATACCTGATAAAACAGGATCAGATGAATGGGGGAGGTCCCCCCCTATCAGTGGACTTGGAAAGGGGCACAGTGGTGATGAGGGAGGGAGGGAGGGACTGTAAGGGAATGAGGGTTCGGGGCACGGCTGGGATACAGAATTAATAAAATGTAACTGATAAAAAATATAAAAAAAATAAATAAATTAAAAAAAAAAGAGGATCTTTTCCAGTTCCCACCATTTGCCTGCAAATTTCGTGATTTCTTTGTTTTTAATTTCTGAGTAATATTTCATTGTGTAAATATACCACAATTTCTGTATCCATTCCTCAACTGAGGGACATCTGTTGTTCCCATGTTCTGGCTATTACAAATAAAGCAGCTACAAATATGATTGAGCAAATATCCTTATTGTATACTTGAACATATTTTGGATATATGCCTAGGAGTGCTAGAATTGGATCTTGAGGTAGCACTATTCCTAATTGTCTGAGAAAGCACCAGATTGATTTCCAAAGTGGTTGGACAAGTTTACATTCCCACCAGCAGGGGAAGAGGATTCCCTTTCTCCACATCCTCTCTAGCATGAAAAAAGAATTAAAAGGAGATATCGGAAGATGGAAAGATCTCCCATGCTCATGGCAAGGCAGGATTAACATAGTAAAAATGGCCATTTTACCAAAAGCAAGCTAAAGATTCAATGCAATTCCCATCAAATTACCAACACAATTCTTTACAGACCTTGAGAAAAAATTCTCAACTTCATGTGGAATAACAAGAAACCCCGAATTGCTATAAAAATTCTGTACAATAAAAGATATTTTTGAGGCATCTCCATCCGTGATCTCAAGCTGTATTATAGAGCAACAATACTAAAAACTTCATGCTACTGGCATAGAAAACAACTGGTGAATCAATGGAAGTGCAAGTGGATCAAGGACCTCGATATAAAACCAGACACAGTAAACCTGCTAGAAAAAAAAGTAGGGAAGAACCTTGTCCTCGTTGGTACTGGAGACAACTTCCTGAACAGAACACCAACAGCACAGGCTCTAAGAGCAACAATCAATAAATGGGACCTCATGAAACTGAAAAGCTTCTCTAAAGCAAAGGACACTGTCATCAGAATAAAATGACAGCCTACAGATTGGGAAAAGATATTCATCAACCCTCTATCTGACAGAGGGCTTATATCCAGAATATATAAAGACCTCAAGAAGTTAAACAGCAACAAATCAAGTAATCCAATTTAAAAAATGGGGTACAGTGCTAAACAGAGAATTCTCAATAAGGGAATATCCACTGGCAGAGAAACACTTAAAGAAATGCTCAGTGTCCTTACTCATGAGGGAAATGCAAATCAAAACGACCCTAAGATTTCACCTTATACCCATCAGAATGGCTAACATCAAAAACTCAAGTGACAACACACTGTATTTGTTTTTATGCAGAAGGATTCCAGGTTTTTATACTCCCCTTTGCTTTGATTTTGTAGCCCTTAATTTTGTAACATAGAGAAGAAAGTATACTATTAATTCTATTATTCTGAAAATACCACAACCATCTTTCCCCATAATCATATTATCACCATGACTTTATATTCAGCATTAATCAAAGTTGAAATGAGTTTGTGACATTGTCTCCAATTTCATCTTTCTGGATAAGAATATCTAGTTTCTTCACTATGTTAGTGAACTTTTGGAGTTCCTTTGTTAAAGATCATTTTTGCTATAATGTTTGTATTTATTTTGGGGTTCTCTAGGCTTTTGCATTTGTCTGTGTCTATTTTTATGATAGTCCCATGCTGCTTTGGTTACTAAAACTTCAAAATATTTTTAACCTTGATAGCATGATGCTTCATGCCTGTGCTTTTTGCTTAAGATGGCATTGACTATTCAGTTTTTAGTGGTTGCATGTAAATTACTGGCTTTCTTCAATTTCCATGAAAAAAATGGCACTAAATGTTGATAGGATTATATTACATTTGTACTTTACTTTGGACATCATAAACAACTTAATAATATACATTCTCACCATTCTTGAAGGTAAGATATACCCATCTACTTGTGGCTTTATTTATTGTATCATTGTTTAATGATTTTATTGCAGTTTTTTTATATTCCTGGTAAGATTGATTCTGAGACATTTTCTACTTTATGATTCAATTATAAATAAGAATATTTTTCTTTATTTATTCTTATTTATCAGACAGTCCATTATTTTAATATACAAAACTATTAAATTTTAAGGCCAACTTTGTAAAATGAACATTCAATAGATTTCTTTATGAACAAAATTTGGAGAAACAATTAAGAGATTTTTCTATAAGTGATCAAAACAATGTAATGCTTTCTTTTCTATTTCTAATTTTCTAATGCATACTTTCTATTTCTCTTGCTTTATTGTTCAAAGTTGTATTTTCTGAGCTAAAATGAAGAGTAGTTAGAGTGATTTCAGCTTTCCTTAATGTGTAACTGCATGAGATATATTACAGTGAAAGTATAGTAAAATTTACATAAAGAATATGTTCTTTTTTAAATTTTTTATTTAACTTTTATTAATTACACTTTATTCATTTTGTATCCCCCCATAAGCCCTTCCATCCTCCCCTCCTGTTCCCACCCTCCCCCCCCTTTCTGCATGCATGCCCCTCCCCAAGTCCACTGATGGGGGAGGTCCTCCTCTCCTTCTTTCTGATCTTAGTCTATCAGTTCTCATCAGAAGTGGCTGCATTGTCAGGGTTCTAGATTATCTCCATGAATAGTCCTTGGTTGGAGTATGAGTCTCTGGGAAGTTCCCTGTGTTCAAATTTTCTTGTTCTGTTGCTCTCCTTGTGGAGACCAACAAGTCCTCCCCAGCTCTTACTATTTCCCACTTCTTACATAAAATTCCATTCACTCTGCCCAACAGTTGGCCATTAGGCTCAGCATCTGCTTTGATAGTCTGCAGGGCAGAGGCTTTCAGAGGCCCTCTGTGGTAGGTTCCTAGTTTGTTTCCTGTTTTCTTCTTCTGGCTTTCAGAAGCCCTCTGTAGAAGGTTCCTAGGTTGTTTCCTGTTTTCTTCTTCTTCTGATGTCCATCCTCTTTGCCTTTCTGAATGGGGATTGAGTGTTTTAGTTAGGGTCCTCTCTCTTGCTTAGTTTCTTTAGATGCACAGATTTTAGTGGGTTTGTCCTATGTTGTATGTCTATATGAGTGAGTATATACCATGTGTGTCTTTTTGCTTCTGGGACAATTCACTCAGGATGATACTTTCCAGGTCCCACCATTTACCTGCAAATTTCATGATTTCCTTATTTTTCATTGCTGAGTAATATTCCATTGTATAGATGTACCACAATTTCTGCATCCATTCTTCAGGTGAGGGGCATATGGGTTGTTTCCAGCTTCTGGCTATTACAAATAAAGCTGCTACAAACATGGTTGAGCAAATGTCCTTTTTGTGTACTTGAGCCTCTTTTGGATATATGCCTAGGAGTGGTATGGCTGGATCTTAGGGAAGTGCTATTCCTAGTTGTCTGAGAAAGCGCCAGATTGATTTCCAGAGTGGTTGTACAAGTTTACATTCCCACCAGCAGTGGAGAAGGGTTCCCTTTCTCCACAACCTCTCCAGCATGTGTTGTCACTTGAGTTTTTGATCTTGGCCATTCTCATGGGTGTAAGGTGAAATCTCAGGGTTGTTTTGATTTACATTTCCCTAATTGCTAATAAGGTTGAGCATTTCTTTAAGTGCTTCTTTGCCATTTGATATTCCTCTACAGGGAATTCTCTGTTTAGCTCTGTTCCCCATTTTTTAAGTGGATTACTTGGTTTGCTCCTTTTCAGCTTCTTTAGGTTGTTATATATACTGGATATGAGTCCTCTGTCAGATAAAGGGTTGGTGAAGATTCTTTCCCAATCTATAGGCAGTCGCTTTGTTTTGATGACTGTGTCCTTTGCTTTGCAGAAGCTTTTCAGTTTCATGAGGTCCCATTTATTGATTGTCGCTCTTAGAGCCTGTGCTGTTGGTGTTCTGTTCAGGAAGTTTTCTCCTGTACCAATGAGTTCTAGGGTATTCCCCACTTTTTTTTTCTAGCCGATTTAATGTGTCTGGTCTTATGTTGAGGTCTCTGATCCACTTGGATTTCAGTTTTGTGCAGGGTGATAAGTATGGATTTATTTTCATTTTTCTACATGTAGACATCCAGTTGGACCAGCACCATTTGTTGAAGATGCTATCTTTTTTCCATTGTATGGTTTTGGCATCTTTGCCAAAGATCAGGTGTCCATAAGTGTGTAGGTTTATTTCTGGGTCCTCTGTTCAGTTCCATTGATCCACCATTCTGTTTCTATGCCAGTAACATGCAGTTTTTAAAACTGTTGCTCTATAGTACAACTTAAGATCAGGGATGGAGATACTTCCAGAAGATCTTTTATTGTAGAGGATTGTTTTAGCAATTGTGGGTTTCTTGTTATTCCATATGAAGTTGAGAATTTTTCTTTCCAGGTCTGTAAAGAATTGTGTTGGTAATTTGATGGGAATTGCATTGAATCTGTAGATTGATTTTGGTAAGATGGCCATTTTTACTATGTTAATCCTCCCAAGCCATGAGCATGGGAGATCTTTCCATCTTCTGATATCTTCTTCTAATTCTTTCTTCAGAGACTTGAAATTGTTTTCATACAAGTCTTTGACTTCTTTGGTTAGGGCTACTCCGAGGTACCTTATGTCATTTGTGGCTATTGTGAAGGGTGTTGTTTCCCTAATTTCTTTCTCAGCCCTTTTGTCTTTTGTATATAAGTGGGCTACTGAATTTTTTGAGTTAATTTTGTATCTGGCCACTTTGCTGAAGGTGTTTATCAGCTGTAGGAGTTCCCTGGTAGAGTTTTTGGGGTCACTCACATATACTATCATATCATCTGCAAATAGTGATCATTTGACTTCTTCCTTTCCAATTTGTATCCCCTTGATCTCCTTCAACTGTCTTATTGCTGTAGCAAGGCCTTCCAGAACTATGTGGTAGAGATATGGAGAGAGTGGGCAGCCTTGTCTTGTCCCTGATTGCAGTGGGATTGCTTTAAGTTTCTCTCCGTTCAGTTTGATGTTGGCTATAGGCTTGCTGTATATCGCCTTTCCTATGTTTATATATGTGCCTTGTATCCCTGATTACTCCAATACTTTAAACATGAATGGATGTTGGAATTTGTCAAATGCTTTTTCAGCATGTAGGGAGATTATTCTGTGGTTTTTTCCTTTCAGTTTGTTAATATGGTGTATCACATTGATGGATTTCCGTATATTGAACCACCCCTGCATACCAGGGATGAAGCCTACTTGGTCATGGTGGATGATATCTTTTATGTGTGTTCTTGTATTTGGTTTGCGAGTATTTTGTTGAGTATTTTTTTTCAATCCTTTTAAAAGCCCATGTAATTCTTTTATAATATTAAATTTTGATTATTGAAATGTGTGTGTTTGTGTGTTTACAGTAATGCATTGTGGAAATGAAGAAAACAGTATTGTTCCTGAAATAATATCTAAAAGTTTCATCCCAAAGAATAACAAAGCCATTTGCCAATTTTTGCAGAAGTTAGCAGATTCTTGTAAATAATGAAATACTGTTCCTGTGTCATCTCTTAATAAAGCATTATTAGCTATGTTCAAGGCCTTGTTTTGTTCTATATTGTCTCATAAGTATAATGACTCCTATATTTATACAGATTGGAAATATTTTTAGAATTATTATTTATCATTTTAGAGACTTTGAAACTATCTGCATAAATGATATATCATATTAATATCATGTCACCTCCAAAAGACGGTGAAACAGAATGCTTCTCTCAATGTGAGCTAATGCACTCATAGGTAAGAATGTGAAAGATTCTGAAAATGTAAATGTTAAATTTTATAACAAAAAAAAGTTAGCATTAATATCAGGTGTGAAAAAGTTGTATTAATTGTTGGCCCTACACAGAGAAATATATATAAGAAAGGATTTAGACTGTATTAAGTAATGAACATAAGAATTCTGAACCTCAATGATGGGTGTGTTTTACAGTAAATAATTTTTAAAATAAACAATTTCTCCTCACTCCCTTATTTATGAGTTTGAAGATGACTTTGACACATATGCTTTTTAGGCAGACATTAGCCACTGAGCCACATACTCAATCTGTACACTTATCTTATTGCACTGTCTATTCTCTAATTTTTAGAATTGGTTGATTCTTACATTGATGCAGTGAATAAAGGTTGAGTAATAATTTGTTGTCTGAGCCTCTTGATAGAAACTGAGGGACATGGCAGAAAAATTTTGCTCTCTTGTCTCACATTTAGTAGAAACAGAATAATTTTAAAATGACAATAATTAAAATTATAAAGTATTTTTAATCTCCTAAGCAGTTTGAGATAACAGTTCATTTCTAGGTTGAAGAAACATTGCACATATCCCTTTAAGATGTAGAGTACTGGATTAAATGTTAAGATTTACTTTACATCCATTTTTCAAGAAATTATAACTACTTACATTTTCTAAGTTAAAAATAATTAACTCAAAAAATTTCTCTCCTATGATATGCTTAAAACTTCTAATTTTTCTGTGTCTGTCTTAGGTATGCAAAATAAGGAAGTTAACATCAATGATAATGTGTAGACAAGACCTGTACAATGAAAGTACCAACAGGCATGTTAACAGAGGGGAAACATCTCAGTGGGCTCCAGCCGTAGACAAAGAGCAACCAAAGACTGCAAAGAGAGAAAATTAGTCTTTCACCGGGTTGAGTCCCATAATTGCTTAGCTCTGAAATCATATGTACAGAAGCAACAGTAAACAGATGTAGCAGATTATAGTAATATAATTATATGTATTTGTGGTGTGTATGTGTATATTTCATTTTCTCATCAGGATAAAAAGGCTACAGTGAGCATTTGCTTACACACTTTGTGACTGGATAAAAATGTCAGTAGGATACATTTTTCTTAACGAAGAGGCATGTGCTTGTGTGAATGTTGTCAGCTTCTCCATATTTTTAAATTAAAAGATAGCACATTCTACTTTGAATGCATCACAATAAAGATAATAATATTATTCAGAGAAGGGGTAATTTCTATTCTTGATCTTAAAATGTGACTACCAGCTGTGGGGGGGGGTAGCATTTCTAACAAACAAGTCTGTGTAAAACATTTTATTCAAAAACTATATCATACTCTACCTAGCAGTGTATCAAAACAGATATTAAGACTCATAGCCAAACCTCTGGCAGAATGCAGGGAACCAAAAAAGGGGGTGGGTGGAGTTATTACTACCTGGAGAAGACAGGAGTTCCACAAGGTCCAAATACATCTGGGCACAGGGGTCTTTTATGAGACTGTTTCTCCAAACAAGGACCATGAATGGATGCAACCTAGAGCCCCTGCTCAGATGTAGCCCTTGGTAGCTCAGTATCTAAGTGAGTACCCTAATAAGGGGAACAGGGACTGTTTCTGACATGAACTTGATGGCTTAAGTGACAGGGCAGTGGCAATGAGTAACATTATTTACATCACCTATGGCTTCTGAGAGTTTAGGTTATCAAAATGGGACCCTAATCAGGGATTTAGGTAGTCTCACTACCGAAAGTCATATTTACAAATAGGTTATATCCTGGGCACTGAAAGCAGCAGTAGGAAAGCCGTGGTCAATCAGTGTTTTCACTGCCCTTCAGAGAGCACCCACAGCAACATAGGACTCAGAAAATAACTCTAAGTGCTTCTGTGAAGTTTTGTGTTTCCTATTTCCCTTTCTGTAATGGGCTTGAATAAGTCCAAATTTCACTTCTGAATTACTAACATTTATTTTCTTTAAGACAGGGTATACCTTTTAGTTTTAAGGTTCAACCTTTACTCTCTTAATTAAGAGATTAAAAGAGGTGGGAACTAGGTTATCTCCATGTATGTTCCTTGGTTGGAATATGAGTCCCTGGGGAGACCCCTGATTTCAAATTTTCTGGTTCTGTTGCTCTCCTTGTGGGGTTCCTGCCCTCTCCAGATCTTACTATTTCCCACTTGTTACTTAAGATTCCATGCACTTTGCCCATCAGTTGGCCTTAAGTCTCAGTGTCTGCTTTGACAGTCTGTAGGGCAGAGCCTTTCAGAGGTCCTCTGTGGCAGGTTCCTAGGTTGTTTCCTATTTTCTTCTTCTTCTGATGTCTATCCTCTTTGCACAGATGTAGTCCATGACAGCATAGTATCCAAGTGGGTTCCACAGTAATGGGAAGAGGAACTGCCTCTGACATAATCTGATAGGCCTGTTCTTTGATCACCTCCCTCTGAGGGTAGAGAAGTCCTACCAGGCCACAGAAGATGACAATGCAGCCATTCCTGATGGGATCTGATAGACTAAGATCAGAAAGAAGGAGAGGAGGACCTCCCCTATCAGTGGACTTGGTAGGGGCAAGTGAGAAGAAGGGAGAGAGAGGGTGGGGCTGGGAGGGGAGGAGGGAGGTGCTTATGGGGGGATACAAAGTGAATAAACTGTAAAAAAGTAAATAAAAAAAGAAATGGATTCAAAAGGCAAAAAAAAAAAAGTAAAAAGAGACAAGACTATCAGACAAAGCACAATGGGTATGCGTTCTCATGCTTTCTCGAAACATCCCCCATACATTTCTTTTCTTTTTTAATTTTTATTTTATTTTTATTAATTACAGGTGGAGGTGATCTAAGAGCCAGCCCCTGAGTTCATGTCAGAGACAGTCCCTATTCACCTTACTAGGGAACCCTCTTGGACACTGAGCTGCCATGGCTACTTCTGTGCAGGGGTTCTAGGTTATCTCCATGCACGGTCCTTGTTCTAACTTTAAAATTCATATCAAAAGCACATCTCAGGAGAGAGAACTATGTGCATAAAGGTTTAAATAGTTGCCAAAATATCATCTGGTTTAAACTACCATAAAAATTATTTGTTCTTTGTCCAACCAAATAAATATATTTTAACATTTATCCAACCATCAGTCATATCAATCACATAAAGAATAAAAACCAAGGCTGTTGCAGAGGCATAAGTATTCTATGGGCAAGATGATGTTGGGTAAGAGTCTGAATATTCCTCTACCCTCTTCTTTCTGTTTTGGAGAAAGACTTTCAATTATGATATTTTTTGATCAGTCTAAGAAAGTTGCTAAGGACAGATTACTTTTGGAAGTAGCAAGGTGGGCAGAGGAATAATAGAAAAGTTGGCAAAGGATAATTCTTTAAATATGAGCAGTGGGCCAGCAATGAGACAGAACTAGGGAGTGTGGAGGAGCAGGTGGGTAGGCATCTTGGCTGGGGATGGGGTAAAATAGAACATGAATCATGACTAGATCTTGATAAAATTGACTGCAAATAAATAATTGTCTCCTAAATATGAGAAAAATAAAATAACACAGGGAACTGTTTTATCAATGCTACAAAAACAATTTATTTACCAGATCTGAGTACCAATAATTGTAATAATGTGGATTTTTCTAGGAGCATTCCCATAAGAAATATTCCATTAACATAAGCATGTAATATAGATATGATACATATATATATATATGAGATATATATAATGTTTTTCTAGAGAGGGTTTCTCTGTATAGCCTTGGCTGTTCTGAACTCTCTTTGTTGACCAATCTGGCCTTGAATTCACAGGGGTCTGCCTGCCTCCTGAGTCCTGGAATTAAAGGTGTGCATTCCCAGGCCCTGCAAGCATGTAAAAATTTACCTTTGTCATATTTAATGCTTGCTAAAGGTGCATTTTAGTTTCAAAGCTGAGAAATTTTGAAAAGACTAGACTTAGAATTACTATGATTAAGTAGAGGAGGAAATTTAGTATTTTTCCTTACCAGTTGACAGGTTTATGACCAATACCTCAATTTAAAAGCCTGTTTAATAAAAAAATAAATAAATTTATTTCATGCAAATGTTATCAGAGCGACCATGTGTGTCTGCAATCCAAAGACTTGAGAGGTAGAGGCAGAAGGTTCATTTATTAAAAGGCTAGCTTCAGCTACATAGCAAATTTGAGGTCAGATTTGCTATGTGAGATTCTTTATCAATAGATAGATGAATAGATAGAGAGATAGATAGATAGATAGATAGATAGATAGATAGATAGATAGATAGATAGATAAGAGTTTTATGAGACATGGGATTCATAGAAAAATACATACTTCTTAGGGATTCAGTTGAGAGGTAGAACAAATGCTTAGCATGTATCTTTCCATTGGTCCAATCAAGCAATAAAGAAAAAAAGGAATGAAAGAAGTGGGGATATAGACAGTTGAACACATAAGTCCAGTGAAAAACACTTTGTGTTTTTTTCTGTTGAAAAGAAAATGTTTAGTGGTGCAGAATCAAGACAGGATATATGCAACACAAAGCAAGGATAAGAAACACTTGGAACTTTCTGCAAAGCATGTTGTTCACATTCTTCTCTGTGTTTTTACAAGATATTTCTTTCCATTAGGAAACAAGCCCAGGAAACCTTTCTGGCCATGCTTCAGGGAAGACAGGCTGGAAAAGGTCAGAGTGACCTTGCTGCTGCAGATTTTTCAATTGTCAAAGTGTTACATTTGGGAAAATCATCTGAGCCCCAACAATTATGGTATTCTTCACCACTGTGACAAGAATGGCTTATAAAGTCTGTGTTAAGTTCCTCATGATTGTGACCTTATTGAGTATTTTAAATAATGCTGCTTTGTGAATAATATTCATTGATCAAAGATATCACAATCCTAATCTTGTATCAAACAACTTTTAATAACAAAAATTCAGTATTAATTAGGGTTAAGAAAATGTGAAAATGCATGGCGTTTGGTTGATGCATCAGTCTCTGCAGTCCCCTCCAAGCCGTGCTTTTTTTGGCAGGCAAAGACCATGCATAACGAGGACCTAGCCCTCCCTGCTCAGATGTAGCCTATAAATAGGTCAGTCTCCATGTGAATTCCTTAAGTAAGGGGAGAAGAGAGAGTCTCTGACATAAACTCAAGTTGCCTGCTCCTTGATCACTTCTCCCTGGTGGAGCAACCTAGCCAGCCCACAGAGGAAGAGGATCCAGGCAGTCCTGATAGGCCGGGTTCAGACAATAGGGGAGGAAGACGTCCCCTTTCAGTGGACTAGGGAAGAGGTATAGGGGACAAAAAGAACTGGGAGGAGAGGAGATGAGGAAATGTACTACAATTAATTATGATTGTAAATTAATAATAATAAAGAAATAAGATTAAAGAAAAAATGTGAAGAAACATAGTATGTGGCAAGTCATGCAGTCATTATTTTTGTTGAAATTTAATATATTTTATTTTTATTTTTATTATTTAAAGTTTATTCCCTTTGTATCCCACCTGTAACTCCTCCCTCTCTCTTCCCCTCCCAATCTCATCCTCCCTTCCTCTTCTTCACCAAGCCCCTCCCCCAGACCACTGATAGGGGAGGTCCTCCTCACCTTCATGTGATCCTAGTCTATCAGGTCTTATCAGGAGTGGATACATTTTCTTCTTTACTCTTAAAGAAGCTAATCAAGAAGGAGGACTCTGGATAATATGCTTAATCCTCACTCAGAAAGGCCAAGAGGGTGAACATCAGAAGAGGGGGAAAAGAGGGAAGAGGACAGAATCCTACCACAGTGGGCCTCTGAAAGACTCTACTCTGCAGAGTATCAAAGAAGATGCTGAGACTCATAGCAATCATCATTAATTCTTCTTTTTATTGCAATCATTATTTTTAAACACATATTTCTTAAGTAGATTCCTGGGTCTCAAGTACTACCTAAATTTTAATCAATCAAATTATCTGTGTCTATGAAATAAACCTTGTCTATATTTTCAAGACATAGTACAATAGCAGAACCAATAATAGAATTTAACTACTAGCGTTTACATGAAAAATATACATCATCTACGAACTTTCTCCACTCAAAATTAATCATTTCATTTCCTCCCAAGTACATTAATATCAATTATTAAAGGACAAGAACAGTATTTTTGTTTATATTAGTTATCTCATCATTAGTATCCTAGTAATTCTTATTTTTACTCTTCATTACTTATAAAAAATGTTTCAAACCTAAAAAAAAAAAAATGAGTAGAAAGTCAAACTGAAAAGTCCTTTTCTGGTATTTTGAAAGCTTGTTAACCACTTGGAAGAAGTGTTCCTATTGAGTGCCCTTTGGGTAGCTGTGTATTTTTGGTTGTAATGTGCACTGATCCCCAGAATACTAATGTGTTGTCTGAGAGACTATGTATTGAAGAAATGGAGAACCTGTACTTCCAGGAGCAGCTGCAACACATACTGATGACCACAGTGTTGGGAGTGGGCTGTCATTCCCTTCATCAGCATCATAATATCAGGAAATATGAGTGGGGACGAGTAAACAGAATGGAAGCAGTGGAGGGTGGTGAGTCATGCTCTCATCCCAACATCTAAGAATAACTACAGCATATTAAGAGAATGTATTTCCTTCCATAAAAATGAAGACCTTTTTTAACCTATATGTCTGTAATTTTCTGCTTCCAAACAGTATTCCATTGACATGGGGTTATATCCATCTAAATATTAACCATTATCCAAAGACGCCAGGGGGGCAATTTAAATTGTGACACCTATATAGACCATTGACAATGCAGGTCAAGCAATCAGCTGTTTGTCGGGAATGTTCTTTGAAATACTTTTAAGAGAAGGGAACATAGCTGAGAAAGCTTTTAGACCTACCAGAGGTCATTCATAAAATAATTTTGCACAGCTTCATCAAAATCTACATCTTGGTCTTTATATTCAAATAAAGTGGAAGTAGAAAGATTCTCCTACTCCTTGTTATCACAGCAATAAATCTATCATTGAAGATCAACCCTGGGTGGATTTTGAAGGAACACTAAAGGACAAAGGACTAAGCCTGGGAACATAAAAATACATCTAAGATCTGCATAGTGAATCACAGGTTATTTTTGAAACTGAAACTAAATTGATCAGAAATTTCCTTATATGTGTACTGTAGACATGGTAAGAAGCTTGAAGGCTAATTTTTTTTGACATCTGTGAAGGAAGGAAAGAAGAACAGAGGGAAGGGAAAGAAGAAGTGAAGAAGGAAGGGATAAAGAAAAGAGGGAAGGGAGAGGATTGAGAGAGTCGCACATTAAACCACGTATTGTTTTCATCCCTTGTTTCACTCTACCATATAACCAATTATTAACTTTGTCAGACTAGCTGCCAGAGAAAAGTTCAGTCAATAGAATAAAGATATTTCAACAAGAAGAAAATGTCAGAACCTTGGGGACAAGATTGGAGATGCAGATGTTTGTTAATTAAGTTTTTAAAGGAGTAAAGTGAATCAATCTGATGTCATATATGGCATTACTAAAGAAACAGCTGTCTCCGCATTCCACTGGCTGCATAAGGACACGTTCCACCCCCTCGGTTGCTGTCAAGCTTGTGAACGCTTGCTCCGCTTGTAAACTTTAATCATCTCAAAGAATAATCTTCCAAACAATGTTATCAATAATTCATACTGGAGAAAGTGGTGGTTGATGCACAACAATAGAACTGCAGAATCACAACATCCTACTTTTAAAGAAAAACAGCCCACAAAATTTTACCGCCGATGCAATGTATGCTAGTAATGACTGGTTCCATTCTTGTTTATTTCATTTCCTTCGGAAGTTATTTTTAGTGGGCTTTTCTTCTAAGTTATAAGATCCCCATCTCGGTTTAAAAGTTCTTGAAGAAGAACTGACCCAAGAGTGCTACAGCCCATTTACTGATATGAAAATCTTCCTAGGACACTTTTATTTATTTATTTATTTTGCTTTTGTTTCTAGAAAAGAAAAAAATAAACAAAATATAAGTGATTCAAGTCATATTTGCAGTGAGATGCAGATAGGAGAGTTAAACTCACACTGGCAATTATAATTACCACAGGATTCCAAGTTTGTCTACTAGGACACCTACATCAATGTAATCACAGCCTCTATGTGATACCTTATTTACACCTCATCAGGAACATTGTGTCCACTTTAGGGCATAGCTACTTATCTGGAAGGCTGATTAATTTGGACCCTCATAATAGTGGTACCTAGGGCAGTGACAAGCTTACAGCCATGTTTTATTGCCATGCCTAGCCATGATTACTCACTGAGTTATTTTAAGAGAACTCATTTGGAAAACATAATGTTGTAAAGAATGAAAGATGTAAAAGAAGTTTCAGTTTTCATGAGCCTCCGAGTAATCTGAAGAGACACAATGTTTTACCGCTAACTATTGTTATTCTCACCTTGATTTTAATGTTTTAGATAGTAATTATTTCCAGGTCTTTGGGAAGAAGTTGAAATTACTTTCAGCATTCAACTCTATGACTTAATTGTACTCTGATATAGAGGCTGATATTCTTCCTTCTCTCTCTAAGCCCACTCTTGTAATCTCAAAGACTCTGGCTTGAGGTTGTACTCTGACAGCCACATGGCATATGTGTATACACCTACAATGAAAAACACAAAGCACACACACACTGGGGTGTATTCAGGATTTAAGGTGAAAAGATTATTCTATCCACCTAAGAAACCCGTGTTCAGTGAGTGCTATTTCAACGGCACATTGATGCTGTGATATTCTAACTTTACAACTCTATGAAAATACTATTTTTCCTAATAAGATGGAAACCATTCAAAACAATACTACCAATGAACTACAACTGTCCAGTGGTGTCAAATACCTACTTGCTATTGGCAAAATACAGTAGCATTTAAGACATCCAACAACAATTGTCATTTCAATAAGCAGATAAATACCTCTATGTCTCAAATCTTCCTTCTGTCACTCAACCAAAGTGCTTCACATGTAAGTAAACCATCTCATCACTCATCTAATTTGCCAAAACTTATTTTCAAATATTTTAGTTGTTTCCTTCTCTACATACTTTAAACATAATTGCTGAAAAGTCATGGTGTGAATTCTTTTTATCTCTTTTGCCAATTTAACCTCTAAGAAACCTTTAATCAGATTCTGAAGTATCTTCTTTCCCTTTTTTCTACTCAATTTATTTAATATATTTTGGCTGATGACAAAGTAATGGTATTTTCTTATGTAACTTATGATTTCAGTGCTTGGTATGTAATTCTCCAGAGACCTTTTAGTACACTGGGGATAGAGGCTAAAATCTGGCTGTATCTGGATCTTAAAGTTCAATGTCTGTGATAGTATAAGACCTCGTGTCTTCTTTACTCATTGCCTGTGAACTGACCACTGCACACTCCTCTATACAATTTGTTGTGTCAACTCATTAACTGGTTCAATATGAACAATGGAGGCTGAGAAGATGCGAGGCATGGGAAGGAAAATCTGATGGGTTTCTGACCAACAGTAGCTTTCACTAGATCCCGTGACTTTACTGTGTCTTGTCTCCCTCCTCTTGTTTATTGTTCTCTCACAGTATTTACATATCTGTATTACCTAAAAGATACCTGACACTTAATGTTAAGTATATTGGTTGATAGCATACTTTTATTCTTCCTCACAGAGTACTCTGGAGTTGTTTAATATTGTTTTTTCCAAAAGGAACATAGGAAAGCAGGCATCATTCATCAAGGTTCTTCTGAGAAACAGACCTAATAGGAAATGTGTAAACTGCATGTAAAATAAGGCATTAGCTCATACTTAATTATATATAATATAATTTATAATATAATATAATATAAAACATAACACAACACAATAATATAATATAATTAATATAATATATAACATAACATAACACAACATAACATAACATAACACAATACAACATAACATAACATAATATAAATAATATAATATAATATAATATAATAAATACAATACTCCATAATTATGGAGGTTAGTAGTCTAATATTCTATCACAACCTAGAACCCAGAAAGTCTAGAGACATATTTAGAAAGCCCTTCAAGCCTGGAGCAGAGGCTAACATTGTGTATTACGATCTTTTGTCTAAAGGTCTGAGAACCAGGATCTCAGAGGTTGGGAGAAGGAATTTAAGCAGCCAAGATGAGTAAGCAAAAATTTTAAACACACTTCTCCCTTTTAGTTCTATTCAATGCTCAAAAATTGGAATATGTGCTCACAGGCCAATATACTTTCCTAAAAACCCTCAGTATAACAGTTAATATTCTCCATCCTGTGGGTGGAAGAGAGATTCCTTGTAACCCAGGCTGCCCACAGCCTAAGGAAGGAGATGTGAGAAGTGAAGAGGGCTAACTCAAAAAATAACTGAAGCATGGTTTTCTACCAGTTATGAGTATGTTATATTCTCTTTCTATATTTAATAGTTTAATGGTTATGAAAAAGTTACCCCTGTGCTCAGATATATTTGGACCTTGTGGGGCTCCCTGTCTCCTCTAGGATATACTAATTCCTCCTTCCTTCATATGACTCCATACACTCTGCCGAAGGCTTGGTTGTGGGTTGCAGCATCTGCTTTGATACACTGCTAGGTAGAGTTTTTCAGTGCCTTCTGTGGTAGGCTACTGTTCTCTTATTTGTTTTCTCCTATTTCCAATGTCCATCCCCTTTGTCCGTCTAGATGGGGATTGATCATCTTACCCCTGGACTTCTTTCTTGTTTATTTTCTTTAGGTGTACAGATTTTAGTATGTTTATCCTATCATATAGGTCTATATAAGTGAGTATATACCATGTGTTTATCCAACCAAGGACCATGCATGGATATAACCTACAACCCCTGCTCAGACATAGCCCATGGTAGCTCAGTATCCAAGTAGGTTCCCTAGTAAGGGGGACAGGAATTGTTTCTGCCATGAACTCATGAGCTTCCCCTCTCCCCTGAGGAAGGAGCAGCCTTGCTAGGCCACAGATAAGGACATTGCAATCATCCTGAAGATACCTGAGAAGCTAGGGTCAGATGGAAGGAGAGGAGGATATCCCCTCTCAGTGGACTCTGAAGGGGACAGGGAGGAGATGAGGGAGGGAGGGGAGGAATGGGAAGGGAAAGAGGGAGTGGGCTACAGCTGGGATACAAGTGAATTTATAAAATTATTGAAAAATTAAAAAAATTAAAAAATAAAAATAAAAAAGAAAAACTTACCAATTTTTTAATCTATAGATGATTTATCTGTAAAACAAAGTAATTGATTTATAAAATTTAATCTTGTAGATAAAACAGAATATTCCATATAAATAATAGATATGGTGCATGGTATAGCTAAGACACCAACAAATATATAAGGCAACTCTTATTTTCAGAGAAAGCAACATTTAAGTGCATCTAGAATTCAGATACATACAAACAGTACAATTTGCTGTTGTGATGATAGGTTCAAAGTGTTGCCAGATAAGTTGACATTTTTGGAGAACAAAATATAGGCCACAGAACTTTTAACTACCATAGGTAAAGAACAGATTGAATATTAAATAAGGCCATCTGCCTGCTAGTTTTGTGCTTTTTGTAATAGTAAAATTGGCATTTGTGATTCATTTATTGAGGAAACAAATGATTTTTAAATGCTTCATGCACAATACTCCTTAACTGAACAAGTTTTTACCAATAGTTCTGATATAAAGAAGCAAACCTTTTCTTATTAACAACTTGATGAATTACTGTGGAAAGGTTGGAATAAGGATGCATAGAACATTCAGGGAAATGTTGAAATTAAGAAAGAACAGAGAACGAATGTTTCTGGATGGAGTAATAGACTCTGCAATCCTCCTCTGACTTTGTTAGGATTGAACATAGAGAGCAGAGTCTAGTAGCGTCTTTGAAACATTTCATTTAGCATTGTTATATGCAAATACTTAATTAAATGTTTACTAGTAAACAGATGTCAGATGTTCCAAAGTCTCACTTAATGTAATTAAAAACCATACACTGAATGTTCAGATGAATATTCCTTGGCAGCAAAAAAAATCCTTTAGACACTCATCAAAATCCATATTTAGCATACCAGCATAGTTTTTTTTTTTTTCAAGTAGTGGTTTAGTGGCAAGAAACGACTTCATCTTTGATGTGCTCCTCAGAGGAAGGTAATTATGGGGAGTTGAATTTGTACAAGGGCCATGGAAATGTAGGCTGTGTCTGTTCTTCACCATACCATGACTGCATCATACTGTCTCTTGACATTTCCTGTATGATTTCAGTGAGCCTGATTTGTAATCACAACAGGTGGGCTGTAATTTTTCATCTCTGCACTGCTCGTATTGCTGCATGGCTCAATACATGTGTAAATGCTAAGTAGCACTTTCAGCACACCACTGAAGAAAGGTATTGTAGAATGCAGATTACAATGAAAACATAAGTCACGTTTGACCTGGATTTATAGTCAAGTAATGTAAGAAAATATTCTGTAAAAATTGAATCAAATTCAAATAGTAGGAAAAAGTAAAAGCCTTTTTTAATTCTTGCCTCCCTGATTAGATCCTCAGTACTGCAATTTTCATCGCTTTGTTACCTCTTTGTCTTTATATATATGGTCTTTTAACATATATATACATATATATGTTAAAAAAAATAAAAGCAACATGTAAAGGGACATCACTGTGTGTTTCCTTTTACTGAGAAATAGAATCCAATAAGGTATATTTCCCTGTGAGTTTCTATTTGCATTGTCCTAGGTGATTTGTTCTTTCTTGTCCAGTCATACTGTGCTACCACATTTGGGGATTATATATAATAAATACAACTATATATATATATACATACACACACATACATATATACATTTAAATGCTATACATTTTTCATAATTATGAGATAAAATATACAACATGACGATGCATACATAAGCTTATAGAAGAATCAGTTAAAACGTAATTGTTTGGTCAAAGGAACACTTGTGACTAGGCATTGTCATAGATTTCTGTAACCCATCTTTTCCATGGAGCTATTCAATAGGTCACATATGAAATCAGCCTACTTGCCTATCTGTAGACAAAAGGTTACTGTGTAACTTAAGTGCTGATTTATGTAGCCCCCATATCTGGTTGCAGTACTTGCGAGAATCTCCTGTCTCAGTGTTATGTAAACATTGTTCCCAAATTGTCCCCTGATATGCCAATAAAGCAGCCTACAGCCAGTCACTGAACAGGTGATAGAATAGGGCTGGACTTTCTGCCAGCCAGGGGAAGAGAAGAAGTTACAAGAGAAAGTAGGGGATTCAGCCACCTCAGAGATGTCCAGGAGGGACCAGATGAAAGAGCTCAACAAGTAAAGCTACAAAGTGCAAGTATCCCTGGGATGTACACTAGGAGAAAACCAGATTAGCTTAGAGGATTAAGACTAGAGTAAGAGCTGCTCAGTTCTTGTACTGTGAAGCGTTTTATTAAACAAATATAATAGAATCTCAGTTATTTGTATGATAGCCAGGTTAAGAGAGAAACTGAGAAACAAACACGGTTTTGTAAAAATAACAACCATAAGTGAATGAATAAGAAAATGTGATGCTGGGGTTTTGCTCAGCCCATATATATATATATATATATATATATATATATATATATATATAT
>REGO01000098.1:2817134-2892625 GCA_010120015.1 Rhombomys opimus
TCCAAGTGGGTTACATAGTAATGGAAAGAGGGACTGCCTCTGACATAATCTGACTGCCCTGCTCTTTGATTACCTCCCCCTGGGGGGCAGCAGCCTTACCAGGCCACAGTAGAGGACAATGCAGCCACTTTTGATGTGAATTGATAGACTAAGATCAGAAAGGAGAGGAGAACCTCCTCTATCAGTGGCCTTGGGGAGTGGCATGCATGCAGAAAGGGGAGGGAGGGTGGGATCGGGAGGGGAGGAGGGAGGGGCCTATGGGGGGATACAAAATGAATAAAGTGTAATTAATAAAAAATTTAAAAAAATTAATAAAAAAGACAAAGGATGGCAATGTTGGCAAAGAGACAGAAAGCTAGCTACTTTTTACACTGTTAGTGAGGCTCTTACTATAGACATTGTGGAAGACAGTATGAAATTTCCTTAAAACACAGTTCCAGAATCGTGCAACAAAATTTAGTAATCAGCTTCTTGCTAACTGTCTGAAGGAATACTTTACCCTCTTTATGATGCTGTTTCCTCACAGTACAGAACAACAACATTGCTGTTCATATCTGTGGCTTATAGGAAGAGGCAATGTGGCATACTGACATAATAAATTATTATGGGCCCAGAGTACTTTATGATTAATTAAACAAGCCCACACTGAAAGACAAATAATGTAAAACTTTATTCATTCGCAGAATATAAATTGTACAAACTCATAAAAATACCATAGTAGTCTCTCATGTGAGATAGAGAAGAAAGGTGGTTTTAGTTAGGCAAGACAAGTCCTAAAGAGACAGTAGCTACAGCACAGAACCTAAGAATGGTTCATTGCTCACTGTTTGCATCAGTTCACATTTTAACACGAGTTCACAGATCAAGTGTCACATAAAAACATGGAAAGCAATGTATAAATGAATGGCCTCCATAATGGAGGTTTTACACAGAAATATTTATCCCCAAACTCATCAATATCTAGATATTAAATACATACAGTGTTTACATATTAAAGAATTTAAATAGAGTGCTCCAAAACACAAGGAATAAAAAGAAAATATTCTTATGTAGTTCTTCTAAAGAAACTATGTAAATTCATCAGTATCTTGTTTACAGAAATAAGTGGATATGGTGTCAACATTTGGAAAGTAATACTGAACTGTATACTAAGTTTGAAATGTGAATTCTTTTTGATTTAGCACTTTTGCTACACTGTTTAGAAGCACCTGAAAGGGCAAATTTAACCAATTAATATATATATATTTTACCACTGACAACAATTCTCTTAGGGTCACCATGTTCTGACCACACTGTCTTTTCGGAACAAAGTGTTTAATCTAAGGATCCACTGTATTTAAAAAGAGGCTTTGCCTTTTTAATATCTCCACTAGAATTCACATGAATTCTTTCAACTTTTCTGACTCCTCCTTTAATGTTAGATATGTCCATGTAAACTCATTAGTAGGTCTAATCTTACTGTTATCCAGGGTTGAAGCATAAATACAGGTATGGATATGCTCATGTGTAGGTATGCACACATGAGCACACACACACCCTCCTACTGCTTCTCCTGCTTACAGATAGAGGATAATGAAAAATAACTTGTCATGCTGGAAATACTTTACTTCCAAAGTCCCATGCTTGAGATGATGTGCAATAACAAGGTGTCTAGTTCTCCAGTTTGTGAATCACATCATCATGCTTCCGTTCACTGCTCCACCGTCTGTTCATTGAAAACGTTCCTCTAATTTCTTATTTAGTTAGAGATAGTATCCCAGATTCCTCTAGAATCCTCACAAAACATCGCAACGTATAATTTGCCTAATTTTTAAAACACTTCTGTCCCATCTCTGTCTTCCCTTGGACTGCTCACTCAACAAGAACAATTACCACTTCTCTCTTCTCAGGCACTACAGACGTTTCTTAGAAACACCAATTACGTCAAACACCATTCCTCTTATACATGAAAATTGTCTTTGAGTTCTTTAGTACTCTGTTGTTGTTTTTATTTTTTCAAAATCGAACCCTGAAAACTAACTGAATGTCTTTTAATTTGATTTCTATATAATTAAGTCTATTATTTCATATAACCCAAACTCATGAACTTATAAAGAGGAGTAGAATAGATTGTTTTTTTCTCATTCCATGTTGAATTCCTTTCCTTGTTTTTTGCTGTTTAATGAACTCTTTCTCTTCAGTTTACAAGGAGATTCTCCTTCAGTTAATGAATAAACTTAGCCTTCCATGCCTCTTAATTCCATTCTAATTACTAAAACTCATTTCTATTAGCATAAAATGCTTGTTATGAGTTATATCAATCAAAAAAGCATCATCTATCTAACTCCGAGATGTTCTAATATAGTCCATATATTCAAATTCAAATGATATTTTCTAAACGTAACACTAAGAAAGGACAGTTGGTTAAACATTTTCTTTCTAACCTCACATTTAATGATTCATTCTCAACAGTGTCAAATTAAATACTGGAACACAAGTGAAGTTTGTTCCAAAGGTTGAACGTTTTGTCATTTCCTGTAAGACTAAAAAAGCCAAACTCAGCTAGCACCTTTCCTTCCTATAGTAACAACGTTTTCATTAATATCATTAATATGTTGTTTAAAAGTGGGTCCCCAATATCAAACAATTAATTATCGTTGTTAATTTTAATTTCTTAATCTGAAGGGATTGCTCACTACTTATATTACTTCACTGATTTAGTTTATGCAAGCAAATATGCCCGCAAGAAAATAGAAACCTGTGTTTCTTAAGTCACTTGAAGCATTATATATAGTAAAAAATAGTAATTAAATATAATGTTCCAAATATTTTGGAAATAAACAAGTGTAGATGAAACTGGAGGAAAATGTGAGATATGGCAACGTATTTAGAAAATCAGTGTGAATTTGCAAATTGAAACATAGGAATACAAAGTCGACTTAACAGACCTTGAATGACAAAATGGTAAGTTGAATTTGAAGGTGTGGGAGGGGTGGATGGGGGTGTGTGTGTAGTGTGTGTGTCCTACCAAGGAAAATGAAATTTAGTATTTTTGTTAATAATGCAAAGAAATGTCAAGTACTCTGGTACATGTCTTTAATCCCAACAGCCAGGAGTCAGAGGTAGGAAGATATCTGTGAAATAAACAAATAAGAAAAAAAAGTTAAAAAGAATGCAAAGAAGTGCAAAGGCAGAATGAGAGGACATTTGTGTGACTGATAGCAACACAAATGCTTCACTTTCCAGGTTCAGATCAGGCTGATGTAGAGCAATAATACATCATTCTAGTTTTTGCTCTCATACATGCTGTGTACGGAGTGTGGGTTATCAACAGTGACTTCATTTCCAGGTAGAAGACTGCTTCATAAAGCAATGCATGCCATTGGTTAATTACAACTAACCCATGCTGCCGCTGCGTGCTGCACTGGCCAGAGAGTTTTAATAGTAATCAGTTTTCATTGGTTCATGTTTTACAGGAAATCCATCCTCAATAACAATTGGCATTCCAGAAAGGCCGTGAAGTCGTGAGGATGGGTGAATAGATGCATAGGAATGATGTTTTCATCAGTGGCGTGGGACTGCCTGCCTGGCTTCATCATGATCAGGCCTTGTGCCTGACAGTCACAGCTGCAGTTAGTTCATGTGTGTGACTTCCCTGTCATGTTGAGAAAATACTGTTTTGCTGCAGATATCCAATGCCTCTGTTTTAAAAATCTTTCTCTCCCCTTTTCTACAATAGTCTTTGAGCCTGGGTGTAAAAGATAGCATATAAATACCCCAATTGGATCTGAACACTTCATTTTCTTATTCTCTGAATGATGATAGTTGTGGCTTTCCATATACATCTTCAGTTTCTGAGAAAGGTAAATTCTCTAATGATGGTTCAGTGATGCGCTAATCTATAGCTATAAAGATATAAACTATGGGCAGTTTACTATTATGTCCATTTAATTATGTCCCTCTAAGGCCTATGATCTATCCTGCTATGGGTTTTCATTCCGGCTAAAGGAACCAAGCATGAATTATATTTAATGGATAAGGCTTTAAATTCAAATAATAAACTGGTTGGTTTTGCACCAACAGTGAGTATTTTACCAGGCTGGTCATGACTGTAGCTTTCAGAGTTACAGTCGGATAAGTCCATTGGTTCTTTTTTCTTTTTTCTTTTTTTTCTCAGCAGCACAAATAGAACTAGATAAAACTATAGAATTAGCAGCTGGGATGAGGTATGCAGGTTGGTACCAACATGTTTTGGGCATGTCCTATGACCCATTATACCATGCCTTCACCAATAAAGTCTCACCATCAATTTATGAAAAGAAACAATGAATAAATAGTGACAATAGCCTATCATGTTTGGAGAGGGTCTCTGGGATCTCACAGATGAAAAGTTTCAGAGGAAGTAACATTTGCTTGGCACTGCTTTATTACTATTATTTGATAGTGTTTTGTGTCTGGAAAAACGACACCTTCTTTATAGAGAAACACCACTTAAAATCCATTAACATGTGTATATGTATGTTCATTAGGCAGCACTGACTTTACTAAGCTTTCAGCCACACTTAGCATTAGTAGTCTGACCTCTTATTTTCTCTTCTCCTTTAGAGAAAACTGAGTTTTCATTTTACGTGGTATCCTTTTGGAGATTGCTTTTGAGTTAAGGACAGCACATGTTAGAACTTTTTTTTCTTTTTCTTTTTTCTTTTTGTTTTGTTTTGTTTTGTTTTGTTATCGTTGTAATACTAGATTCATAAAAAGAGTTTGCAAGTGTGCATTCCTTTTCTCTTTAATAGAGGAAATGGGAAAAGACGCTCAGGTAATTCAACAAGGATATTTGCTCTACCGTGTTCATAGCATCTTTATTCTTAATAGCCAGGAGCTGGAAGCAGCCCAGATACCCCTCAGTTGAGGAATGGATGCAGAAATTCCTGTATATCTACACAATGGAATATTACTCAGCAATAAAAAACAAGGAAATCATGAAATTTCAGGCAAATGGTGGGAACTGGAAAAGATCATCCTAAGTGAGGTATCCCAGAAGCAGAAAGACACACAGGGTATATATTCACTAATAAGTGGATATTAGACATGTAATATAGGATAAAAATACTGAAATCTGTACACCTAAAGAAGCTAAGCAAGAAGGAGGACTCTGACTAAGAAGCTCAATCCCCATTCAAAACAGCAAAGAGGCCAGGCATCAGAGGAGGGAGAAAACAGGGAACAGGACAGGAGCCTACCACAGTGGACCTTTAAAAGACTCTACCCTGCAGGGTATCAAGGCAGATGCTGAGACTCATGGCCAGACTTTGGGCAGAGTGCAGGAAATCTTATGAAAGAAGTGGGAAATATTAGGACCTGGAGAGGACGGGAGCTCCACAAGGAGAGCAACAGGTCCAAAAAGTCTGGGCACTGGGGTCTTTTCTGAGACTGATACTCCAGCCAAGGACCACTCATGAGATGGCCTGGAGCCCCTGAACGAAGGTAGCCCATGGCAGTTCAATGTCCAAGTGGGTTCCATAGTAATGGGGACAGAGACTGTCTCTGACATGGCCTGCTCTTTGATCACCTCCGCCTGAGGGGGGAGCAGCCTTACCAGACCACAGAGGAAGACAATGCAACCACTACTGATGAGACCTGATACACTAGGATTAGAGAGGAGTAGGACCTCCCTTATCAGTGGACTGGAGGAGGAGCACTAGTGGGGGTGAGGGAGGGAGGGTGGAATTGGGAGGGTAGGAGGGAGTGAGTTACAGGGGGGATACAAACTGAATAAATTGTAATTAATTAATTAAAAAGAAATAAAAGAAATTGGGTGTTGGTGTTGTTGGTGTTATTGATTGACTGTTGAAATATTGTTACTTGTTAACTCAAATGTAGGAATGCTTCCTTTGTTAAACTCTAGAACTATATTTTTTTTGCATCTTAGATACATTCTCTGACTTTAGAAGTTGTAAGTTAAAAATAACTACACTTTTTACCAGAAGTAAAGGATCTGTATAAGCTCAAGCTAGACAAAATCAGAGCATGAAAGAGTGAAAGTAAGCATGAAGTTCCATCGTTAGCCAAGAATCTATTTGCAATTGTTAACTTCTGAGGGAGGTTAAAATAAAGTAGTTTTAAATAACTATACTATACTCCAGGGCAGAACCCATGTTCAGGATTAATTGGCCACTGCAGATTAGATTCCATGTTCATAGTTACTTATTTTCTTAAATTTTAAGAGAAATGAGTCCTGAAAGATGTATAGCATGATTGATCATAATATCTCTAAGTTTAATAGATATACAATATATTCCCGAACTTTTCAGCTGAACTCTGTTTGTATGAGCGACTATCTTTAGTAAAATTCCATAAAGATATTTTACCACAAGGTCACCACATTTCCCTTCCTGTTCATCTCAGCAATCCTTTATTCTCTGTTCCTTTCAGATACACCTTTTCCACAGTGATTCATTCTAATTCACATGCAATTAAAGTCATTTATTCTTTTTACAATGTGCTTTTTCCTAGCATTCCTTCATAACTTAATTAAAGTCTTTAACTGTCTCAGGGTATTGAAAATGACACATTCTCACTTCGAAGGGCTTGCTCATGGAACAGTTTGAGTAAGTAGCTAACCATGTTTCAGTGATTGATATCATTTGATTTATGAGAATTTAATAGCCAGTATCAATTATTGGCATTCATACCTCTTTCTTAGAAGGCCTGTAAAATGTGCATGATTCTCTGAACAATTTCCTGCTGAATCAGGCATTTCTCTGTGTTTTCAGTTATAATAATCTTCATTTTGTTGCAAAGAATCAGTGTCATATCCTAACTCCTTCTTACCAATCACAATATGTACATGTTATCTTCATTTCAGTTATCTTAAGATGTTCATTTATATCAGCTTGTTGAGATTCCAACTGTAAAGAATCAAAAGAAAAAAAAAACTTAGGTGGCTTTTTTTTTAACCAGCTATTTGCTTTTCTATTGCTATGCAATTGGAATTTAAGCAAGTTGTTTATTAGTTTGCTTGTACACAGGGCCTCATGTGTTATGATAGATAAAGTTGGCCTATAACTCACTATGTAGCTCAGAATAACCATAAATTCATGACAATCCTCCCGCAACTTATTAATGAGTATTCCAATGACATGTGTAACCACCATACCTGGCCTGAATATGAGTTTTTAAAATATCGCATCTATTTAGATAGGGTGAAGAGGAGGAAGAGGAAGAAGAAGAAGAAAAGGAGGAGAAGGATTAGGACAAGGAAGAAGAAAATTAGAAGATATGTAAAGAAGTTCTTTCAAGAGTGAGTAAATGTGTCTTAGTTTCCTCATTTAAAAAAGAGAAAAAAAACACAATAAAACTCTGAATAGTATAGATACCAATTGAATAAACAATTTGAATAAAATTTATTTTATCTGATTTTTTTAGACAGTCTTATGTACCCCTTGAACTACTATGTAGGGTGAATCTACAGGGTGAATCTAGCTCATGAGAATCTGCCTGCCTCTGCCTCTTGAGATTTTCTTATTAAAAGATTAAAAATTAAAAAAAAAACATTATAAACTGTAGCTTTTTTAGTAATACAAAAATGTAAAATTGAATAGAATGTTAATTTCAAGTGTTGTTATTAAGGTCTTAGAAGGTGAAGACCTTGTCATTCAGGACATCTGGTTTCTGTATTTCTCATTTGTAATATAGAGTGTTTTGTTAAGGTCTTTGTCTTTTCAGTAAGTTTCAGAAAACGATTCAAATAATTTGTACTTCATATCTAGAAATGAATATGTATATTGGATTGATAGAAGTAACTCCTCATATGCACCATATGAACTAAAAAGCTATATGACTGGAAAGTTTCTACAAAAGAAATATATTACCTTTTGGGACATAAAGAATATAGCTGGACTCTGCCCAAAGTTTGGCTGAGTCTCAGCATCTACTTTGAAACCCTGCAGGGTAGAGTCTTTTAAAGGCCCTCTGTGGTAGGTTCCTGTCTTGTTTCTTGTTTTCTCCCTCTTCTGATGTTCATGCATTTGCCTTTCTGAATGAGGATTGAGCATCTTATCCAGGGTCCTCCTCGTTCTTGCTTAGCTTCTTTAGGTGTACAGATTTTAGTATGATTATTCTATATGTTATGAAAGAAGGGGGAGATAGGAAGACCTGAAAGGGACAGGAGCTCCACAAGGAGAGCAACAGAACTAAAAAAATCTGGGCACATGGGTCTTTTCTGAGACTGATACTCCAAACAAGGACCTTGCATGGAGATAACCTAGAACCCCTGCACAGATGTAGCCCATGGCAGCTCAGTCTCCAAGTGGGTTCCCTAGTAATGGGAACAGAGACTGTCTCTGACACAGATTCAGTGGCTGGATCTTTGATCACCTCTTCTTGTGTGGGTGCAGCCTTATGAGGCCACAAAGGAAGATAATGTAGCCAGTCCTGATGAGAACTGATAGGCTAGGGTCAGATGGAAAGGGAGGAGGACCTAACCTATCAGTGGACTGGGTGAGGAGCATGGCATGAAAATAGGGAGGAAAAGTGGGATTGAGAGCAGATGAGGGAGGGAGCTACATCTGGGATACAAAGTGTAACAAAGCAAATGCTAAGACTTGTAACCAAAGTTTGGGCAGAGTGCAAGGAATCATATGAAAGAAGTGGGAGATAGTAAGACCTTAAGAGGACAGGCGCTCCACAAGAAGAGAAACAGAACCAAAATATCTGGGCACAGGGGTCTTTTCTAAGGTTGATCCTCCAACCAAGGACCATGCACGGAGATAACCTAGAAACCCTGCTCAGGTGTATCCCATGAAAGCTCAGCCACCAAGAGGCTTCCCTAGTAAAGGGAACACAGACTGTCTCTGACATAAGCTCAGTGGCTGGCTTCTTAACAGTTAGGGTTGGAGACTGGCCAGGAGCAGATGACTGCAGGACTCATAGGTTGAAGGAAAGCAGGGTGTTCTACCAGGATTTGCTTAGTCCCCTGAGAATGAGAGTTAAGAGAGACCACAGCGTGTGGTGAAGCGGAACTTTCTGGTTTCTGTGAAGACTCAGTTTTGTCATGTGATGTTTTGTTGGAGGTTGACTTGTGAGAGGGCAGGTGATGTTTTGCTGTGGGCTCTCTTGTGTGAGAGGCACGACTTTGGCCAGCTGAGAATATCAATGGGTGGACCCTGAGGAGATATATAGAGGCCCACACACAGTGAGACATCACACTTCAGATCCACAAAGCTGCACTGATCTTCCTGCTTCAACGCTTGACTTCGCAGAGAGAAGTGTTACAGAGAACTTTCGACTGAAAGTTCAACTAAGTCTTGAGGCTTTCTCTGACTTGTCATGTTGATTTCTGTTGGCGTTTGGTGTTGTCCTTTAGACCGGACTGCTGCTATCCTGACAACTGAGTTTGGTAATCCCCTAAGAATAGAGCCTAATCAGCAGAAAGTAGATAAAAGAGTTCTACAGCCCTTTTCCCTCCTAATCTCTTATTTCTGATTAGGATAGGTTGGAAGGGAGATAATGGTGTTTAATAACTATAAATAAAATAGGTTTGATTAAAAAAAAATCTAAGCCTACAAGTTGTCTGTTACAAAGCCAGGAGTGAGAATGGGGAGGATGTGGGATTTAGAGAGGCTGAGGAGAAAAGAGAGTCATTCACTAGGCCTCAAAGCAATGTCAACATGTGCTATTTTACCTGACCCCATCTTTATATTAGAGGAGGACAACAAAGAGTAGATAAGATTAAGTATAATACCATGTATTGACATTGCTTGGAAGGCTAGAGAATGACTTTTTTAAGTTTTGATACAGTTGAACAAAATCACAGAAGAAATCTGAGAATCTAACATATAGGCCTTCAACAAAAGCTAGCTTGAAATGAATGAACACAGAAGATATTTATAGAAATTTGGATACGAACATGAAAGAATATATCATCTTCTCAGCACCTCATGGAACTTTCTTCAAAATTTACCACATACTTGAACACAAAGCTCATCTCCACAGATACAAAAACAAAAACAAAACAAAACAAAAATGAAGTAACACCCTTCATCTTATCTAACTCCCACAGATTAAAACTGAATATCCTTAACAACAGAAAGCTTACAAACTCATGGAAAGCTGAACAATCACTATTGAATGAAAAAAAATGGGTCAATACAGAAATTAAGAATAAAAAAAAATCAAAACTTTCTAGAATTGAAAAACCAGCATCTCCAAAGCAATATGAAAAACAAAAAAGGCTGTTCTCAGAGGCAAGTTCACAGTGCTAATTTGCATACATAAAAATTGCTATCTTTTTTTCATTGTCTTATTTTGGCATCTTTGTCAAAGATCAGGTGTCCATAAGTGTGTGGGTTTATTTCTGGGTCTCTATAGTACAGGTTAAGATCAGGGATGGAGATATATCCAGAAGATCTTTTATTGTAGAGGATTGTTTTAGCAATTCTGGGTTTCTTGATTCCATACGAAGTTGAGAATTTTTCTTTCCAGGTCTCTAAAGAATTGTGTTGGTAATTTGATGGGAATTGCATTAAATCTGTAGATTGCTCTTGGTAAAATGGCCATTTTTACTATGTTAATCTTGCCAAGCCATGAGCATGGAAGATCTTTCGATCTTCTGATATCTTCTTCTAATTCTTTCTTCAGAGACTTGAAATTTTTTTCCACAAGGAGAGCAACAGAACCAGAAATTTGAACACAAGGGTCTTCCCAGAGACTCATATTCCAACCAACTACCATGCATGGAGATAACCTAGAACCCCAGCACAGATGTACCCCATGGCAGTTTAGTGTCCAAGTGGGTTACATAATAATGGGAAGAGGGACTGCCTATGACATAATCTGATTGGCCTGCTCTTTAATCACCTCCCCCTGAGGGGGGGAGCAGCCTTACCAGGCCACAGAAGATGACAATGCAGCCACTCCTGATGAGATCTGATAGACCAAGATCAGAATGAAGAAGAGGAGGACCTCCCCTATCAGTGGACTTGGGGAGGGGCATGCATGAAGAAGGATGTGGGAGGGTAGGATCAGGAGGGGAGGAGGGAGGAGCTTATAGGGGGATACAAAGTGAATAAAGTGTAATTAATAAAAATAAAAAAATTGTGGAGATCTCACACTAATAACTTAACAGCACATAAGAAACCCCTATAATAAAAAGAAAAACCAATACTCAAAAGGAGTACACAACAAAAATATAAAACTCAAAACTGACTTCAATTAAATAGACACAAAACACCATAATAGCAAACAACAGTAATCAACACACACTGATCACTGATATCTCTATTTCTTCTGATTAATTTTGATTCGAAGACCATTTTTCAAATATAAAAATGGCTACACCAACTTGCTTATTAGATCCATATGCTTGGAATACCTTCTATCCCTTTACCTTGAGGTAATGGTTATTCTTGATATTACAAAGAAGTGCTATCTAGTTGTACTTTTCTCTTACAAATTTGAGTCTCTTTCTTTTAAAGTAAAAGTGAATTTAGAGCCTATCTTACTAAAGAAGGAATGACTATAGCCAGAAAAGAGGGAAGGCTAACAGTGTATCTTTTCCTTCTCACCAGCTTCCCTAAATCCAATCCTGAACTGCTTGTAACCTGAAAGAGAGAGAGAGAGGAAAAAACATTCACAGTGTAATAAACGGCACTAGAATGTCATTGTAATCCTTCCTTAAGTCTTAAATACAGTAACTTGGGCTATAAATTTGTTTTTCTTTCACTTCACTCCCTCCATGTGTTTTCCTCCACAAGAAATGTTCCATTTATGATTAAACACTGTTGTTACAGATGTCTAAAGCCCCCAGCCTAGACACACACAGAGACTGACATCACTTTCCCCTGCTAATTTGAATCTAGGCTGGTTGCATTCCAGGTACATATGGCATGATTTTGTGATTCAGCAAAGACCATCTTTAAGAAGTCTGAGTTGTTTGTAAGGAGCAGAAAAAAACTATTTTTAGGAGTAGAAATAATTATTGTGTTCTAGTAATTAGCAAATGAGTAATTGTTATAATACTTGACCATATCTTGGTTTATTTGATTAAAAAAGGGAAGGAAAATTAGCTTTTATAAAAGCAGGAGAGAATATTCTTGTCTACAGTCTATTTGGCACAAGCAACTATTAAATTGGGTAAAGATAAGAAAAAATAAGTACAGATGAATGTGTGAAACTGGTTCAATTATAAAAGGCTACAGACCTGGTGTGGGAACTAAATGTCTGTAGATTTTAGGAAACTGCTAGGGAACTGAAAGCAAAAACAGAACCTTTAGTGTGCAGGTACCAATTTTCAGAGAGCATGGGCAAAAAATCAAACTTGAGCTTTTGACATAAAAATTATCTTTAATCTTTTTGTGATAATTTTTACTTTTTATATGTATGAGTTTTGTATACAGGAATGAGTGTGCACTATGTACTTATGTTTAGTAATCTTGAAGGCTAGAAGAGGACATCAGATTTCCTAGAACTGGAGTTACAAGTGGTTGTGAGCCAACATGTGAGTTCTGAGAATCAAACCTGGGTCCTCTGGAAGACCAACCTCTCAAACCCTAGTCATTTTTAAAATAACTTATTAAATCATTTTTAAACTTATATTCACAGTTTGTATATATGTATGATTGTTTTATCCTAGATGTTCCAAAATCAAGGATATTTTATGCAAAATGTATAGTGAATATCTTCAGAAAATTGAACTTCCTTTTATCAGTGTTCAACTGAATTAAAGAGCATGAATTCCTGAGTCTAATAATAAGACAACACATGCTAGTAGTATACAAGACTAGACTTCTGAGTTAAGTTGTATTCAGTGTTCAGTAACATAAAAGAAATCAAGAACATTTAAGAAATGCCTGTAGAAATCAGCAGAGTCTAGGATGAAGTTAAGAAGGATGAGTCAGATTCTAAGATTGCTTAACCTTACCTTCTCCTTCAGCAACAAAAACTGAAACAAATAAAAAGCTGTAGGTGAGATAAGTAGCCGAAGAAAAACACTGAAACTCAGAATTCTAAAGTACATGGAGATCTATGATGTCAGCACAAACAAAATAGAGAGTACTGACAATCAGAGCCCTTAATTCAGCCTCTGCATAGAGGGTGGCAGAATGTTAAAGTAGGGGCAAGTAAAATTTATGCTGCCTACAAGATGTGCAGGGTAAAATTAGAAGAGATAAAGAAGAGATTGAGGGAATGCCTAAACAATGCCTGACCCACTCAAAGACCTACCCTATCCAAGAGTGCCAACCCCTAACACTCTGAACACAGCTCTGCTAAACTTGCTGACAGGAACCTGACAGAACTCTACTCTGAATGGTGCTACCCAGCAGAGCCTCAAAACAGATGCTGAGACTCACAGTGGAACCCTGGGTTATGCAAAGAGAGTCTTGTGGAAGAGTGGGAGGAAAGAGAAAAGGACCTGAAGGGGACAGGAGCTCCACAAAAAGACCAACATAGCCAACTAACCAGGACCCAGAGGGGCTTCCAGAGGCTGAAGCATCAACCAAGGACCCCGCAGGAACAGGACTTAGGCCCCCTACAAAGATGTAGCAGATGGACAGCTTAGGCTTCATGTGGGCCCTCCAGTAAGGGAAGTGGGGACTGCATTGGACATGAACTCACTTGCCAGCTTTTTTATCTCTTTTCCTGAGAGAGACTGCCTTGCCAGGCCACAGGGGAAGAGGACATTCACAATCCTGACCCAACTTGATGAGATGGGCTGGATGGAAAAGGGAACTCTTTTTTTTCCTCAGAAAAGGGAACGGGGAGAGAGGGATGGTGGGGTTGGGAGGGGATGAGTGATGAGGCTACAATAAGCATTCGAAGTGAATAAATTAATTTAAAACGTTAAAGAAAAAAGAAAGTAGAGGTGAGGAAGGACTTACTTTCCTGTGTAGGTCATACACAGGCAAACATAGGTAAGGCTGTCGCATGCCGGAAGGTTAGTTGTCTACTTGCCTTGAGCATGTACAGAAGCTTAGCTTCAGATAGGGATTCATGTTACCTAACCTTAAAACTCTGGAGTGAAGATTTTCGCAGTGTTGCCACCACAGTGTGAGCAGTAGTCAACAGCCATTGTAAAGATTCACATTGACCTGCACTTGGATGCCGTTGTTCCTGGAGACATCCCATCAAACAAACAAAAGGCGTTGTAACCTTAGTCTCCAAATTACCCAGTAATGCAGCTCTAATTTCAGAAGCCAAGTCTAGGCACTGCTCTACACTGAAAGGGGGTGGCTAGGGGCACCATGACAGTCTGCTAGCCCCAAGAACTAAAATGCTGGGGTGGTTTCTACTGGGAACTCATTATGAACATCTTCCTACTTCTTCCCATTTAAATGACTGAAAAAAAGGGTGATTTACTCCATATCCCTGCTCCGATCAGTCCTGCATGAGCCTGTAAGCCACTGCAAGACTGGACGCTTCACAAAGCATGTATGTCCATTCTACTTATGAAATACCACAAAGACTGTAAGGTACATCCTGATACCTGTATTCTTCTTGCAACTGTCATCAACTACAACCGGAAGGACCCACAGAGAAACTATACCATGGCATTTAGTGCTAACAAAGGTTATCAAATTATACCTCTCAAGAATAATGGCAGATTTCTTAGTGGGAAACTTACCACTCAAGAGGATACAAATTTATGTTTTTAAAATGCAGAAAGAAAAAAGCCTGTCAAAAATACAGTGTTCATAAAAAATGATTCTTCAAGAATGCTACAGAAATAGAATCTTTCAGAGATGCTGAAAGTGACTGACTGTGCCATCTCTAGACCAACCACTAGAATTACTGAAAGGAGTCTACATCTGGGCTTGAAGGAACAATCACTACCATGACAAAAAAAAAATGAAGAAGAAAAACTCAGTATGTGAAGTCAATTGTGTCTTCAACAACAAAGGCTTGCTGTTTACCTCTGAGGTTAGCTAAGGCGAACCTGATGTTTTAGGGGGTCTTGGATAACCATGACCAACAACTCATCATGGGCTTCCTATGCCTGGTTCGATTGTTTGTTAGGTGGTCTTTGGGTCTTGCAGTGAGCATTTTTAGACAAGAAAGTTTCACTTAAATAATATTTGTGCATTTGTATACATACTTGCATTTATTATAGGTTTTATTTTAAGTATATAGTTAATAGCATGATTCTTCATGACTTTCTTGGCTATTATTACTGTTTTGTTTGTTTGTTTTACCTTTCTCTCTTCTTCTCTACTTAGTTCCCTTTTTCTCACTAATTAGAACTACCTTTTTTTTCCAATGAGCCTGATCAAATTGTTTAGTACCCTGCTATACTACTTTTTGTTGCTTCCCTATTCACCACAGGATCCATTATTTTTAAATGTGTGTGTGTGTGTGTGTGTGTGTGTGTGTCTGTGTGTCTGTGTGTGTGTGTGTGTGTGTGTGTGTATGTGTGTGTAAGTAGTAGGGGTGTGAATGCACAACACACATGTAGAGGTCAGATGCAAACCTTGTGGGAGTCTATTATCTCTTTCTAATCCCTTCACTGGAATCCAACACAAGTCATCAGGCTTAACAGCAGATAATTTTATTAATCCGGTCATATGGTCAATGACATCATAGATGATTCAAATATTCAGCTGAGTAAAGTGGGAATATCAGTAGAGAAACTAGTCAAAAAGTTAAGGAACTGAATGCAAAGAACAACTTGTGAGGACAAATTGAAAATATGGAGGAGGGAAAGCAAGATGGCTCAGTGTAAGAAGAACACCTGGTTTTTATTCAAGATGCTGTAACAGAAAAATCTCAACACAAGAGAAAGAGACAAACACAAGAATTTGGTACCCCAAAATACATATCACAAGAGAAGAAGCTCTCAAAGATATGCCATAGTCAAAATACCTCAAACTTCAATCAAATATACAGTATTAAAACCTGAAAGAGTGAAACATCAGTTCAATTATAAGAGCAAACATATAAAAATAACCTATGATCACTCACATGCAATCCCAAAAGACCTGCAAAAATTTAGTATCAGAAAAGGATCATTCTCTTAGTAAATGGGTTAATAATCTGATGTGTGTTGGCTATAAAGCTAGGAAGGCCCCGTGAGGGTGGAAGATGAGATCTTAAAGAGTGGGTGCCTGGGGATAAGTGACAGTGTAATTGACATAAAACATGGAACAACAACAACAAAAAATACAAGTTGGGGAAGAGAGAGGAGATCAAAAGGATGACGCCAAGGGAGGAGGCAGTCAGGAAAGATTGTGAATAAAAATAAATTGTAATGACTTGTGCATCTTTGCGTGTGATAGTTTCATACTAACAAAAATTAATCTCAAAAAATCAGAGAAAAATAAAAATAAAGCAGATTAATGAAACAATAGAAAAATTAATGAAATAAAAGCAAATATTACAAAAGATAAAGATTTCACAAACCTTCAGCTTGGATAATCAGGAACAAAGACAGAAACTGAATAAAAATTACAAAATTTGATGGAGTGGCATGTGCCTATAATCCCAGCACTTGGAAGGTAAGGGCAGGAGAATTGGGAGTTCAAAGGTTACATATCTTCAGCTGCATATTGAATTAAGTTTCAGGACAGTCTATGTTAAATGATACCTTGAATTTAGTATCAATTAATAAATGTAAATTACAGTTGACACTAAGCACTTTTATCCACAACTATATATCTATACATTCAAAAACTAAACGGAGACTTATAACCAAACTTTGGGCAGAGTACAGGGAATCCTATGAAAAAAGAGAGAGAGAGTAAGACCTGGAGAGGACAGGAGCTCCAACATATGTTGTCATTTGAGTTTTGGATTTTAGCCATTCTGACTTGTGTAAGATGAAATCTTAGAGGCTTTTTGATTTTCATTTCCCTGATGAGTAAAGACATTGAACATTTCTCAGCCATTCGAGATTCCTCTGTTATGAATTTTTTTGGTTTATCTCTGTAGCCATTTTAATTGGATTATTTGATATATTGATGTTTAATTTCTGAAGTTCTTTGTATATTAATTATATACAAAGATATATTTGATGTAGGGTTGGTGGAGATCTTTTCCTAGTCTGTAGACTTGTGTTTTGTTCTATTGACAGTGTCCTTTGACTTAAGAAGCTTCTCAGTTTCATGAGATTGCATTTATTGATTGTTGATCTCAGAGCCTGTGCTGTTGGTGTTCTGTTCAGGAAGTTGTCTCCTGTGCCAAAGAGTTCCAAACTCCCCCCACACACACACTTTGTCTCGTAATAGATTTACAGTCTCTGTTGTCATGTCAAGGTCTTCAATCCACTTGGACTTAAATTTTGTGCATGGTTATAAATACAGACCTATTTGCATTTTTCTAAATGCAACATCCAGTTAGACCAGGACAATTTGTTGAAGATTCTTTTTTCCATTTTAAGGTTTTGATATTTTTGTAAAGAAACAAACAACAAACAGAAACTAGTGCCCATAGGACCATGGGAGTGTGGATTTATTTCTGGGTCTTTAATTTGGTTCCATTGATTAACATTTCTGTTTCTACACCAAAACCATGCAGTTATGTGTATTAACATTATCTGCCTATACTGATACCTTGACTTCCTCTCTTCCAATTTGTATCTCCTTGATCTCCTTTACTATGGCTCTGTAGTATAGCCTGAAATCAGGGATGCTGATACTGCCAGAGTTCCTTTATTGAATAGAATTGTTTTGGCTATCATGGGTCTTTTATTTTTCCATGTGAAGTTAATGATTGCTCTTTCTGGGTCTGTAATGAAGTGTGTTGAAATATTGATGGGAATTGCATTGAATCTGTAGGTGGCTTTTGGCAGGATGGCCATTTTTATTATGTTAATCTGTTCTATCCATGAGTATGGGAGGTTTTGCCATCTTCTGCTGTCTTCTTTAATTTTCTTCTTCAGAGACTTAAAGTTCTTGTCATACAGGGCTTTCACTTTCTTGGTTAGAATGACACCAAAATATTTTTTATTATTTGTGGCTCTTGTAAATGGTGTGATGTCCTTAATTTTTTTCTCACTCCTTTTGTTGCTTGTATAAAGGAGGGCTACTTACTTTTTTTATTTAATTTTTTCTTTATCCATACACTTTGCTGAAGGTGTTTCTAAGCCTTAAGAGTTCACTGGTAGAATCTTAGGGCTCATTTATGTATACTAACATATCATCTGCCTATACTGACAGCTTGACTTCTTTTCTTCTAATTTATATTCTCCTGATCTCCTTTACTTGTCTTATTGCTCTTGCTAGAACTTCAAGTACAATATTGAAGTGATATGGTGCAAGTGGGCAGCCTTATCTTGTCACTGATTTTAGTGGGAACACTGTAAGTTTCTCTCCATTTAATTTGATGTTGGCTATTGACTTACTGTATATTGAATTTATTGTGTTTAGGTATGTGCCTTGTAATACTGATCTCTAAAAGACTTTAAACATGAACTAGTGTTGGATTTTGTCAAGGTTCTTTTCAGCTTCTAATGACTTGATCATACTTTTTTTTCAGTTTGTTTATATGATGGATTACATTAATGCATTTTTATATGTTGAACCATCTCTGTACCCCTGGGATGAAGCCTACTTGATCATGGAGGATGATATTTTTTGATGTATTACTGGATTCGGTTTGCAAGTATTTTATTAAGTATTTTTGCATCAATGTTTATAAGGGAGACTGGTTAGAAATTCTCTTTCTTTGTTGGATCTGTGTGGTTTAGGTATCAGGGTGATTATGGCCTCAAAGAATGAGTTTGGCAATGTTACTTCAGTTTCCATTTTGTGGAATACTTTGAGATGTATTGGTATTAGCTTTCTTTTGAAAGTCTGGAAGAATTCTGTGCTAAAATCACTTTGCCCAGTGATTTTACTTTGCTTTTTTTTTGGTTAGGGGTATTTGATGACTGCTTCTATTTCCTTAGGGCTTATAGGATTATTAAATTTGTATACCTGCTCTTGATTTAACTTTCATAAGAGGAATTTATCAAGAAATCGTCCATTTCATTTAGATTTTCCAATTTTGTGGTGTACAGGTTTTTGAAATACTATCTAATGATTCTTTGGATTTCCTTGGTGTCTGTTATAACCCTCCCCCTTTTATTTCTGCTTTTATTAATTTGGATACTTTCCTTCTGTCTTTTTAGTTAGTATGGCTAAGGGTTTGTCTATCTTGTTGATTTTTTTCAAAACATTAGCTCTTGGTTTGCTGATTTTCTGTATTGTTATCTTTGTTTCAAGGTTATTGATTTCAGTTCTGAGTTTGATTATTTCCTGCCATTGATTCCTCTTTGATGTTTGCTTCTTTTTGTTCTAAAGCTTTCAGGTGAGCTGTTAAGTTGCTAGTATGAGCTCCCTCCACTTTTTTTTTTAATGATGGCACTTAGAGTTATGAATTTTACTCTTAGCACTGCTTTCAACGTGTCCCATAAGTTTGGATGTGTTTGGCCTTCATTTTCATTGAGTTATAGAAAGTCTTTCTGTCCTTCTTTATTTCCTTCCTGACCCAGTAATCATTAAGTAGAGAGTAGTTCAGTTTCTATGAGTTTGTAGGCATTCTATGTTTCTGTTATTGTTGAAGGCTAGCTTTAATCCAACGTGGTCTGATAGAATACAAGTTATTATTTCATATTTCTTGTATTTGTTGAGTCCTGCTTTGTGTCCAAGTATGTTGTCAGTTTTGGAGCAGATTACATGAGGTTCTGAGAAGGTATATTCTCTTTTGTATGGGTAGAATGTTCTGTAGATATCTATTTGGTCCAATTTATTCATAACATTGGCTAGTTTTTTTTTTTTTATTTCCCTGTTTAGTTTCCATCTCAATGATCTGTCCATTGATGAGAAAGGTGTGTTGAAGTCTCCTACTATTAACCTGTGGGGTTCAATGTGTGATTTAAGTTTTAGTAATGCTTTTTTACAAATGTGAGTGTCCCTGTATTTGGGGCATATATGTTCATATCTCAGAACTGAGATGCATCTTGATGAATTTTTTCTTTGAAGAGTATGAAGTAGCCTTCCCATCTCTTTTGATTAATTTTGGTTGAAAGTCTATTTTACTAGCTATTAGAATCACTGTTTCAGTTTGCTTCTTGTGTTCTTTTTCTTGGAAAACTTTTTCAGGCCCTTTAATATAGGTAATGTCTATCATTATCGCTGAGGTGTGTTTCTTATATGCAACAGAATGATGGATCCTATTTATATATACATACTATTAGTCTATCTTGAAGAATTGAGGCCATCAATTTTGAGAGATATTAATGACCAGTCATTGTTGGTTTCTGTTATTTTGATTTTGTGGGTGGTTGTGTGTGTGTGTGTGTGTGTGTATGTGTGTGTTTTCTTTCTTTTGGTTTAGCAGCTCTTGTTTCCTGTGTTTTTCTGGATGTAGTAAGCCTCCTTGAGTTGAAATTTTTCTTTTCTTATTTTCTGTAGGGCTGAGTTTGTGTCTAGGACTGTTTAAACTTGTTTTTTAATGTAATATTTTGTTTTCTCCGTCTATGTCGATTGAAAGTTTTGCTGGGTATAGTAGTTTATATTGACATCTGTGTTCTCTTAGTGTCTGCATGATATATTTCCAGGCCCTTTAGGCTTTCATGGTCTCTGCTAAGAAGTCAAGTGTAATTCTGATAGTTTGCCTTTATATGTGACTTGGTATTTATTCCATGAAGCTTTCTTTGTTCTGTACATTTAGTGTTTTGATTATTATGTGCAGGGTGATTTTTTTTCTGGTCCAATCTATTTGGTGTTCTGTAGTCTTCTTGTATGTCCATAGGCATTTCTTTCTTTAGGTTAGGGAAATTTTCTTTTTTCTTTTTATTTAATTTATCTAGGGAACGATTCTGGGCAATAATTACTCCATCCTAAACCTCCAAGCCTTCATAGCTTCCTCTCATTCAGATTTCCCACATTATTCTTTCTTTTTTTCTTTATTAATTACACTTTATTCACTTTGTATCCCCCCTGTGGTTCTCTCCCTCCTCCCAATCCAATCCCTCCCTTCCTCCACCATCTGCATGCATGCCCCTCCCCAAGTCCACTGATAGGAGAGGACTTCTTTTCCTTCCTTCTGATCCTAGTCAATTAGGTCTCATCAGGAGTGGCTGTGTTGTCTTTTTCTGTGGCCTGGTAATGCTGCTTCCCCCTCAGGGGGGGGAGGTAATTAAAGAGAAGGTCAATCAGTTCATGTAGGAGACAGTCCCTGTTCCTATTACAATGGAACCCACTTGGATATTGAACTGCCATGGGCTACATCTGTGCAGGGGTCTTAGGTTATCTCCATGCATAGTCCTTGGTTGGAATATCAGTCTCAGGAAAGACCCCTGTGCTCAGATTTTTTCTTAGGTCCAGTCAGTTCATCTCTCCTGGTGTTTCTAGGTCATCTGCTCCTACTCATTGCTTTCTCCTCCTCTCCACACCAGGATGTCCCACCCTAATCTCACCATTGCTCAGCATTGCCTTGTTGTTTTATTGAAAATACAGAGAACAAATGGTAGCATGTTTACACAAACTTGAGACAGGTGATGCTTAGAATAAATATCACAATGCAGTACGCAGATTGAAACCAGATATCGGGGTAGAGAAATCATCATTTGAATGAACAAGGGGAAATTGTATACATTCCACAAGAACATTATATCAACATTTCCCCCTGTAAGTCCAATAAGGGAAATTTTCTTTTATTATTTTGTTGAAAATATTTTCTTGACCTTGGTGTTTGTTGTTTTCTACTTGTTCTATTCCTATTATTCTTAGGTTTGATCTTTCATATTGTACCAGATTTTTTGGATGTTTTACATCAGAAAGTTTTTAGATTTAACATTTTCTTTTAACTGATGTATGGATTTCTTCAGTCGTATTTTCTACACCTGAGATTCTATCTTCCATCTCTAGTATTCTCATAGTGATGCTTATGTCTGTAATTCCAGTTCTCTTCCCTGAATTTTGCATCTTCAGAATTGCCTTGTGTTGTGTTTTCTTTATTGCTTCTGTATCCATTTTTTTTTTTTTTAGGTCCTGGACATTTTTATTCATTTCCTTCTCCCATTTGGTTGTATTTTTTTGTATTTCTGCAGGGGATTTACTCAGTTCCTTTACCTGTTTGATTATATTTTCCTGCAGTTCTTTAAGATATTTATTTAATTCCTTTACTTGTTTGGTTATATTTTACTGAAGTTCTTTAAAGGATTTATTGTCTTCTTTTAAGGCTTCTATTATTTTCATAACCTCAGATTTAAGATTGTTTTCTTGTGTTTCCAGTGTGATAGTAACCTCAGGACTTGCTGTCATAGAATATCTGGGTTTTGGTGATGTCATATGGCCCTAGGTTTGTTGCTGGTATTCTTCCACTTGCCTCTAGCCATTTGGTTGAGTCTGTTATTAGCAGGCCTGGTTCTCTCTGGTGGTTATAGGTCTCTGAAGTTGTACATAGAGCTCATGATCCCAGATGGCCACAGTCCTCTGGTTTTCTTGATGCTCCCTGATCTATGGTTGTTTACAGGGCCTCAGATAAGGGAGAGTCCCTGGAATGATGCAGGCCTGGGAACTGGGGTGAGGAACAAACAGAAGCAGAGCACAGAGTACCCTGGTCAGACCTCACCACTGTTGCTGGCAGGCTGTGGTAGGCCAGTAGATAGGGGATGGGTCTTTTACCTGCTGCTCCATCATCTTTGCAGGGGCCCAAAAATGAGAAATTTAGTAGAAGCCAACAAGGTGTCCAGAGGGGACAGAGAAATATAATAGTTATATAGTTGATAATAAGTAGGAAAACACAGTTGTAAATGCTAATTCTGGTGTCACAAGGTACATTCAAGTAAATACAGAGTGTGCGAATTAATTATCCATTTAAAATATGTTCAAAAGTTTGAGGGGGTTTGACATATAATATTTGAATAGATGGAAATATTAATATCCTTATTTAATCATCACCATCATGTCAATGTATTTCATTAGATACTGCAGCCAGAAAATATGGATAGATATTAAATGACAATTTTAAAAGTAAAATAAGACAAAACAAAAATAAGAATGAGTCAGAATGAGTCAGGGCAGACTGACATCATTCTCCCATGGTCAAGTATTCAAAAGAGGTAACTTACGTCCATCTGGATTTAACAAGGTATTTGTCACACAGGCAGCAGTAACAGAGCTTGGTCAGCCGTACAGGGAAATAAATCCATAAAGACTTAAACAAGATCAATGATCCTAATTAGTGAATTAATTAAAGCTTAGAGGACAGTTGACTGTTGTTTTGAAAACCCATAAGCATCAGTTTTTTCTTTTTAAACATGCTTACTATTAACATTTAAACACCAATTATATGCTGGTATTAATTATGTCAAGTTTATGAAATGGATTTTATCCTCACAATATCCAGTGAGATTAATATTCTTTGAATTTTAGAACTGAAACACAGAAAGTCTTTCTCAAAATTAACAAGCTGAATATAATAAGTTAAAAATTTTAAATTAGATGAAGCTGGAGAAAGACTAAATATATTAAACTGCAGTGAAAGCTTTAAAGGAATATAAATTTATTATTCTGCCAGACAAAATATAAAATTCATAGTTTTATTTTTCACAGATATAACACCTTAACCATAAGGAACATATCATGAGGTCCTTTGGCATCGTGAGACTGGAAATATACGCTTCCTAACAGCAAAAAGATTTAGAAATGCAGAAAGAAGTTTTATAAATATATGTTTGGATGGTGAGAAGGATGTGGAATTCATCTTATAAATCTAACATCTCTCTGATAGTATATGAAAAACATAATTAACATAGAGAGTTTAGATATGTACTTTGAAGAGGTCAAATGTTATAAAATAGAAAAACTGTTTAGAATAATTCATATTCAAACTCCTAAAAGAAACATTACTAAAGCTTAAGTCATACATTGAACCCCACACATTAACAGTGGGATACTTCAACAAGCCACTTTCACCAATGGACAGGTCAAAGAGACAGAAAATAAACAAAGAAATAATGAAACTAACCAACTTTTTGAATTATATGGACCTAACAGATATCTACAGAACATTTCATCCAGACACAAAAGAAAATACCGTCTTCTCAGCACCACATGGAACCTTCTCCAAAATTGACCATATAATCAGTAAGAAAGCAAGCCTCGACAGATAAAATAAAACTGTAATAATCCCTTCTCATCAGATCACCATGGACTAAAGCTGGAACTTAGCAACAACAGAAACAACAGAAAGCCTAAAAGCTCATGGAAACTGAACAACTCTCTACTCATTGACCAATGGGTCAGGGAAAAAACAGAAATTAAAGACTTCCTAAAATTCAATGTAAATCAAGATACAACATAGCCAAACTTATGCGACACAGTGAAAGCAGTGCTAAGAGGAAAGTTCATAGCCCTCACAAAGAACTTGGAAAGATCTCATACTGGCAACTTAATAGCATACTTGAAATCTCGAACAAAAACAAGCACACATACCAAATATGAGTAGGTGGCAGGAAATAAAACTCAGAGTCAAAATCAATAAATTAAAAACAAAGAGAATAATACAAAGAATCTACAAAACCAAGAGCTGATTCTGTGTGAAAATCAACAAGAAAGACAAACTATTAGTCAAACCTACTATAAGGCAGAGAGATAATATCTGAATTAACAAAATCAGACCTGAAAAGAGAAACATAAAAACAGACACTGAGGAAATCCAAAGAATCATTAGACCTTACTTTAAAAGCCTATATACCATAATACTGGAAAATCTAAAAGAATGGACATTTTTCTTGATAAATTCCACTTACCAATGTTACATTATGATCAGGTTAACAATCTAAATAGTTCTATATTTCCTAAGGAAATAGAAGCAGTCATTAAAAATCTCCCAACCAAAAAAGCCCAGGGTCAGAAGGTTGTAGTTGTAGTGCAGAGTATGACCAGAATTTCAAAGAAGAGCTAATACCAATATCCCTCAAACTAGTCCACAAAGTAGAAATGGAAAGAACATTGCCAAACTCATTATGAAGCTACAGTAATGTTGGTTCTTAAACAACACACAGATTCAACCAAGAAAGAATATTTTAGACCAATTTTCTTTGTGAACTTTGATGCAAAAATACTTAATAAAATACTCGTAAACCGAATCTAAGAACACATCAAAAACATTATCCACCATGAGTAAGTAGGCTTCATCCCAGGGATGCAGGGATGGTTCGTCATATAAAAAATCCATCAGTGTAATCAACTATATATACAACCTGAAACAAACAAACAAAGCTAAACAAAACTAAACAACAACAACCAAAAAACCATGATCATTTCAGTAGATAAAGCAAAAGTGCTTGACAAAAATCCAACACCCCTTCATGCTAAAAGTCTTGGAGAGATAAGGATACAAAGACCATACCTAAATATAAAAAAGTAATATATAACAAGACAATAGCTAACATCAAATTTAATGGAAAGAAACTTAAAGCAGTTCTACTGAAATTAGGAACAAGACAAGACCTTCCACTTTCTCTATATCTTTTCAGCTTAGTATTTGAAGTTTAGCGAGTGCAATATGACAACAAAAGAAGATCAAGTGGATGCAAATAATAAAGGAAATAGTCTAATTATATTCTATCAGGGAAATCCTACAGGTGATAAAACCTTCACTAAAATGGCAATATGCAAAATTAACTCAAAAAACAATCTGTAGCCTTCCTTTATTAAAACGATAAATGTGCTGAGAATGAAACTAGGAAACAATACCCTTCACAGTAGTCACAAATAGTATAAAAAATCTTGGGGTATCTCTAACCAAACAAGTGAATAACCTGTATGACAAAATTTTCAAGTCTCTGAAGAAAGAAATTAAAGAAGACAGCAGAAAATGGAAAGTTCTTCGATGCACATGGGTCAGTAGGATTAACACAGTAAAAATGGCCACCTTTTAAAACAATCTACAGATTCAATGCAAAGACCATCAAGATACTCACTCATATAAACATACAACATAGGATAAACCCACTAAAATCTATATATCTAAACAAACTAAGCAAAAGAGAGGAGCCTAAATAAAATGCTCAATCCCCATCCTGAAAGGCAAAGAGGATGGAAATCAGAAGAAGAAGAAAACAGGAAACAACCTAGGAACCTGCTACAGAGGGCCTCTGAAAGCCAGAAGAAGAAAACAGGAAACAAACTAGGAACCTACCACAGAGGGCCTCTGAAAGCCTCTGCCCTGCAGACCATCAAAGCAGATGCTGAGCCTGATGGCCAACTGTCAGGCAGAGTGCATGAAATTTTATGTAAGAAGTGGGAAATAGTAAGAGCTGGAGAGGACAGGAACTCCACAAGGAGAGCAACAGAACAAGAAAATTTGAACACAGGGAACTTCCCAAAGACTCATACTCCAACCAAGGACTATTCATGGAGATAACCTAGAACCCCTGCACAGATGTTGCCTATGGCAGTTCAGTGTCCAAGTGGGTTACATAGTAATGGGAAGAGGGACTGCCTCTGACATAATCTGATTGGCCTGCTCTTTGAACACTTCCCCCTAAGAGGGGAGCAGCCTTACCAGGCCACAGAAGATGACAATGCAGCCACTTCTGATGAAAACTGATAGACCAAAATCAGAAAGAAGGAAAGGAGGACCTCCCCTATCAGAAGACTTGGGGAGGAACATGCAAGCAGAAAGGGGAGGGAGGGCGGGATCGGGAGGAGAGGAGGGAGGGGCTTATGGGGGATACAAAATGAATAAAGTGTAATTAATAAAAGTTAAATTTAAAAAACTTTCCAACAGAATTCTAGAAGAAAAAGTGGGGATGAGCCTTGAACTCACTGGCATAGAAGACAGTTTCCTGAACAGAACACCAACAGCACAGGCTCTAAGATCAGCAATCAATAAATGGGACCTCTTGAAACTGAAAAGTTTCTGTAAAGTGAAGGACACTGTAGTCAGAAGAAAATGACTGCCTACAGATTGGGAAAGGATCTTCACCAACCCTATATCTGACAGAGGGTTAATATCCAGAATAAATAAAGAATTCAAGAAGTTAAAAAGCAATGAATCAAGTAATCCAATTAAAAAAATGGGGTGCAGAACTAAACAGAGAATTCTCTGTAGAGCATTATAGAATGACAGAAAAACACTTAAATGCTCAATGTCCTTAGTCATCAGGAAATGATTAATTTTGGTTGAAAATTTATTTTATTAGGTATTAGGATAGCTATTCCAGCTTGTTTTCTGGGTCCTTTTCCTTGAAAAGCATTTTTCCAGCCCTTTACCCTGAGGTAAGTGTCTGTCTTTGTTTCGGGTACAGCAGAATGATGGATTCTGTTTCCAAACCATTCTGTTAGTCTGTGTCTTTTTATTGGAGAGTTGAGTCCATTGATGTTAATAGATAATAGTGACCAATGAATGTTAATTCCTTTTATTTTGGAGTTGGTGGTGTTACTGTGTTTCTATGCTTGTTTTCTTATAATTTTTTTGTTGTGAAGTTATCTACATCCTGTGTTTTCTTGGCTTTAGTTGATTTTGTTAGATTGGAGTTTTCTTTCTAGTATCTTCTGTGAGGTTGGGTTGCTGTGTAGATTTTTGTTTAGTTTTGTCATGGAATATTTTGTTTTCTTCATCTATGATGATTGAAAGCATGCTGGGTTTTGTGAGTCTGGGTTGGGAGTCTCTGGTTTCTTAGATTATGAATGACATCTACCAAGACCCTTCTGGTTTTCATAGTTTCTGTTGAGAAGTCTGATGTGATTTTGCTAGGTTGACCTTTATATGTAACTTGGACTTTTTCCCTTGCTGCTTTTAATATATATATATATATATATATATATATATATATATATATATATATATATATATTTCTTCTGTAGATTTAGTGTTTTGACTATTGTGTGATGTGAGGAGTTTCTTTTCTGGTCTAGTGTTTTTGGTGTTCTGTAGGCCTCTTGTATATTTAAGGAATCTCTTTAAATTGGGAAAATTTTCTTCTATGATTTTCTTGAAAATATTTTCTGTACCTTGGAGCCTAGAATCTTCTTTTTTGTCTATTCCTATGATTTTGTCTTTTCATGGCATCCTTGATTTCCTGGATGTTTTTTGTTTAAAACTTTTCTGATTTAATTTTTCTTTGAAAGATGCATCAATTTCTGCAATTGTATCTTCAGTGCCTGAGATTCTCTCTTCCATCTTTTGTATTCTTTTGGTGATGCTTACCTTTGTTGTTCCTGATATTTTCTCTAAGTTCTTCCACTCCAGGTTTTTCTCTGTTTGGATTTTCTTTATTGATTTTAATTCTGTTTTCATGTTTCGCACCATAGGTTCATATAGTTGAATGCTTAGTCACTAGGGACTGGCACTATTTGAAAAGATTGTAAGGATTTAGAGTTATGACCTTGTGGGAAGAAATGTGTCACTGGGGGTAGGCTTGAGGTTTAAAAAACCCAATCCAAGGCCAAAGTTATTTCCCTTCTCTCTCTCTCTTTCTCTCTCTCTTTCTCTCTCTCTCGCTTTCTCCCTTTCTCTCTCTCTCTCCTTCTCTATCCTCCATCTCTCACTGCATCTATGGACCACAATGTAGAACCTCAACTACTTTTCCAGCACCGTGTCCACCTGAATGCCACCAAGCTCCCCACTGTGATAATAACAGACTAACCCTGAAACTGTACTCAAGCCCCCAATTAAATGTTTTCATTTGGGGGAGATTTTTTAATTTATGTTTTTAATTAATTACATTTTATTCACTGTGTATCCCAGCTATAGCCCCCTCCCTTGTCCCCTAACAATCTCACCCTCCCTCCTCATCTCCTCCCGTGCTCCTTCCCAAGTCCACTGATACAGGAGGTCTTCCTCCCTTTCCCTCTGACCCTAGCTTATCAGGTCTCATCAGGACTGGCTGTTGATAAAATGTAACTAATAATAATAAACAATAGTAAAAAATAATAAAATAAAAAAGAAAAGGACATAATGGCCACCGAAAATTATGTAGAAGAAGAATTTACTTTACTCTAGAACCTTGTGTCTACCGGCAAAACCATGGAGAATGTGAGCTTCACCTAACATGACTTAATTTTTCCTGACTAAATGGTGGCATGTGAGAGAATAAAATAACTGCATTGTTCATATCTAGATAGTCAGTAGCTTAGAAGGTTGCCAAGGTAACCGCAACTTTTGATTAACATCAGAGTACCTAAGTTTGAAAAAAATGCCCTGAATTTTCATTTACTGTATGTCACTTGTGTTAAGAGTAACATGGGTTTCTCTTTCCTTGTCTGCCAAAGGGATCTTTCTGCGTTACTAAATTTAAGTACTTATTTTCCAGAGTGGGCATGGAAACATTATAAACAAGAAGCAATCAGAGGCTCAGTGACAATAAAGTGCACACTGTGGTATGTGATCACCTGATTTCTGATCTCTGGTACCCTTATAAAGAGCCAGGTGTGGCAGTGTGCACCTATAACTCCAATGCCGAATAGAGACATGTAGATTCCAGAAGCTCATTAGTTGACCAGTCTCTATGAACTTGAGTGACTGAGGTTTACCTAAAGATCCTGTCTCAAAAACTGAAGATGAAAAGCCATCAAGACAAAAACCCATATTTATATCTGGACTCCACTCATGTGTACACGGGTGTGTGCTCACCCATGTGCACATGTCCACACATCTACATCCACAGAACAAATACATACACCAAACATACTAAACACACACGCACACACACATACACTCATCCACTATGAGGAGGCAACAGATTCAAGAAAGGAAACATTCTTACCACAAATACATAAACACTTCAGTAAGCAAGCAAATTTTTCCTGCTGATCAATCAGCCAGGGAAATGGGGGTGGGGTGGATGTAACAGAAAAGTGTAACACAGGAAGATGACCAACCGCTGAATACACAGCTCTAGGGGGAATGCCAAATTAGGCAAATAAAATTTCACATATTAAATGGAAAGGGACTGCCCTGCTCCTTTATAATGTAACAGGCAATAATCTGACAAAAATAAGATAAAATTCAGGGCAATAAATATATTCTTTTATAATGGTAGAATGTGAGGTTTGTTTGGAGCATAGTTTGATTTACTTTGTGTTTCACATTTACATTTTTTCAGATACCCCTGACCTCAAGTGTACAAGAATGAAATTCTGCTAAATTATAAGACTGAATGGAACCGTCTAAATATTACACACTGTTTGAAAACAAATATATAAAACTATTCTTTTTAAGAAAAAAATTGGAAGATAACAGAAGTGAAGTATGCAAATGCTTCTAAATTGCTAAGACCATTGTTATTTTTATTTGTGGAAGTTAAGCATACAATGTGATGTTTTGAAATGCAAAGACATTATGAAAGGAATACAGCTATCAAAACTACTAAGAGCTCCTTAGTTACATATTTCTTGTAGTGAGAACCACTTTTGTCTTGAAAAATTTCAAACATGCAATTTAAAATTGAATATAGTTAACACACTGTATTAGTTCTCTAGAGCTCTTTTTTTTTTCCTCAGAGTAAAAATGTACGTTTACAAATTATTAGTTCAGTACTTCATAAAATGTTTTGATTACATATACAAGCCTTTCTCCTCTTCCTGCCACTTCTCTCAATCCCTACTCACCAAACGTTGTGTCCTATTTGTTTGTTTGTTGTTTTAAAAATTCATCAAATATAATTAGTGTTTTCCTTAAGTGTGTGTGTCTTCCAGGGGATTGTAGCTGAGCTACAAGAAACCACATACTTAACATTAACTCTTTCTCTCCTAGCAGCTATCGATTGCCAACAGCTCATCATCTGTGGGTGGCAGGTAGACATTATTCTTACTTTCACTCTCTATGTTGGGATTTTGTCTGGCTTGAGCTTGTAAAGGGTTTGTGCATGGTGTAATAACCAGTGTGAGTTCATATATTCATCTGTCTTGCTGTGTCCATAAAACACTGTTTCCTCATAGTTACTCACTGCCTCTCGCTCATAGTCTTTAGATATCGCTTCCACAGTGATTGCTGAACTTTAGGAAGAGGGGGTGTTGTAAAGATGTTCTGTTTGGGTTTATGAGTATTCTGTTATCACTTACTTATTTTCTGCACCTGTGTATTGATCACCATCTATTACAAACAGAAGCTTTTCTGATATGTGTTGAGAGATGTAATTAGGTGTTATATTATGTTGATTTAGCAAAATAATAGTGACAGGTTCTTTCCTATGATCTAAGAACTGTCTATGCACAGGTTCTTCGCCCTAATAATAGTGCTGGAAATGGGTTTCATTTCATGAAAGATGTCTTAAATCCAGTCAGAGTGTGATTGGTGATCCTCATTGTATTTATGGCACAGCATGTCTTGCAAAGCCAATCTTTGCTGTGCTTCAGAGGTTTCCTAGATAAGAGTGATAATGATTTTTTTTTTTTACTTAAGTTAGTGTGCATACTACAGTAAAGTCCATCTAGGAGCAATGGAGTTCCCTGCTAGATCAGTACTAGCTTCGTCTCCACGTGTTCTGATTCAACCATGTGGTATCTTTAGCAACAGCATTTTATCATCAAGGTTGGGAGAGTAGCTAAGAGCACTGGCAACTGTCTATAATGTGAAAAGGTATATGGTATCTAACTGGCTAAATTTTGGAAAAATAAAAGAGAAAATCCATATCTGAAACAGTGCTTTTTATTTGTTAGCTGTGGTGACTTGTAGGGACATTGTCACCCAATTCTAATGTAACTATAAATTAATTATAAATTAAAACATTGTGTGTGTGTATGTGTGTGTGTGTGTGTGTGTGTGTTGAGACTCTTCTACAGCTGCAAGGATTTGTTTTTGCATTTTAAAAGGTTCTTGGTGTTAGAACTCCCTGCCTGCATGGATTGGTGGACTATATTTGAAGACCCACATTCACACTCCTATAGCCCCCTGATTTTTGACCAATAGGCAAACAGTGAAAATTGGAGTAAAGACCACATCTTCAACAAATGGTGCTAGTGAAACTGGATAAGCTATAAGAAAAATGAAACTATATCTTCATAACTCACACTTTACATTACTCAAATCTAAATAGAACAAGAATCTCAACATAAGCTGTGCTTTACTGAATCTGATAGAAAGTATGTATTATGCTTCAACTGAGAATCACGGAAAAGAACTTCCTGAATGTTCTTTAAATATGGTTGTCCATATTTAAAAAATATGGTTGTCCAGGCATTAAAACCAACAATTAATAAATGGAACCACGTGAAACTAAAAAGCTTCTGTATAACAAAAGACAACATAATTGGAGTAAAGAGGTAGCATACAGAATATATATATGTGTGTGTGTGTGTATATATATATATATCTTTACCAGCTATACATCAGAGAGAAGGTTATTACCTAGAACATACAAATAACACAATGAACCAAACATTATGAATAACCCAATTTAAACATGGTGTATGGAACTAAACAGAGTTCTCAACAATGAACCATAAATTTCTGTAAAATATTTTAAAGCATGTTCAGCATCATTAGCCCATCAGGGAAATAGAAATTAAAAGTACTTTGATATGTATTCGTACCCCCATTCAGAATGGCTGTGATAAAGAAACAGAAGAAGACAAATACTGGAGTGGAAAGGAAAGCCATTACTCAGCTCAGGCGGAAGTCCTAATAGGTCGGGCCACCGTGGAGAACAGTACTGAGCTTCCTCAAAAGCTAGAAATAGACCATCTGCATGATGCAGAGATGCCATTCTTGTCATGTATCCAAAGGACTTGATCTCCCTCTACAGAGGTATCTGCTTAACCATGTTCACTGCTGCTTTATTCACAATATCTATGACATTGGATGGGGAGTACGTACTTGACAGGAGGGAAGAGAGAATGCAGTGATAGCAACAGTTAAAAAGTTTAGCTCCATATCCCATTTATAAATTATAAAACGTCAGGATATAGACTTTAATTAAACTTTTCTCATTATGATATTTTGATGTATAAAACTTAATTTTTTTTCTTTCACACAATAAAGTCATCTTACTCTTTACATAAAATTAAAATTATTTTGATGATTAAATTTTCTCAAACAAATTTGATGACAGCTGTATTTATTTATGCTAGTGTATGTAATCATTTTCTACTGTTTATGTTATTTTAAAACTGCTCTTACCTTTTGGAAACCGCCATGGCACATTTTGGGGTCAAAAGCTTTCTATGCCTTTGGGGCTTCTTCTTTTAAACTGTATAGCACAGAGACCTAAACACGCTGGCAAAAACTATTATGAAGTGACTCCTAATGTCATTCTGCTACACTCATTGATTCATGCCCTATCCACTCATTATCACAGAGGCTTCCTTCAGCAGCAGGTGACAACAGATGCAGAGATCCACAGTCACACATTATGTGGAGAGAGCCTATACTGGAGGTCTCCATCAAGTTCCTAGCCTAGAACTTCAGGGAACCCTCTAGAAGGGTGGAAGAAATGACCGTGGGAGCAAGACCAGGCAGAGGACTCCAGGAGAACACGGCCCCCTCAGTCAACTAAGCAAGACGTATATGGGCTCTAAGAGACTGAAGCAACAAGCATGGAGCCTGCGTGGGTCTGCAGCAGGTACTCTGCTTGTATGTCAGGGCTGTTAGTGTGTGTTTTTGTGAGACTCCTAACAGTAACAGCAGGTGTGCCTGACTATTTTTCCTGCTTTTGCAACTGTCTTACTCCTATTGAATGCCTTGTTCAGCCTAGATACGAGGGCTTTTGCCTTGTCTTATGGTGTTTTATTTTGTCATGTTTGCTTTTGTCTCTTGGAAGAAGCCTGCTCTTTTTTTCTGAAAGAAAATGGAGGGGAAATAGATCTGGGGGAGAGGGTAGGTGGGACTTGTGAACTGGGAGGACTGCAAGGATGAGAAACAGGTCATAATGTATTGTATGAGAAAATAATCTATTTTCAATTAAAAAATACACGCAAATATAGCCAACAGGAGTATATATTAAATTTATGCTAAGAGTTTCCTTTTGTTTTCAAAAAGATTTGTTCTTGTGTATCTCAAAAGTTCATATTAAATGCCTGAGTTCAGGTGCCTTTTTTTCTTAAACATACAAAAGTTAAGGCAGATATACAGAGGTAAGGAACACTAGATTATGAGTGGAAATGACCTGGGGTTAAAAAAAATGAGAAAGTTTTTAATCTTTTATTCAGACCTTGCTATACAAAAAGTGACATTTGTGACTACAGTGTCTGTACCTATTGCACTCAGTTCTCCTCAATTCATTTCACAGAAAAAAAAAATACTCAAAAGAAACGAGTTAAACAGACAATGAATCCCAACCCCCTCCCCCTCCCCCCTGCTACATCAGATTCTGTTTCTACCTCACAGTGCCTTGCTGTATGCATTCAGACTTCAAATATTGGCTTTCTGATCTAATCATCCATAAACTACTTTAAAACACATGCTTTATGCAATTTAGCATTGAATCTCACTGAGCTTTGATGAGATAAATACTGCTTTCCTCTTGTCATGATGTCATTACCTGCTCAGTGCATTTCTCTCTTTTCTGGAAGCATGTCATGAACATTGAACTACCTAAATCCTTTAATGGCAGCTTTTCTTATTTTTTAACCTCGTGTATGTTCTCTTCCAACCTTTTATCATAAAAGCCTGTTTGTTCACCTTCTGACAGCTCTCCCCAGCTCATCACCCTGCAGGCTGCAGTTAAACCATACCATTGTATGAATTTCAATATATAGAGAAAAAGATGAAAGATGGAAAAAATAGATAATGGGTCTGTGATAAGTCAGAGAATTAACAAAAAGGGTCAAATTACTTGAAGTTCAAACCAAAAGACATCAAAGAAGGAAAGCCAAGTACTAAAATAAGAGATAATAGAAGATGATTAGGGGAGAAAACTCATAACAAAGGGAGATAATGGTTGGTAACTGGGAAGAGAAATTATAAAGAACTAGAAATAAATGGGTAAGACAGAATTAAAGGTATAATAATGAGAACTGAAAAGTAATAGTGGCTGTAGTGAGAGACAAACCTGTCAGAGTTTGCACAGGGAGGGTGGGAACATAAGGAAACATTCCTGTGGGAAGGCTCCAAAGGCATGGGCAGGGTGATTACAGTTAGAAGTGGTGTGGAGTCACAGGAATAAAGGTAAACAGGGAGAAAGCTAAAACTGTGTAAATAGATGCGGGAAAAGAAGCAAACACTTAAATTTAGACCAAAAAGAAAAAAAGAAACCAAAACCAAAACAAGAACACGGGATCATAAGAAACTGTTCTGTTTCCCAGTTCACCTTACTGACTGACACTAGATGTTGCACACAAGTGACTTGGATTGTGGGTTGTGTATCTTCATGTGTGTCCATCTTACTTTCAAAACATCTGTATTAGAAGAGAATGTCCTGTTTGCAGTCATATCTGTCTCCATTCACCATTACCCTTAATAGAAGAACCATGTAATTTAACATTCAGAATTGCTATTTTGACTTGATTTGATCTGATGTTTTGACTAAACAAATTTGGTTGTGAAACTATTTACAGAATTAGCAATAGTACATATATAAATCATTAACACAGCCTTATTTAGGTTTTTTTTTTTTTTTTGGATTGTTAATTTCCAGAAGCATATAAGGAATTACTTTTGGTTGTCTTGGGGATAAACTTTATAAAAAAGAAGAGATTTTGAATCTAATATTTTATTGTGCAGCAAGGGCTTATTTGATCCACCTGTAAAGTTGACCAAGCTGTAATTGCACAGCTACAATATAGCAAGAAACTAAAGCACATTGTTGAGCTTGACCCCAAAATAGATTATCTCTATGCATGGTCTATGTTTGGAATATCAGTCTCAGAGAAGACCTCTGGGCCCATATTTTTTCGTTCTGTTGCTCTCCTTGTGGAGCTCCTATCCCCTCCAGGTCTTTTTATGGCACCCTTCTTTCATAAGATTACCTGCATTCTACCCAAAGTTTGCCTATGAGCCTTAGCATCTGCTTCGATACACTGCTGGGTTGAGTCTTTCAGAGGCCCGCTGTGGTAGACTCCTGTCCTGTTTCCTGTTTACTCCCTCTTCCTATGTCCATCCCATATGCCTTTCTAGGTGAGGACTTATCTTACCCTTGGTCCTCCTTCTTGTTTAGCTTCTTTAGGTGTACATATTTTAGTATGTTTATCCGGTACTATATGTCTAATATCCACTTATAAGTGAATATACACTGTGTGTGTCTTTCTGCTTCTGGGATACCTCACTCAGGATGATCTTTTCTAGATCCCAATATTTACCTGTAAATTTCATGGCACCTGAGGAATGGATACAGAAATTGAGGTACATTTGTACAATGGAAAACTACTCAGCAATTAAATACCCTCCATATAATAGAGCATAAACCTACTAAAATCTGTACACCTAAAGAAACTAATCAAGAGGGAGGACTCTTGCTAAAATGCTCAATTCTTATCCAGAAAGGCAAAGAGGATGGACATCAGAAGAAGGAGAAAAGAGGAATCAAGTCAGGAGCCTGACACAGAGGACCTCTAAAAAGGCTTTGCCCTGTAGACTATCAATGCAGTTGCTGAGACTTATGGGCAACCTTTGGGGAGAGTGCAGGGAATCTTATGAAAGAAGTAGGAAACAGTAAGATCTGGAGAGGACAGGAGCTCCACAAGAAGAACAACAGAACCAAAAAATCTGAGCACAGGGATCTTTCCTGAGACTGATACTCCAACCAAGGACTATGCATGGAGATAAACTAAGACCCCTGCACAGATGTAGCCCATGGCAGTTCAGTATCCAAGTGTGTTCCACTGTACTAAGAACAGGGACTGTCTCTGACATGAACTAATTGGCCTGCTCTTTAATTACCTCCCCCTGAAGGGGAAGCAGCCTTACCAGGCCACAGAAGACAATGCAGCCACTCCTGATGAGACCTAATTGACTAGGGTCAGAAGGAAAGAAAAGAAGACCTCCCCTCTCAGTGGACTTGGGGAGAGGCATGCATGCAGAGGGTGGAGGAAGGGAGGGATTGGGACTTGAGGAGGGCGGGGACCATAGGGGGGATACAAGTGAATAAAGTGTAATCAATAAAGAACTAAAAAAATTAACTCAAAAAAATCAGTAGCCCTCCTGTATACAGAAGACAAAAAGGTTGCATGCTTAAGAGATAAACAAGTATCAAACTCAGGAGCACCTGTGACAACTCTCATTCTGGTTCTCCCTCCATTGCTGTGCTGTAGCCTAGAAAATACACAAATACAAAAACTCTGTGTCTCTTTCTCTCTCACACACACACACATAATGCACATTGTAACTTTCTGAAGAAGATGCATTTATTTTATTATAACATGGAAACTAAAATTGGAAAAGACATGGGAGAAGACAAAGCTATGTTGGCTGAAGGTCTACTTCATGTAATCTACAGTGATATTTTAAACTTCAGAAGCTAGCCTAAATATGTAACATAACTACCTTTTTAGTAAAATATATCATCGTGTCAATTGTATATTTTAAGTTTTTGCAAGCTATACCATCCTTAGCTTTCTCTGATTAATCTCATATCATTATGGTCTTAGAGGTGTACAATGTTGCCTTTGTTGACAATATAAAAGGCAAGTGGCCATTAGTCAACTTACAGAAACTACCCTGCTTCCTTGTAATCATGTTTTCTCAATGCAAGCCTTGTTAAACATGTTCTTTGCATATTATATTCTAAAATTTGTAAATATATAACCTATTCACAATTACTAGAATTTTTGTGGAAATTTACAAAGAAAGAATTCTGGTAACATTTTCAGAAAATTTTCAGAAAATTTAGTCAAGAGGGTGGTAGTAAATGAAAAGTGCATCGAAACTTACCTAGTCAACACTTTAGTCTCAGTACTTAGAGTGACAATCTACAAATATGACCTAATCTGCTATGGAAATATAAGATAGTTTTATTTTTCTCTACTGCTGTCCAAGGACACAAAGGATTCTCACTAAAAAACATATGGAGCTTTTTAGTTCGCTGAATGAGCATATAGAGGGAAGGTACTTAATATGAAAAATCTCTTTTCCAGATGACATGAAATAAAATCAAGAACTTCTCAGGTCAATACTCACCAGTAAAGCCATGTATAAACACCCAACGCATTCATTTATGTTATTGAATAAGCTTGCATTCAATTCATGTGTTTATAAGTGAAATGCAGATATGAAGTCAACTACCCTGCCTGCCTGCCTGCCTGCCTGCATTTTTCCTCCTTCCACTCCGTTCTTTCGAGGTTAGAAAATTGTTTGAAATGTCCATTTTTAATCTAACATACAGGTTTTAGAGAAACACACCTTATTCATAAAAGTCAAATCAAAATAAGGCTTAAGATAAAGCCATAAGCAAAATAGCATGCAACAATCAATGTGTGTACATGGGTGAGCTAAGATGGGCTGCATAAATGAGGCTGCATGCAAGATGAAGCTTTACATTCCCTGCCCAAAATTATTAAACAATTTCAGGTTGGCAAAAGTAGAGCATAAAGGCAAGCGCAGGGTAGGGTCCCATGAGACGGCACAGGTGGCATGCTCATAAATCTGGCTTTGGTGTGAGATACAGATGACTGGCCAATGCAGCAAGAGTATTCATAGAAAACCAAACTAGTACATACTAAAATAAATCTGTCTGGACAGTACCATTATAGTATCTTTCCAAAATTCAGAAACACAACATTTTTCTAGCCTTTCTATTATGGGCTAGCCTTACAGATTAATTGATGGGAAAGAAAACTGTGCAAAAACTCATACCAAAATTTTGACAGAGAAAATGATTCAGAAAGCTGAAAAAAATAGCATTGGACTGTTCTTTTTTTGGTCTGTCTCTCTTTTTGAGATATGGATTTGTGATTAAATTTTAACAAAACAAGCAGAATTTAAAGGACATGCAGGATTATGCAATTACTTTTATAGCCGATGGAATGTAAATGCCTAAAATTTACAAAGTAATTACAAGGCAATTATGGAGAGAAAGGCTGTTTTGTTCACTCTTATTTTCAGCTCCTATGGAAATAAGTTAGTGTGTCAAACTATTAACTTTGGGGAAGTTAATCACCATTCTTTAAAGCTAAACTTAAAGATCTGGGTATCTTGCCAAAAAGAGGTACTATAGCAAGTACACACACACACAAAGAGATAGAGATTGGTTTGTAATATACATATATACATATATATATTACCATTATATATGTGTGTGTATATATATATATATATATATATATATATATATATATATATATATTACAAACCAATATCTAGTAACAACTACTTTCATGGCAAAGGAGTAGAAATGACTTCAGAATTAATACTCAGATAGGTAGATCTCTACTTTTGGAATATGTCCTTTAAAAAAAATGCTGGTGTGTGTGTTTGTGTGTGCACATGTGTGTGTCTCTGTGTGCTGGCCCTGGAACAATTCTTAAGGCAATGTCTGATGCTTTATGTAGGAAAGTGTGATGAAGGGTATCTGCTTGAAACTGCCAAATATGACCCCAGAAAATGTATATTGATTTACTTTGAATCATTTATGATTAAATTGATTATATAATTAATGTAAACATTTAGAGTGCTTTTTGGTACATGTCAATATTTTACTCAAAATATTGTTGACATCCACATGCTTCAGTAATATCCGGTCACAATACTTTTACGTAGATATTGTGAGAAATATTTCTAAAGTACTAAGTACTAAAATACTAAGGATTAACTAACTGTCTCTGTCTTGCTAGGGACAATACCAATAGCTGTCTTTTTTTCAGTGATATGTAAAGACACTCAAACATACTTAAGATTTCTATAAAATCATTGATGAATTTTTAATGATCACACAACCTTTTATTATTTAATGGCTTTAACTGAGAAATCCAGAAAATTTGGACCTTAATATACCTATAATTCATTTTTCTTTGTCTACGTACAATTTGTGTACAGTTGTGGACTATCCCTACATACTAAGTAAGGATTTTCCAAAAACTAAAGATATTGGTGATAGTTAGATTATATACATGTATATATAGAGAGAGAAAAAAATATATGACATATAAATGTAAGAATTTATACTTAAAATATCTTACAACTCACAGGTAAGTTTTGTAATTATTGTGATTCTATATGACACAGAGAGAATAAATTCTGTTTCTTAATTATCTTTCATTTGATCTATATGAATTATCCTTATTATTATAAGGATCTACAATACTGGCTTCTACCATGCAACATATGTACATGTTAAAACCTATATACAAATCCCACAATGTCTGGGAAAGTCTTGGAAGGAGAAATAACTTCTTATGTCTCTGGGTATAATAATGGTCTTTTCCCTCAGCTATGCTTATTTGAGTTGTATTATTTTCCCCAAAGAATAAACGCCATTCCAGGCAGGTAACATGCTTTTATAGTTGCAACATCTGTAATCTTCTAATTAACTCCCATTTGTCTTAATTTTAGGTCTGGCCATGAAATATCCAATGAAAACATGATAGAAAAAATAAAATGGCGCAAGCTATTTTAAGATGAAAAATTGTAACTATGATTTTGGTGTATGATCCAATGTTTAGTTCCTAAAATAACCAAAACATTTTTGTCTGACAGACTTGATTTGAACAATTAAAACTTTTTGTAAATTAAAACTTTGTATTTAAAGCTTGTATCTTTTGAGCAAGTGAGATATTTTTCAGGCACAATGAGTGATACACTTTACTTCTACACCAGGACACTCACGCAACAAAAGAAGGTATATATGTTATACACTGAGCTGGACACTTAGAATCTGCATGTAAATAAAGCAAAAGTGACCCAAATTCCAATGAAAGTTGAATAGACTCTGTACACAGCACAGCAATTTGGTCAATTGCATGGGGCTGTGACAGATGCCAAGTGAAACAGAAATTAAAGTTCATGTTGACACTTATTCTCCAAAGTCATATATTAATGCCATTTGGAAATTAAGCCTTTAGGGGGTAATTAAGATTACATGAGGTGAAGAGGGTACTGGCTGTAAGAAGAGATTTCCTAGTTACTGGATCTGTTCTGTATTGCCATTTTCTGCTCTTTTCCAAACAATGATGAAGGTTCACATCATGACATTAGATGTCAAACCCTCTGGAACTGTGAGAAGTGGCTGCATTCTTCTTAGTAAGGATCTTATATGTAGTATTTGGTTTTCAAAAGAAAAAAAACAGACTAAGACAAACTATGATAGTTACCGTTATGTGTGGAAAAAAACACACTCTCAAAGTAACTTTAAAAAGAGAAAAGCCAGGGAGGAGCAGTACTGCTAGGCCACAGAGGAGGACTTTGCAGCCAGCCCTGAAGATACCTCATAAAACAAGGCCAGACGAAAGGGGAGGAGGTCCTCCCCAATCCTTGGACTTGGAAAGGGGCAGGGAGAAGCTGAGGGAGGGAGGGTGGGATTGGGAGGGAATAAGGGAGCGGGATACAGCTAGGATACAGAGTTAATAAAATGTAGCTAATAATAATAAACAATAAAAAGGTTTAAACAGAGAATTCTAGGAAAAATTTAACAGAAAATAACTTATTAATTGCATGCATTAACTATGTCAGGCTGTGTGATGGATTCCCACAAGCCAGTGGCTTGTAACAAAAGCACTTCTGTCATAATGCTTGAGATCCAGTGAGGGGGCAGGACAGAGGTCTGTCTCATCTGAAAGCTTTAATAAAGATTCCTTTTTTTCTCAAAGAGAGAGAGAGAGAGAGAGAGAGAGAGAGAGAGAGAGAGAGAGAGAAGCTATTAAGCCTCACAATTGTGGAGGTTTCAGGCCATAGATGTTTGGTTCCATTAATTTGAGGCCTATGGGAATCACTGTATCATGATGGAAGCATATAGAAATGAAACTACTCTCATCATTGATTCTGGAGAGAAAGGGGAAGAAGAGAGAAGCCGGGTTTTCAATGTCTTCTTCAAGAGACTGGCTCTGTGAGTTAATTAGGCCATTAGTACCTTCCTGTTACAGGATTTATACGGCTTGGAACAGCCATGGGCTGAGGAATATGGTTTCAACACCCGAGTCTTTAAAGTAAATTTAAGAACCAAACTGCAGCATGGAGTATGATAAAGTAGCTAGAATTGAGTTCCACTCTGTGAGAAAAGCTAGCAACTTTCAGAGATTGGAAGGAACATAAGAGCGTATAAACTCTGACAGAAAGGGGACAAGAAGCAGAGTAAAAGACTCTCTGAGTTACCAGTGACTTCTGCTTATTATGGCTTAGTATATGATAATCAGAATATAGCATAAAAACACTCATATAAGGAGGAAGAGACTTCTGAGAAAGAGAACAACTGAAAAAGAAATAAGATCTCAGCAAGACCCTGTAGGCAAGGGAGAAAAAATGGTGGCAGTATACGTGTAGGTAAGGACCTATGCAAGACTTCACAGCAAAGTCATCATTGGGTTCTTGTATCCCACACTACCCAGGATGAATACAAAGTGTTATGCAGGAAAGTACTAGCCACACTGCAAAAAAAAAAAAAAAAAAAAAAAAAAAAAAAAAAAAAAAAAAAAAAAAAAAAAAAAAAAAAAGATGAAAAGATGAAGAGAAAACCATGAACGCAGCCACAAAAGAAAAGGCCATGTGATTGTTTATGGTTTCTGGTCTTACATGTAGGATGTTTGGAAGTCATCATTCTGACTCCTGAGTCAATGCTGTTAAGTAGAGAAGATAGCAAACTGCTGTGTAAGCAGTCTCTAAAGAATCAGCCACAAGCATCTCCCCATCGGGCCCTCCTTGTTACTTAGCCTCTTTGGGTCTGTGTTTTGTAGCCCGGTTATTCTGTACTTTATGACCAATATCAACTTCTAAGTGAGGACATACCATGCTTTTCTTACTGGACCTGGGTTTCCTCACTCAGGATGATCTTTTCTCGTTCCAGCCATTTGCCTGCAAATTTCATGATGTCATTCTCTTGATAACACTCTTTTTAAATAATATAATATTTTAAATAATATTTTTACTAATAATGGAGTATTTGAATTATACTACATTGTGTAAATATACCACAGTTTCTTTATCCATTCTTCAGTTGAGGGACATCTAGGGTATTTCCAGTTTCTAGCTATTACAAATAAATCTGCTACAAACATAGTTGAACAGGTGTTCATGTGGTATGGTATTCTTTTGGGCATATGCCTAGGAGTGGTATATAGCTGTATCTTGAAGTAGATCTATCTCCAAATTTCCTAGAAAACACCAAATTAATTTCCAAAGTGGTTGTACACATTTGCTCTCCCACCAGCAATGGAAGAGTGCTCCTATTGCTCTTTATCTTTGCCAGCATGAGTTATCACTTGAGTTTTGATCTTTGACATTCTGACAGGTGTAAGATGGACTCTCAGAGTTGTTTTGATTTGCAATTCCCTGATAGTTAAGGATGTTGAATTTTTTTTAATGGCTTCTCAGCCATTAAAGATTCCTCTATTGCGAATCTCTTGTTTAGATCTCTACCCCTGCTTTTAAAATTAGGTTATTTTTTTTTTATGTCCACTCTCTTGAGTTCTTTATATATTTTAGATATCAACCCTCTGTCAGATGTGGAGTTGCTGAAAATCTCTTCCCATCCTGTAGGCTCTATCTCATTGAAAAGAGGAAATAGGTTAGACGTTGTGGGCCAATGGAGGGAGGGGATAGGCTGTGGGAGGTGTAGGGATGGGAACCGGAGTGGAGGGAGAGAGTATTGGGAAAGACAATTTGACTGGGAGTAGCTTCTCTGGGACAAAATAGAACCTAGGGAAACAGAAACTCCAAGCAACCTCTGAGGGTGACCGTAGCTAAGACTCCTAGCAATGGAGTGTATGGAACCTGAACTGGCCATCTCCTGTAACCAGGCAATTCTTCTAATGGAGGAATTGAGACACCAAACAGCCACAGATCCTTAGACCTACAGTTAGTTCTGCCTATAAGATATTCAAGGGTAAAAGATGGAGTAGAATTTGAGGTACAGTCCAATCAATGACTGACCCAGCCTGAAACCCATGCCAAAAGAGGGAGCCCACCCCTGACACTATTAATGATATTCTGTTAGACAGGAGCCTAGCATACTTGTGATCTGAGAGGCTTCATCTAGCAACTGATGGAAAGAGATGCAGAGACCAACAGTCAAACATTGAGTGGAGGTTAGGGAATCCTATGGGAGAGGAGAAAGAAGAATTGAAGGAGCCAGAGAGGTCAAGGACACCATAAGAAAAACTACAGAATCAACTAACCTGGGCGCATAATGGCTCATAGAGACTGAACTGCCAACCAGAGAGCATGTGTGGGGCAGACCTAGGCCTCTGAACATACATAAAAATGTACAGCTTGGTCTTCATGTGTGACTGTTAAAGTATGAGTAGGGGCTGCCTCTGACTGCACTGCCTGCCTTTGGATCCTTTTTCCCCTAACTGGGCTGCCTTGTCTAGCTTCAACAGAAGAAGGTGTGCCTAGTCCTATTGCAACTTGACATTTCAAGGCTGGTTGATTTCCATGGAAGGCCTCCACTTTTCGGAGGAGAAGAGAATGAAGGGTATAAAGGGAAAGCGGGAAAGAGGGGACTGAGAGGAGCAGAGAGAAGAGAAGAGACAATTGGGATGTAAAGTAAATAAATAGTTTAATTAAAACAAACAAACAAAAAAACCAGCCACAGCAGAATCTAGTGTCAAGTTAGGTAGAAAAACATGAGTTATCATAGATAAGCTGCTCCTGGCTAGCATTGATGAAGCTGATGAAGTAGCACCTGAGAGACCCAGCATTAGGAGGACCACTTTTGAGCAAGTTATCTCCAGAGACTTGTTCAGTGTCTCTGACAGTACTGAAGAACAATCCTTACCTCCCACTGCTTCCAGTGAAGGAAACGGAAAAAAAAAATGTTTTCAATGTCCTTTGTTTTTGTTTGTCTATTTGTTTTATTTGTATGTGGGTGTATGTGTGTGTTTGTGTTTTGAGACAAGTTCTAACTGTCTATATCTGGCTCCCCTGGAACTAACTATGTAGAACAAGCTGGCCTCTAAATCACAGAGATTGGCCTGCCTCTGTCTCCCCAGTGCTAGATTTAGAGGAGAGCACCAGTATGCCAACCATAAATATTCTCTTTTTATTAAATTTTTTATATTAATTACAGTTTATTCACTTTGTATCCCAGCTGTAGCCCTCCCTCATTCCCTTCCAACCCCACCCTCCTTCTCTCATCATATTATAGGACTTCATTAAAGTAAAAATCTAAAACAAGCAAGATGAATAGACAGATGTCTGTCATGACTAAATATGTTTCTGTATAAAAACTGCATTCTTAGTTGATTGGCATGGTATTATTATAATCCTGATGATAGATGTGTTTCTGAAACTCCACCTAGAATATTTATTTGCCTGAATATGAATTACACTTCAATATAGTTGATTAAAATATTTACAGTAAAAATTGCCACATCATTGACAACTATTATTTGAAAAGTTAATATTTAAGTAAGGGATTAGCAGATGACCAATCAAGCATGCTCTACTGGAAAGCTTGTTTTGTTAAGGTTATGCTACACTGGTAACAGTGTAACACACAAAGACCAGATAAGAAGACAAAGGTGTACAAAGAGATGTGGTTCGAGAAGATTTGGAAGCTATTTGAGTTGGTATCTGAGACAGACTGTGGAGAAATGTAACAGAGGCAAAGCTAGAACCAAAACTAGTGTTGGAATTTGTTGATACATTGAACCACAAAGCACACCTATGACTGCACCATAGCACACCCTAGCAAGAGCAGTGGAAATAAATGTTCAGCACTGCTGTGTGGTCTTTGGATTTTAGTAAAGTTAAGCATAGAGCCATTAACTGCTTTGAGAAATGTGACATGTTGACACCTCCATCAGTGTCACCCCCTCAACCATCAGAAACTAGTAAGCTTTTAGAATTGTGTATCAGGGTAATACTAAAACTCTGTCAAAAATCTGGGGAGTTACATAATACTTACATTTAAACATACTTACCTGCAGAGAGAATAGTGCACACAGCATCATAATTATCTACAAGTATTAGATATTAGTTATGAATTATGAGACCCTTGTCTCATAATTCTTGTCGAAAATTCTTTACTTGGTACAAGTTCATTGGTATATTATGTTGTCAAATCTGCAAATCAGTTTTTATTGGCTGCATTACTCACAGCACTTGCCACTTGACTCTTTTTATTCAGTTGTGGGTGTTTTATAAAACTCACAGAATGAATTTGGGAGTAAGTTCTGTTTTGTCCTGCCTCAGGAAGCCCAACAGGAAGCACTCAAATTAGGCAAGCAGCTAGTTTTCCACCAATGCTGATAAAAGGTGTCTTGCCACTCAGAGACAGTTCAGCTACCCAGGTGGAAAATTTTGCTACAGACCCGATCACTGCTCACATGCCAGAACAAACAGATGTGGATTGTAATGATGCCACAGCAGAAGGGAAATAAATAAGGAAAAACCGAATTTCAGTCACTAGCATGGATCTCCCAGAGTGAAGTGTGGCAAAGAGGATTTTCCAAAAAAAATATGGGAATGCCCTTTCTTGAAGCAACTCACAGTAATAGCTCTTGTCTTCCATGACATCCCACTGTAACAGAACTTTTAGGAAATGTTTGTCTCCCATCAGTTGTTCTGGCAATGGTTCTCTGAGTACTGAAAAGTATTTGCTTAAAATTTAATCACTATTTTGGAATAGAAAATTCCTACAGTAAATTAGAAAGAATATGAAAATATTTTACAGCATATTTTATCAAGTGACTATATTTTATCCTCACTTTTTGAATTTGAACATGGTCTCGTTCCTTTAGCAAATGGGGCACAAGCAGGCATGTAAACACTGGAGTTAATTTGTTGGAGAAAAGCAGTTTGCTCACTCTAGCTAAAAGTAAGGTCATGAGTATCAATTAACTTCTGTGATCAGAAGCCCACTATGGTCACATGAATGAGACCAGGCAAAACAAACAGAAAACTCAAGCCTGCCCAATCCATAGTAGTTATTCACTTGGGTCATGGATTTAAAAATACTGTTAGACATGTTTGTTACATTGTTACATTTGACTGATACAGACAATATAGCCACTTAAAAGTACAAAAGGTTTACATTAAGAAGGACCACTTTCCGCTGACTTCTGAGTCATAGCAAAGGTCATGCACATTGGCAAAGAAGTAGATTCTTCTTTACCCTTTATCTTCATGGAACAACTTCAGTGATTTGAAAACAAATCCCATTAAGTGTAAACAGTATTAAACAGATTCCCAATGATTAATCGGTATTCCCATAGGAAAATGTATTGCTCAGTCCTCAACAGAGATTCCATTTATACCAGTTGGCGATTAAGACAGAGACCCACAACTGGTCAAGGCACTGAGAATACGAGATTACAGAATGGTTAGCTCTAAATGGGACCTTATCTTTGGTAGTCTCAGAGATTATTGCAGAAGAAGAGATAGTAGGAGTGTAAGAGGCAGAGGAGGTAAATGCCTGCAAGAAAATGCTGTTTTCCTGGCACATCAGGGCATTTGCACATGCAAATGTATAGTAGTTGTGACAGCATGCACAGGCCTTGTGCAAACTCAAGCCAGAAAAAAATCCCAGCATGGAGAGGGGAGATCAGCACAATGCTGCACCCCTATGGAGGAGCTATTAGCAACTGGAGGCTACTGAACATGGAGAGTCAGTTTCTTTTAAAAATGTAGCCCCTGGTAGTATTCTAGGAGCAAAAGCTGGCAAGTATCTTTGAGTTCAACATAAGCCTGGACTACATAGTGAGCTTCAGGTCAGCCAGGGTGACACAGTGTTTGTGTGCTTGTGTGTGTGTGTGTGTGTGTGTGTGTGTGTGTGTGTTGTATGTGTGCAGGCCCTCGACCATGGTCCAGTGGAAGGTCAAATATCCAAGAATACAAAGATACATGAGAAAAAAAGATTGAGTTCTATGGGTTTTAAAAATTAGAAGTGGACACAAAGCTTAGTGGGAAGGGAGCAAACTGTATCCCGAAGAAGTTGGAGATGAGATCTGTAGACTTCATCCAAGGCATGCGGGGGTGGTTCAATATATGGAAATCCATCAATGTAATCCACCATGTAAACAAACTGAAAGAAAAAAACAGCATGATCTCTCCTTAGATGCCAAAAAAGCATTTGACAAAATCCAATACACATTCATGTTTAAAGTTTTGGAGAGAAGAGGGATACAGGGCACATATCTAAACATAGTAAAAGCAATATAAGCAAGTCTATAGCCAACATCAAACCAAATGGAGAGAAACTTAAGTCAATCCCACTGAAATCAGGGACAAGACAAGGCTGTCTATTCTCTCCTTACCTCTTCAACAAAGTACTTGAAGTCCTATCTAGAGTAATAAGACAGCTAAAGGAGATCAAGCAGATACAAACCGGAAAGGAAAAAGTCAAAGTATCATGATTCACACATGATAAGATAGTATACATGAGTGACCACCAAAAATTTACCAGAGAACTCCTTCAGTTGATAAATACCTTCAACAAAGTGGCTGGATACAAAATTAACTCAAAAGAATCTGAATCCCTTCTCTATACAAAAGACAAACAAATGAGAAAGAAGTTAGGGAAGCAACACCCTTCACAATAGCCACAAATAACATAAAGTACCTTGGTGTGACTCCCATCAATCAAGTGAAAGACCTATATGGAAAAAAAAAAAAAAAAACTTCCAGTCTCTGAAGAAAGAAGTTAAAGAAAAAATCAGAAGGTGGAAAGATTTCCCATGTTCATGGATCTGTAGAATTAACCTAGTGAGAACGGCCATCCTACCAAAAACAATCCACAGATTCATCAAAATTCCAACACAATTCTTTGGAGATGATATCTATATAATCAAATTATTGTATGCTCCTTGACCTAAAGGGGACTGAGACATAGAAGTCACCTATCCAACATTCCTAAGCATCACTATATTTGTCTCTCAAAATAAGTTCAAATTTCTTAGAACTCACTCAACACCATGACCATATTGGCAGCACTACCTGGATTTCAAAGGCTTTTAAAAAGTACTTGGACAGAATTCTGGAATCCTATGGAAGAAGAGGGAGATAGAAAGACCTGGAGAGGACAGGAACTCTACAAGGAGAACAACAGAGCCAAAATACTTGGGCTCAGTGGAGCTGCAGAGACCTATACTCCAATTAAGGACCATGCATGGAGAGGACCTAGATCCCCTGATCAAAGGAAACCCATTGGCTCCTCAGTTTCCAAGTGGGTTCCCTAATAAGAGGTGCAGAGGCTATCTCTGACATGAACTCAGTGGCCGACTCTTTGATTACCTCCCCCTGAGGGATGCTGCCTTGCAAGACCAACCAATAATTGATTAAATATCTTTGGGTTCCTGAGTCCCTTAATATAAATAAACTTTTCTATCTCAATGTTTATTCCTATTAAAACTTAGCTGTCTGGGCTGACAGTGTTCAAATGTTGAGAAATCAGTAAAAACAATAAAATATTTTGATAGTATCGATATCAGAGGTTAAGCTGGGCAAAGTAAATTTCTGAATCTTGCTTTCTTTCCTTTTATTTTACTTTCGTTTTAGTCTTCTCTTTCTGGTATTAATATTTTTCCTAAAAAATTACTGGGCAAGAACTGAAATTTTGAAAGAAACCATTCTTCAATTGTTGGAATGTAAAGTTTGAAACTTTTAGTAACACCTAATGCCAAACATATGTCAATTAAAAGTATCATGTACAGAGATTTTTCACTTCTTGATTAGTTGAACATAAATGATTTGCAACATTGTTTGCTATATTCCTAATTCTCTGTTCCTGTTTTTAGTACTGCTTTAGGAGGTTTTTGTTTGTTTGTTTTGTTTGTTTTTCACTGAATGATACCATTTATACCCATTTTCCTATTTTCCTTGGAAATTTTGTAAGGGAGTTGAGTTTGATAAGTGATATTAGTTATTGTAAAATTCCATCTGTACATGTAGAAAACACAGTAGCACAGAAAAGATTTCCCATTCATAAGCATAGAATATCTGAATATAGGCATTATATTTCAAATACCAAACTTTTTCTTTCTTCCTAAAAATCTATCACCAACTTTTCTTGGCCTTGTGAACCTGATTGTCTCCCTTGTGTAAGAAGACAAAAATATCTGGCCATGAGGCTGGCTGCATAGTATAATTTCTACTTACACAGAAATGTAGTTTTCTTTTCACTTTTCAACACTGTCACCTGATAGAAAGGAGACTAAACCTACTTCCTCTACTGCAGAAGATTCTTTCTTTTTTTAAATTAAATTTATATATTTTTACATTTTAATTTTAATTTTTTACATTTAATTAAATTTTATTCGCTTTGTATCCCAGCTGTAGCCCTCTCCCTCATTCCCTCCCAATGCCACACTCCCTTCCTTATCGCCTCCCTGCCCCTCTCTAAGTCCACTGATTGGTGAGGTCATCCTCTTCCTCCATCTGACCCTAGCTTATCAGGTCTCATCAGGACTACCAGCAATGTCCTTCTCTGTGGCCTGGCAAGGCTGCTCCTCCCTTAGGGGGAGTGGTCAAAGAGCCAGTCACTGAGTTCATGTCAGAGACAGTCCCTGTTCCCCTTACTAGGGTACCCAATTGTAGCCATGGGCTATATCCGAGCAGAGGTTCTAGGTTATATCCATGAATGGACCTTAATTGGAGTATCAGTCTAAGAAAAATAAAATCCCTGTGCCCAGATATTTTGGTTCTGTTGTTCTCCTTGTGGAGCTCCTGTCTTCTCCAGGTCTTACTACTTCCACTTCTTTCATAAGATTCCCTGCACTCTGCCCAAAGTTTGGTTATGAGTCTCAGCATCTGCTTTGATACACTGCTGGGTAGAGTCTTTCAGAGGCCCTCTGTGATAGTCTCCTGTCCTGTTTCTTGTTTTCTTCTTCTTCCAATATCCATCCTATTTGTCTTTCTAGGTGAAGATTGATCATCTTATCCCGGGTCCTCCTTCTTACTTAGCTTCTTTAGGTGTACAGATTTCAGTATGTTTATCCTATCTTATAGGTCTAGTATCCACTTATAACTTATACTATGTGTATATAACTTTCTGCTTCTAGGACACTTCACTCAGGATTATCTTTTCTAGATCCCACCATTTGCCTGTAAATTTCATGATTTCCTTGTTTTTAATTGCTGAGTAGTATTTCATTGTGTAAATGTACCACAATTTCTGTATCCATTCTTTGTTGAGGGACATCTGGGTTGTTTCCAGGTTCTGGCTATTATGAATAAACCTGCTATGAACATGCTTGAACAAATGTGCTTGTTGTGTACTTGAGCATATTTTGAATATATGCCTAAGAGTGGAATAGCTGGATCTTGAGGAAGCACTATTCCTAATTGAGAAAGCACCAGATTGATTTCCAAAGTGGTTGTACAAGTTTGCATTCCCATCAATAATGGAGGAGGGTTTCTCTTTCTCCACATCCTCTCCAGTTATGTGTTGTCACTTGAGTTTTTGATCTTAGCCATTCGTATGGGTGTAAGGTGAAATCTCAGGGTTGTTTTGATTTGCATCTTCCTGATGGCTAAGGATGTTGAACATTTCTTTAGGTGTTTCTCTGCCGTTCTATATTCTTCTACAGAGAATTATCTGTTTAGCTTTGTACCCTATTTTTTAAAATTGGATTACTTGGTTTGTTGATTTTCAGCTTCTTTAGTTCTTTATATATTCTGGATATTATCCCTCTGTCAAATATAGGGTTGGTTAAGATCCTTTCCCAGTCTGTAGGCTGTCATTTTTTGTTCTGATGACAGTGTCCTTTGCTTTACAGAAGCTTTTCAATTTCATGAGGTCCCATTTACTGATTGTTGATCTTAGAACCTGTGCTGTTGGTGTTCTGTTCAGGTTGTTGTCCCCTGAGCCAAGGAGTTCCAGGCTCTTCCCCACTTTTTCTTCTACTCGATTTAGTGTGTCTGGTTTTATGTTGACGTCTTTGATACACCTGGACTTTAGTTTTGTGCAGGATGATAAATATGGATCAATTTTATTTTTCTTTTTATAGACATCCAGTTGGACCAGCACCATTTGTTGAAGATGCTGTCTTTTTTCCATTGAAAGGTTTTGGCTTCTTTGTCAAAAATCAAGTATCCGTAGGTGTGTTGATTTATTTATGGTTCTTCTATTTGGTTCCATTGATCCATCATTCTGTTTCTATGCCAGTACCATGCATTATTATTATTGCATTTATTAATATTGCTCTGTAGTATAGCTTGAGATCAGGAATGGAGATTCCTCCAGATGATCTGTTGTTTGAACAGGATTGTTTTGGCTATTCTGGCTTTTTTTTTCCATATGAATTTGAGAATTATTCTTTCAAGGTCTGTAAAGAATTGTGTTGGTATTTTGATAGGAATTGCATTGAATCTGTAGATTGCTTTTGACAAAACGCCCATTTTCACAATGTTAATCTTAACGATCAATGAGCACAGGAGATCTTTCTGTCTTCTCATATCTCCTTCAATTTCCTTTTTCAGACACTTGAAGTTTTTTTCAAAAAGGTCTTTCACTTGTTTGGTTAGAGTCACACCAAAGTACTTTATGTTATTAGTGGATATTGTGGAGGGTGTTGTTTCCCTAATTTCTTTCTCAGCCCTTTTGTCCTTGGTATACAGGAGGGCTTTCGCTTTTTTTTAAAAAAAGTTAATTTTGTATACAGCCACTTTGCTGAAGGTGTTTATCAGCTGAAGGAGTTCTCTGGTTGAATTTTGGGGGTTGCTCATGTATACTATCATATCATCTATGAATTGTGATACATTGACTTCTTCCTTTCTGATTTGTATCCTCTTGATCTCCTTTAGTTATGTTATTGCTCTAACTAGGGCTTCAAGCACTATGTTGAAAAGATATGGAGAGAGGGGGCACCCTTGCCTTGTCCTTGATTTCAGTGGGATTGATTTAAGATTCCATTTTATTTGATGTTAGCTATAGGCTTGCTATATATTGCTTCTACTATGTTTAGGCATGTGATCTTGTGAGAGATTTCCTCAAACTATCTTGGCATATTGACTAATGCCATTATGCAGGTCTTGTTTAGGTGACAATATTGTTTAACTTTCATTGGTGCAGCTTTTCTGTAAAATGTAGAAAAGAAAACTTCCAGCAGATATCCTGGTCCTCTGCCTGTTATGATGGCTCCGTGTCTCCTATCTTGATGTTCCCTGATCTTACATGTAGAAGTTTTACTCTAGATATATTACTTGTCTCTGGTCATCCAATGTCTGCTGTTCTCTACATTTGATTTGTAGAAGATCTCTGTAATAGTCTCCATCTGCTGGAAAAAAATTCTTTGATGTGAATTAAAAGCAATATTATTGTGGATGTAAGGATAAATACTTAGATTGCAGTCACATATTATCAAGGTTAGGAAAGTAGCATTCAGACTCACTCCAAATGTCTGAATTATATTTACTTCATTTATATTTTCTATTATCTGGCATTTAATTTTAGTATTTCTTTATAGAAGAGGACCTACACTTACATCGAGAAATAATTTTTATTTCCAAATATTCTTGGACTGAATTTCCAGTTAAGACTTCCCTTATCTGAACTTGAATAAAGCACTCTCTTACTTTTTATTCTATGTATTACTGTTTATTTTTGTACTTTATGTAAATACATAAAAACAAAACTCTCTCCCAGTAATCATCACTAATTATGTCTTTTCAACACAAATATTCCTTGTAATTTACTATTAAGTGTGGTCTCCCATTTGGACTTTTTTTTCTTTTTTGTAAAACCACTATATCTTAAAGTAAATTTAACTGTGTTCTCAGAATTACCTGCAGGCCACTGTTTTGTCAATATCTCTTGGTTTTCCAGAGAAAATGACATTTATCAAATCCTTTGATTTTGTAGAATATGCTTCAGTTCTTCTATGCTGCCTCTGCAATCTTTATTGGAAGGCTTTGGAAAAATCACCCACTGAATCACACAGTCCATAACAATACCATCTCTGTGCTTTGCTTTTCTTCTTGTCAAGTGTTTGTGCATGTCTGTATCAACAATATTAACTTAAGTTCTCAGATTTCCAAAAAGGGGTATGACATCAATACTTACCTAAATTGCTGCCTTTAATTTAGTTTTCATTTTTCTTTTTTCAAAGATATCTTATCTGTAGTTACCTGCTTTTCTGTGATACTCTTAAACTTGCTATTTGAAGACCAAAAAGAAAAATAAGGTCTCATGCAATGATTTGTAATTATACACAATCATCAGGGTCATTTATGTAGACTCTCAAAATGCCTTCCACAGCGACTACCCGTCACTCATTCTCTGTCTTTTCTCTCCAAAATGATTACTACCCTGTGATACTTTTCTACAATTTACATGACATCACATTGATATCACATCCTTGAAGATGCTCTTTTCACAGTAGTCATGCATATTAAGATTGGGCATAGACTCTGTTGCCCTAAATTTTACTGTTTCTAATGTTGAATCTCTGACTAAGTCTGACTTCTAAAGTGATAAACCTCATTTCACAACTTGGATACCTCAAGCAGGAACTAATACACATTTCTGGTGAAAAAAATACATAAGTAATAATATCTGTATGAGTAGTTTTAAGTTCTCCTAGTCCAACTATGAAGTCAATTGTATAAGAAGTGAAAAAAATTAGAACCAACTAATAGGACGATCAGTTTAAGGAGTGTAGACTGAGTCCTGAAAAGAGTAATAATAATAATTGGTTAGATAACTAAATTAGATTTCAATAGAATGCATGGAAGTGAAATTTTATGAAAAAGTTAAAATCCTTTTTGGTTATTAATGTCAACAAAAATCTTGATAAAGGGTTACAATCAGGCTCGGGGCTTTAGTCTACTAATACTCAGGAGTATAAACTGGTTGATTCATTTACTTTAGTCAATACTTAAGTAGAAAACTGATTCCATAAAATGTATTCCTTCAATTTTCTGTTTGCTTAATTAAAGCTATGGAAGAAGCTCATTTACAGTTTGTTTTCCCTAGATACATAGTTACCATGACAATAGTTATTGTTTGAGGATGATCAAGATATTATTATGAGTATTATTCAGTGCAGAGTATCAGAGAGTGATCTGATTCAATAAGTCAGTGTATCTGAAAAAGAATAGAGTATAACCATTTCAGTGTATGTCTTAAATGAAATTTTCTAAATTGCTTTTATGAGAAATAGAATTTTTTTTCTCAAAATGCCCTATATTACTAATTTATTCAAATGTCACAAAACACTGTCTTAGATTAGGTGATGCACAGGCTTTGTTCCTTATAGGAGGACAATGTCTTCTGTTCATAATTACCTCCTGTGACAATGTCACAAAAGAACATTTTAAGAGAAACTGTAAAACCAGGAAAAATTCAACCTTAGAATATTACTACCAGCGTCTCATGAATGTAGCTTATTATCTGCTATTAAAGCACACCGTTCCATAGAATAGTATATGTTATATGTAGCAAAAAATAAGCTTTAATATAATTACTTAGGGTACTGGGCTCTTTGTCCTGATCATCTGCTTCTTGGCAATTGTGAGCATACTACCTCCATGCTGGAGAGATTTTCCCTCTACAGTGGGAAAAACAAAACAAAACAAAACAAACAAACAAAACCCACCTTAACCTATGTCACATCTCCATATCCTTCATCTAACCAATGGTCACTTCTCTTATTCCATTGTCACAGATTGTAGCTGTTGTTTGCTACTTTGCATTTTCCTAACTCTCTTCCACCTTTCTCCACTATTGTTCCATTTTTCAACTAGATAGAAAAAAGAAAAACTAGGTAGAAAAGAAAGAAGGATAGAGGGAAATGGGGCCTCATTATTCTTTAAGCTACTTCCCACTGATTAAAATCATCAGGTTTTGGGGGGGCAGTTTGATCTTCACAGTCTGGATATGACTCTTCTAGTCTCTTTGCACACGACCACTTGACAAACTGCGATACACTGCAACTGCAGCAACTGGAAACCAGAAACCACCACCAGCAGCAGCAGCAAGAGAAGCTGCATCCACTGTAGTTCTCAGGGCTTTTTCATTTTTATACATTCTGAAGAGTCCTCAGAATTTGAAATGTCATATGCTTGTAGACGCTATGTGCAGCTGGCAAAATCTCATCTTTTTTAGAGCACAAGACAAATCATAGTCAGCTGCTGTGGAAGGTCAGAAGCAGCCCCATATCCCGCACCTGAATTTAAAACACAAAGATCTTCCCATTGCTTTCAAAGAAACCAAAAGTCCTCACTGCAATAGATTGTACTTTCGGGTCTCAGAGGACACAACCACCACCACTTAAAGAAAATTAATAGTACAGAAACTAATGGTGCACCTTAGCTAACACTGTGGTCCCAGGTTTTGATATAAGTATAGTAAACCTCTTCACTCTTGTGGATCTAAACATTGGATCCTAACTTGGTTGCTATTTGAAATTATTAATTTCTGAAATGCACATTTCCAGTGTTTTATGTGGATTATTTCTGTATCCCCCAAACAACTATTTTCCTAGGTACTCTAATTCACTTCAGGCTCTTAAACTGGAATACCTATAGTTTTTCTTTTCTTTTTTTTTTTTTTTAGTAAGTGCATTAGAATCAAAGTATTAAAAACTGAAGCATTACTTTTAGACTATAAAAAATATATAAAAATATCATTGCCATAAAAAGTAGAATGCAAATATCAAATAACTTTTTAAGTAAAGTGTAATTTTCAAAAACTACAGATTGTAAGTGGTTTCATCAAGTGTGCCCCTCCTACACAATTCTGAATGCCTGCAGTTAATCTTGCAACTCTAGTTGCAAGATCAGAGGATTTGTCCCACCTGGACCTTCTCAGATTTTAATTTTTTTTTCTGTGACTTCCACATTAAAAGTTAACACCAATAAAACAAAATCACTATTTAGATATTTATTTTCTCTTTTAAAACGAGATTATAGTTTTATCTCAAAATAGAAAAGGACTAAAACTCATAATAATCATCTATGAAACGATCATTAAAAATGAATAGAAACAAATGATTTCATTGAGATTTTCAAGGATAGCATAGTTTTCATAATTAAGACCAGCCCATCAAACCTAACAGAAAAGACCCCAGCACTGCTATAAAAGATGGCTGGAAATGGCAACCTTCCTGTAATCCCAGAACACAGGAGTTAGTGAAGGGAAATCTCTGTAGCAAGTTGGCTAGCTAGACCAGTAAACAGGTGATCTACACCTTCAGTGAAAGACAGTGCTCGCTTACATATGTTTCACCATGTATAAGGTGGATAGCTATCAACCAGTTCTGGATTAGTATTTGTAGTTGTAGAAAATCTTTCCACAATAAATAGAAACATGCAGTCATGATGTCCACAATCAATGGCTCTTATGCTGTCAGTGCATGCACATCTCATACCCTTTTAGGCAGTGAAAGTCTAGGGGCAGAATATAGACAATTCAGCTAAGGTATACCTAAATTCAATCTATTTATCCTAAAATCCACCTCCCAGTTGTTCTTTCTTTGTGGGGAGATGCAAAATATACTATATGTGATATGATACAATTAGTATATTTCTACCCTTTAGGAGATTCTGTGATGTTTATATTGTTTATATTTCATGATTTACCAAAAATGGAGTCAGAGAAATAAAACAAAATATATCTCAAGTGAAATATTACAGCTAGTATCAAATCTCTGGGGGTTCTATTTTTAGAAACAAGAGTTTCTTCAACAGCCTTTGGATGACAAATGACTCAACACACATATCTTACATATTTAGCAAATCTTTCTAGAAACTAAATTTAGTAATTAAAACCGCTTACTAAAAGCCACAGAAATTTATAAAATATTTAAAATAATTACATATGATTATGAAATTACCTTATAAAGCACACAGCAAAATCATAAAATCCACTCATGAGTCATTCATACTTAGGCTCAGAATTTTTCTAGGCATGCAATTCTTTTTCATGTTCTAGTAAGTTTGGTTGAGTTACATGAATAAAGACTGTCTTCCTCATCTCTTGATTTTGCAAAAGATTGGTTTTTGTCTAATATAGAAACAAGTTTATTCACATACTTCTACAGTTGACAACCTTGGCTAATATAGACATAGATCAACCAGGAAAAGGGTTTGATGATTTATTTACCTACATGAACATTTTAGTTCTAGAGAGGTATGTGCTTCTTCCTATGATAAGTTCCTCTGAGATTTTCAAATCAAATGTACCAATAATGCAATTCAGTTAATATCATACCAAGTTCTAAGAATAGATGTAACCAAATTAATTTGGCCCCTTAAAAGCAGCCACCTTCATAGGCTACACATCAGTTTTAAAGAGGCTGTTTTAGAATTCCCTTAGAATAAGCAGTAGAAGAAATTACAAAAGAAAGAAAGTAGGAGAGCAGACAATACATAGCGTGAAGACACAAAGAATAAGGACAGAATGCTGGATGTCTGGCATTCCTAGCGTACTGTTGTCATGGTTATTAGTTTTGTTTTACAACGTGGACACTAAAATGAGAATTTTAGGATCTTTCTTTATGTCATATGTATCTGATACATTTGTTACCGTGTCACATAAACCGCACCTAGATTTAGTAGTTAGAATAAAAACCATAATGCTCTGGATGAACAGCTTGGAATGGATTGCCTGAGCAGTTCCTCCCTTTGTCTTCATTTGCTTGAAGTGAATGGACTGAGAAAAATCTCTTTTATATGCTTGATCTCTGGACATGTTTGTTGGCCAAATCATGTCTCTCTGTTGGGCTATTTTAAAGTTCTTTGAATAGTGATGGCCTTCCAGGAAATCAAACTTTTATACACATACTGTTTTCAAGATTCTGCTTATGTAAAGCTGTCTTCTTTTCTTACTAATTAAACAGAATAATCACAAGACTAAATTAAGAGAAAGTTGAATGCTGGGCACCATTGATGTGACAATTTAATAAGGTTACATTATCTGAGTAGCGTGTGATTTAAAGATGGCTAAATCCAGATTCAAGACTCTCTCTTCCAGGTGAAAATATTTTACTCTTTTTTTTTATACTACGCTCTCAGTCATCTCTGATATGTGGATTTAAGTTTCTAAATTCTTATGAAATATTTCAAAGGGCAAAGTCAGAAGGAGAGCTGTATAGAGTCTAACAGAGGGAAACTTCATGTAATTAAAGTGTGTTTGCTAGAGAAAAATATTTCTTGTAGTACTTAGCATTTACTATGGCAACAGTCAACTCCAATATATCATAGAATACAGTTATGATAGGTATTAGAAAGTCACACTGAACAATTTACATCTCAAAGAATCACAGTCTGATCATACTGTTCTGGAAGTAAAAATATCGTTAACAGGTTTTTATTGGATTATATCTAACTGATTGTAGTTCTCTCTTTTGCCAAAAACCAAATCATGTCTTATTTTCTGATGTTTCCAACTTTGCATCTCTCTAACTTAAAAATTGTTCCCTTTCATTTGCATTGTAATTAATGTGAATTAAGTTGTGCCATTTCATGAAGAGTACACCTGATAAGAAATATTAAGTACATAAAGAATCTAATATTCTATGTAGCTTACATGGGAAATTAATAATCTATGTATAATAGACTAAATAAAACATATATAATAAAATTAGTTAACTTGCTGAATTATTTCATGTTTTCATTTACATTTTAAAATGTTAATAAAATTTTCAGATTGCATATTTTGTAGCTTGTAGAATATATCTTTGTTTTTATTTTATTTTTTCTGCCAATGGGAAAGATTTTCAAATCCCATCTTAATTCAATCATATACCTTTACAGGGTTATTTGGACATACCCTTCTGAATAGTGACCATGCTGCAGGAGACTGTTATAATTTAAAAATGGTTTTCTGGAAGTAGTTAAGAAATCTTTTTTTCAGTCTACTACTGCTAAAACACTTAGAACTATCTTCTTTCCTTTCTCTGTTGTTGGAAAGAGGGTGATTCTTCTCATAGCTCATTTCTTTAATCAAATTTAGTCAATATCAATCAAGTTATGCTATGTGTGCTCTGTTCAGTGTCTCATTGACTATGACCACAGGTTTACAAGATTAAACTTTACCCTTCTGACATTGTAGTATCTTGTTACTTCTGGCATCATTTAATTTACTGATTGTTTTTTCTTCTTCAACTCCAATATCTAAGTGGCATTTGATAAAATAATATTAACTATGTGTTAACATAATTCAAGAGCAATATTTTGAATATAGTTGTTGTTCTTTGCCCTATACATGAATGATTTGATTCAATATATCTTCTCATTTTGAGACCTAGTAAATAGAGAAATATGTTGTTTTTATCATGGCCAAGGGCGAGAGCTAAGACATGAATCTTAAGTATAAAATAACATTTCAAGCAAATTGCCTTCTCTTTGCATATTTTATTGACACATATTGGGATATGACCAAGCTCAAGAATGGAGCCTACTTGGAAGCAAGGAAATAATGGAGAAGAAAATAAGTCATTATAGACTTAAAATTCAACCTTTTACATTATTATTTCAGCATTATCTAAAAAAATCATTATTATGCAGCAGAACAAAAATCAGTCTGCCAAGCAGTTATTCCCTAACTAGTATAACCTAGATGATCACTCGGTCTTTTCATCCATCAGATGCAGACTGCAAAGAAAATTTCCGTTAAAAAGTGAAATGTAACCTTAGGAAGATAGAGATCTGTTGCCAGTGATAGCATTTAAAATAATATACCTTTGACTGTGAGATGAATGCTACACTCCCCAAAGCAATATTAAATAGGGTTGAACGTTGAAAATAAGATAGAAAAAAGGAGAGAGTAAAAACTGGACCTTCCTTGAAGTACAAAGTCTCTCTCTGTTAAAACCTTTGATGTTTCTCTTGTACTAGCATGCTGCATCACAAAACAGCATACTAATTTTATTTTTCTAGTCAGCTCTAGAATATGTTCAGTTAACACAGTCTTTTCATGGTCCACTTCTCATCTCCTTGACATTCACCTAGTAATATGATGAAGTCATCTTTACTTGAACTTGACCTAGAAATCCACATATCCACTCATTCAATTCAGTCTTACAAACCATCTCAAAAGGAGACTGAGGCCTCCTTTAGGGCACAAGAACCAGCATTCTGTTCTTTCTTATTTTCCTAGAAGAATGATGTAATAGTTCCCTGGAAATGTCAATGGCTCTTTCCGGTTTCGAAACCTTCATGCATTTTTTCTTTTAAAATGTATTTATATTATTATATTATATTATATTATATTATATTATATTATATTATATTATATTATTATATTATATTATATCATATTATATCCTGACTGCAATTTCCTTTCCCTCTTCCCTTCCTCCCCCACCACCCTTCCTCTTCAGAAAAGGACAGGATATCAACCAAACCTGACATATCAAGTTGCAGTAAGAGTAGGTGGCACCTCCTCTCAAATCAAGCTGGACAAGGTCACACTGAGATTTCTGCTTACACCTGTCAGAATGGCTGAGATCAAAAACATAAGTGGCAGCTCACACTGGTGGGGACATGGAGCAAGAGTCAATTTTTCCTCGTTGCTGGTTAGATTATGAACAAGTACAACCACTTTTAGAACTCCATATGGCATTTTCTCACAAAATTAGTAATCAATCTACCTTACTATCAGCTCTACCACTCCTGGGCATACAGGAGGGCACTCCATCATACCACAAGATCTCTTGCTCAACTATGTTCACAGCAGCTTTTTTTTTTTAATTATAGTACAATTAAATTTCTCCCTTCTATTTCTCCTTTTAAACCCTTTCATATACACCTCTCTTTCAAATTTTTGATCTCTTTCTTTCATTCATTTTTATTTCACACACACACACTTAAATGTAATTGCCTTACCCTCTCACCACAAATATTTTCAAGTGCTTTAGAAACAAAGTTAGTAGGTCAAACTTAGTTATACACATAGTTATACACATATATGCACACATATGCTTTGACTTATTGTCTTTGAAATTATTGAATTATTGTCCATGATTAGTCCCTAGAAAAGCATCAATGTCCCAATTTAAATGTGATCCAAGTAAACGTTTCCCTTTGGAACTGGTGGTTACAGGGAACCTTTTGTATCAGTCTTTCTGCAAAGAGATGTGTCCACTCTTCCTGGTTGTCTGATACTTTGAAGTTATTGTTCTTAAATAGTGTATGTAGGTGAACAAGAAAAGATTTTAGAATCTGTCTTATATATCCAATTTTCCATGTTCTTTTCTGGCTCCTCGTCCTCTAACTAGGGCTGTCCCCTGAAAAGGAATCAATCTTTCATCCAATTCTAGCAGAAACTTGACAGTCTCATTAGTTTTTTTTTTTTTTTTTTTTTTTTTTTTTTTTTATGACGCTTCCTGTCCCTTCCATCACTGGGGGGTCCTTTTGCATGAGAGACACTGTCTGGCTAGGTCCTGAAGTTTCTTTAGTACTTAAGCTCTCTGTTTTCCAGATGAGAATTATTTTATATGTACACCAGTTCTCCGCTCAATGGAACTGTTTGAGGAATTTCCTTTGTCCTATTTAAACATTTTCATTCTCAGTATCCTTACTGGTATACCTTTTGGTATATCTTTTAATTGTCCTTCCCCCCTGCAGTGCCCTGCTCTACAATGAGTTACACAGACTTGGAGTAGAGAAAAAGTCCTTCCTCTGTGACTCAAGGGACATAAGGAGAGGCTCCTGTGAAAGACTGTGATTCAGAAAGGAATTTTAATAGCTTCCCTGTTCTCTCTCTCCTGCTCTAGAACCTAGGTTGTGTGGCTTCCTAAGCAACTGTTAGAAGTGTTTCACGAGAAGCTTTAAGAAGTGATGGAACTCAGAAATAGTTTGTGTAGACACCGCTGACACAGTGCAGCGCAGCCTCTTAGGATATGGGCAGGGGTTTTAACCTTAGGCCTTCCCCGGGGACACAGGCTTTTTCGAAGTATTGCACACACAGGAGTCAGTGCTGGTTCTCAGTCAGAAACCAGGGTCTTTTCCCCACATGTGGCTGCCAGTTGGGCTATAGAGGAGTCTTTATTACACGATGAATGGCTTTCCCTGAATGAATGATTCCAAAGCCAGGGCACGTGCTAAAGTGTCTTTTGTGACGCCAACAGGAAGTAGTGATTCCACGGATGACTGAGATCCACATTCATCACACTTGTCACACTTGAGATCAAACAGGCCGGATGTGACTCAGCATGCGGAAAGCCAGTCACGGTGTCAGTGTCAGCAGGAGAGGATATGAGCCGCGGTCATTTGGGAGTCCTACAGCAGTGTAGTACTCTTCATCATATTGTTGCCCCTTTGGGTTTACATAAGACTGCTTGGTTAGTTACGCTTGCAGTTATTCATTTATATGTGTGCATGCGCACACGTATGTGCGAACACCCTGGTGAGCCATGTGGAGGCCAGAAGACAATTCAGGAGAGCCAGGTTCTCCTGCCATCATGTTAGTCCTGAGAAGGAAGTCTGTAGCATTTTTATCCACTGAGCCATATTTCTGACCGATGAAAGCTCTTTTATTCTCTCTTTCTCTCTCTCTCTCTCTCTCTCTCTCTCTCTCTCTCTCTCTCATTTTTGGAAACCTATCTCCAACCAAACGATTATTTGATCAAAACATCTCTGAAAAGGAGGGATCTTGTTTTCTAACTTTTTATGACTTATATAGGGTCAAATAAGGAGATACTTCTATTTTTTTTTAATCCAAGTCATTTCAAATATATTAATCCTTCAAATCCCCTATGGTTTCTCTTTTCAAAGCCCTTGCCCTTTGCTGCTATCTCCATTCTTAAATCATTGCCTGGTTATAAAATGAATTGAAGAAAGGGAAGATCTTAACACAATGCTAGGTATGTTTCCATGCCTCCTCCCTCTTTCTTACTAGGTACTGACTAGAACACCGAACACAGAGCCGCAGACATCAGTAAATAACAGACATAAACGTCCTTGGACTGACTAGAAAGCAGAGCATAATAGCCTTGAAGTGAGTCTATCAAGTTACACTCCATACAAGTGAAATCACCGTGCACAACATTCGTGTCAACCAAAGCTTCCAAGATCCTCAAACCTACTTCAGAAAGTTAACGAAGGGCGTAGAGCAAGTGACTGTGGCCTGTTCCCATCTAGACAGGTGTTTGTATTCCATACGCAACACATGGCACGAACAAGTCCCTGGTGAGGCTCACCACTGTGTGGCCCACTGAAATGCATGGTTAGAACTGGTAAATACTGAGGATGATTCCCCAGTCCCAGGATGAGAAGGCAGCTTTATGTTCATGGGAGCAGAAGCCCACACAAGTTGTCAAGGCGTGGCGTAGGGAAGGGAGGAAACAAGAGTCCATTGACAACTTTTTATTTGACTTTTTTTTTTTAACTCATAAGACGCTCCAAATTTCCCAAAAATGAAAACTGAATCTGATTGAGCTGTAGATTTAGTTTAAATAAAGCAATGCCAATTTTTCTTTTAATTAAAACATCATTTAAAAATAAGTGAATCACACGGAAGTCTGACCTTCAGAATCTCTGAAGATCTGTCAACCATACAGAAGAAAGGAGGCCTAACTGCTCTTACCCAAATATCATACAAAATCAACTACAAAGAACCAGTATTGTAAAGGAAAAATGCCATTGCATAGAAGAAGGGACTCATTGTTCTGAAGAAGGAGGGTTCACTTAAGAGTTCGTAAAGGACTTTGCCATACAGGTTTATAATTGCATTTGGATAAACAGAGAAGGAAGGAAATGTGGGCAGGAAGTGTAGAACAAAATTTTTTATTGTCAAGTCAAAAGATAAATAGTTGCAAGAAAAAAAATTTTTCAAGGAAATTGAGGGCAAGTGAGTTAGTTTATAGATAGTCCTAGAATCAGGAGTCATTCGAGGATTTTTTCTTTCTCCTTGCATAGTCTCCTTTTATTCTATCTGCATTGTTATCACTTTTTGGATTGGTTCATTTCCATTTACTTTTATTATAAAAATTTTTATGGACATTCTGTTTGAAACAGAATGAAGAGCATATGAAGCTCGATATTTGTAAAGTTTACATTTATTTTACACATAACTGTCATCTAAGCCAACTTAATGTATTTTTCAGATACCAATGCCAAACTAACACCCCTCTACAGTACGAGTACATTGATATGCCCAGCAGATCAGGAATCCAGATCCTACAGCTGTCAGTCACACCTGTCACTCAGTAACAACAGTGATTAATTTATGTTCTGTGACACCAATCTTCATAGACTTGTTTGCTGAACTCCTAAATTCTGAGAAAAAAAAATTATAACACGTGCCCATGACACCACCTCCTGCTACCGAAGATCACCCACCTGTAACCTCTGTTAAAAATGTTGGAAGTGTTTGTGATTGGTATCTTTACCTGTCAGTTATCATTAGAAAAATAAGCCTATCTCTATATCCTGCTATTATTGTGCTGCTATACGTAACTTCGTTAGTTACTTTTCTCATTTCTGTGACAAATTACCTGACAAGAGCAACCTACAAAAGGAAAGAAAGGTGGCTCTATCTCACAGTTCCAGGAGATGCAGTCCACTGTGGTGGGAAAGTTGAGGCAGCAGGAGTCTGAGACAGCTACTGTTAATTCATCCACATTTGGGAAGCAAGACACAGGAACACTGCAACTCTGCTCCTTCTCTCCTTTTTATTCAGTCCAGTTCCCCTGCCAGTGGATCAGTGCTACTGCAAGTTATACCTGCTTGCTCATTCCCAACCAGCAGCAACCAACACAACCTAGAAATGTTTTCACAAACCTGCTTAGAATTTGTCTTCTACTTTATTCTAGATCTCGTCAAGCTGACAATCACTATTAAGCATCAGGATTCTTTTAACACTGTAGATTCAAATCAGCTTTTTTTAATGCCATGCATTTGGTGAACAGTGTCGTAATAAATTATCTCTGAAGACTTTATTTAAAAAAATAGGTGAATAAGAACTATGGCTTTATCTCTCTGGAATCACAGAAACAGGAAATGACTCATTCCTGGAGGACAAGTCAGTATTCAGCTAACTCTGGCTCTCAGGTTTCGACTTGGAATTTAATCAGTATGTTGTATATGCATGTAACAATAACAATTAAAGAAGAACTCATGAATTTGGGAACAGGTTGGGTGATACTGGAGGAGTTCAAGGGGTGGTAGGGGCAGGAGTAATGCATTACTCATATATGAAGTTACAAAAAAGTAAAATACAGGGGGGAAAGTATTTGTTTAGTAAAGCTCCTTGCCACAGGATTTACTCCTTCCTCAGATGCAGCCCACAGACTCAGTCTCCCAGTGGGTTCCCTAGTAAGGGGGGCAGGGGCTGTCTTTGACATGAACTCAGTGGTAGGCTCTCTAATCACCAATCCCTGGGGGGTGGAGCCTTGCCAGGCCACAGAGGAAGACAATAAAGCCAGTCCTGATGAGACCTGATTAGGGTCAGATAGAAAGAGAGGAGGACCTCCCCTTTCAGTGGGCTAGAGGAGGGGCAAAGGGGGAGAAGAGGGAGGGAAAGCTTTGTTCCATCTGCTGTTGATGTTTTTCAGGCAAAAATTTGCAGAAAGTTTCAAGGTAGATATTAACAAATGTTTCCCCACATAGCTTTTTATGTTCTTCTTAACAAGAGCAATTTTTAGGGGCTGAAACAGTGCCTAAGTTGGCAAAGTACTTGCTGCATAAGCCTGAGGACCTAAGTATGAATCCCCAGTATCTTTGTAAAAAGCCAACACAGTAATTTCTAGCTATGATTCCCCACTTTTGGAAGACAGAAACGGAAGAATACATATCACTCATTGTGTAGCTGCTCTCTCCAAGGTGGTGAGCACCAAATTGAGTGGGAGACACTTATTTAAAAAAAGTGATTTTAGTATATTTATCCTATATTCCATGTCTAGTAAAAACACTTAGGAGTAAGTGTCATATAATATAGGATAAACACACTAAAATCTATAGTCCCAGAGAAGCTATACGACAAGGAATACCCTAGGGAAGATGTTTAATCCTCATTCAAAAGGGCAAACACAATAGATATCAGAAGCAGGAGAAGACAGGGAACAGGACAGGAACCTAACACAGGGGCCTCTGAAAGACTCTACCCAGTAGGGTATAGAAGTAGATGCTGAGAGTAATAGCCAAATTTTGGGCAGACACATGTGTGTGTGTGAGTGCACACACACACACACACACACACACACACAAGATGTATAGTCTCTCTTTCTACTTCAAATGGGATTTGGTAACTATTTCTAGTTACCAAGAGAAAACAGTAGGATGTTAAATGTTAGATCAAAAATAATATGTAGTTCTTCTGTTTTATGATGTCTCATGAGAAGTCTAACTCTACCTTGAGGTCAAGATGCAGGAGAGGACATACATATGCCTAGGTAAAACGTTCCACTCATCTTTAAAAATAATCTGAAATCTGTCCTTCCAAACTGATCCATCATTTACTCTGAGACACAACACATACTTAAGAAGCAAAACATGAAATTCTTGAAATATACATCCATTACATGTTTTCTTGCTGTATATGAACAGAACCAAAAACAATTAGTGCACATTATGAAAAGGCAGGTATTTAATATTTTAACTCTTTCCATATGTTCAACAATAGAGAAGGGGGTTATAAAAGATGTATTTTTGACATTGGAAGAAATCAGAAAAAAAGTCACACTATCTTATGTTTGCAGTATTGACCTAAATGAAAATACCTATTAAATAAAGAGTTGGAAGCCAATAGTTTTGGCTTCCAGCTCAGTAAATTGTTATATGAAAATCAATAATAAAATTATAGAGTCATTTTACTACACTGTTATTTACCAGTGTGGACTACAAGGATGTATATTGAATGTACATCCCTGGGGAACCTGTAAAGTATATTGAAGCATTATTGCACTTCTTAATGATAACAATTGATAGCATGTTTACTAAACAACTTGTGATTATCCAGATTTAAAGTATATACATTAGATGATGATATAGTTAAAGTATATAAACACCCTATGAGATGCACCACACTGTCCTCCCTCTAGAATAGGAAGAGTTAGTAACCAAAGACACATAGTATAACAAATTAAGACAGACTTCAATTCCTGTGGTCTAGCTGCTGAACTTGTACTCTTGCTGTTATGAGCTCTCTTGGGCTGAATGCATTGGAATGCCTACATCAACACAGCAGTGATAGGGACAGATAACAGACATGGTTCATTTTCTTCATGTCGGAGACCTCTTTCAACTGTTTTCTTTGGTGCTAAGTTTACATCTATGCACATTGTACATTTTCCTACACATGTGCATATTCAGACAAAGAATTGTCTGTTAATCCTACATTGTGATAGAGCCAATTCACATCAGAAATGTGCACAGTTTTCTTTTTTACTTTTTTTTATTAATTAATGCAATTTACAATTTGGTCATAGGCCTCTTCCTCCTCTCCTCATAGTCCCACCCTTCCTCCCTCCCTCATCCCCTCTTCCCTACTCTTCAGATTATGGGAGCTCCCCTAACCAGACACCCCAGCTCATCTCATCTATTCACATGAGGGCTGAGTTCATCTTCCTCCCCTCAGGTCTGGTAGGGAAGTCAAATCAGGGAGAAATGATCAAAAAATGTAGTTCAGGATAGACATACTACAGTGCACAGACCCTAAGAAGATAAGTCTGATGGATATCTTAGGCTTCATGTGGGTCCACTAGTTTGGAGAATGAGGGATATCTCAGACATGGACTATGTTGCTCAGCCATGTTCATAACAACTTTATCTGTAACAGTCGGAAACTGGAAACAATCTAGATGTCCCTCAACAGAGGAATGGATAAAGAAACCATGGTACATTTACACAATGGAATACTACTCAGCCATTAAAAAGAAGGAAGTCATGAACTTTGTAGGCAAATGAATGGAACTAGAAAAGATTATCCTGAGTAACACAGACCCAGATAGAGGCACATGGTGCACTGTTTTTTTTTTTTTTTTAACTCTCTCTGTGTGTGTTTCTACCTCTTCTATTTCTCTCATTTTCTTCTCCTTTACCTTCCATTATTTCTGTCTTTTCCTTGTCCTCTTTTTCCTCCTTAAATGTCATCTCCCTTACCTCTTTAACGTCAAATTTATGGATGGATTTAACTATTTAATGTTTTCCCGTGAGATGGCATTAGATGTAATTTCTGTAGGAAGAACAAGCTGAGAGATTTTAAGACAACACTGATTTGAAACCAAGTTTTCCTAAAATATGTCATTCTTGTGACTTTAACCACACACCATCATTAGATAAAACAACTTGCTTCAAAATGTCTAACACTACCCAAATATCTTTAAAGGTTGGTATTCATTTTCACTCCAACATAAATAGGAACCTACATGAACATACCCTGTTTATACTTTAGTTAATAATTTAAATTTACCAAATAAATGTACAGGTCTAGCTGTTCTCAAATGGGAATAATATTTTTTAATCAATATTTAATCATTACCAGTAACTTGTTCAGTGGAACTAATGGGATGGTGGAGTGTAGTTTACTGTGATATACTCTTTGAAAATTACATTTCTAGAAAGCATTCTAGTTTTGAAAATTGGCAAAATACCAGAAGCCTCATTTTTGCCTTCTTCTAAATAGCATCTGATTTTCTGATTTTTGTGATTTCATGCCAATTAAATGAGAAAATGGAGCAACCGGCATGGTGTCCTGATAAAAATGAGTACTGCATGCTTGAAAGCATACATATAAATATTTGATTGAGAAGTTTCCACCACAGTATATGGCACATAACTACTTGGTCCCCAGCTGGTGGCACTCTTTTGGGGAGGTGTATGTGGTATGACTTTGCTGGAAGGAAAACAACGCTAGCAGCCATCTTGAGAGGTCATAGCCTTGCCTATATTTAGCTTGTTCTCTGTTTCATACTTGAGGTTCAAAGAGTGAACTCTCAGCTTGTTGCTCTAGCAACCATGCAGACTACTTGTATCCATGCTATATGCTGTCCCCACCATCATCAACTTTTACTCTCTGGTACCATCAGCCTAAATAAACTCTTTCCTCCACTGGTTTCATTTGTCATAGTGTTTCATTACAGCAACATAAAAGTAACTAATACTGCAAACTGAAACAAAACGGATCATCTTCTAAGAACTGCCATGTGCTCTCAAGCAAAAAATAATTTTTCAGGCACTCTCACATAACTAGGGCTAAGATTATGGTTAAAAAGAACAAACCTATACCAGGTCTGTTCCACTGATGATGCCTCTTGCCCTTTACCCCAGTGTCAGTACTCAGAAAAAATAGAGTCTTGAGAGGTGGGTGCTGTACCCCACTGTCTGTTCTTATTCCCAAAATGACTACAGTGACTAAGTCTCTCCGCTTTTCACCATAACTCATCTCTTTAATTGTTTTATTGGCAGTAGATGTGTGGTTTGGCCTAGCATATTGGGGCTGCCAGAGACTCAATTTTGCAGTAATAACTAGTTAAATCCCATTCTTTCCCTACATTCATCTCAAGGAGTATTACAAACAGGAAGAACCCAGAAACAAAGTGCCAACACTGTGAGAGTAAAATAAGGTAGTAGAAGGCATAAGTCAACTGGAGGACACTCTACCCCAGAAACCAAACAGAAAATGCATTCTTCAGATATGGAATTGGTACTTACACAAAGAATCAGAAGGAGATTTTTAACTTGATAGTAGGAAGTGTTGGACCCCTGATAAAAATTATATAAATATCAAGATTCTTTAAAACAGTACAAAACAAGCACATAAGCAACATCAACCAATAAACAAAATAAAAAGTGAATGTTTTCAGGGTTTTTAGAGGCATTTGAAAGCAGTTCTCAAGCACAGATATAAATGACTGCACTTTACATTATGAAGTGTATAACATAAAGTGAAGTCCAAATCAACTGCCTGCCTAAGAATGAAATAAACTTCCTTTTCTGTCACCCACAAACAACTTTTTATATGTATACAGAATAAATAGCAGATTTCAAGGTGCTTCTTACATGGGATTCATATAATCCACATTCATAAACATAAAAAAAAGAACATCCAGAGATCAGAGAATACCGGATCCATTTAAGGGAAGGTGGAATGAGAAATCAGATGAACAACAGAATAGAAGAAGAAAAGATCATTTGGAAGACAAAAGGAACAGTGAAGTAAAAATCATAATAACCATTTTCATGGGAATATAAAAATACAGTGTGATGAAATATCTATCTGAAAGAAAACAAAGCTTAAGATATTTATTACTTTTGAAAACAAAAGTTTACTAAATATTTTTTCAAAATATCCCTCCAGCATAAATATTTCATAATGTTGACATTCATGAAACAATCTCAGTGGATAATCGTTAAACAGACATAAAATGAAACCAATAGTAACTCATCCTTAAAGATGTCACATTATCTGGGATAGCTACAAAGATTGAGTCTGAATCCTGCAGACAGAGACCTGGGAAGAATCTACTGGAAGTTAAAAAGCAAGCAAGGAAACTATTCACTTTCAGGAGGAAATAGTTGGTATGAAAAGTAAAACAAACAAACAAACAAACAAAAACAAACAATCAAAAAACAAAAGCAAATGCCCCCTGAAGCTGCCAAGAACTAGTCATATTTATCAAGTTTCTTTAGCAACAATGCAAAACCTTTACTTGAACTTGCATTGACTACCTAATTTAAATAGAGGTTTGGAGCCTAACCTTGTGTTTGCTATTTGTTTCTAAAGCCAAAAATATGGAATCAAGATGAACTGAAAACCTTGGAAACCAAACAGAAGCAAAGAAAACACTGTCTTGAAGGAAAACTTCCTGGGCCCAATCCTGAATAGAAAAAAAAATCAGATATAATAAAAGCCAACTCAAAATAAATACATCAAATCACAGAAATATACACAATCTTCAAGGAAATACTCTACCATGAGAAATTACCCATAGGAACTATGAAGAACAGACGCAGAACAAAGCACTTTTACATAAAATATCAGATAAGAGTATCAGAGAAAAACATCAGGAGAGAAATAAAAACTGTTTTGGGTAGATTCCTAATAGTGAAATTGATTACATAGAAGACTGAAAATTTATAAATCTTTGGCAGACTTATCCAGAGAAGAAAGAAATTGCATAAACCATTAGAATGTAAATGAGTGTGTAAACAGTGCATAAAACTGTAATAATGTTGAGGAAGATTATCACAAATATTTCCAATTCTAAACTTTTATATGATATTGACTAATTCTTAGACAAATAAAACTGACTCTTGAAGAATAAAAAAATGTATACTTCCATAATTACATGTGTAATGAAACAACATACAAATAGCTAGAAAGCAGTTAAGCCAACAAACCAGCTTTCAACGTCCTTGTATTTTTTTCTTTTTTCATAAAGTATTTTTTAATGTTTTTTTCTTTATTAATTACACTTTATTCACTTTGTATCCCCCCTGTGGTTCTCTCCCTTCTTCCATCCTAATCCCTCCCTTCCTCCACCCTCTGCATGCATGCCCCTCCCCAAATCCACTGATAGGGGAGGACTTCTTTTCCTTCCTTCTGATCCTAGTCAATTAGGTCTCATCAGGAGTGGCTGCAGTGTCTTCTTCTGTGACCTGGTAATACTGCTTCCCCCTTAGGGGGAAGTAATTAAAGAGCAGGCCAATCAGTTCATGTCAGAAACAGTCCCTGTTCTTAATACAAAGGAACCCACTTGGACACTGAACTGCCATGGGCTACATTTGTGCAGGGGTCTTAGGTTACTCCATGCATAGTCCTTGGTTGGAGTATCAGTCTCAGGAAAGACCCCTGTGCTCAGATTTTTTGGTTCTGTAATAGCTAGAAGCTGGAAACAGTCCAGATGCCCCTCAGTGGAGGAATGGATGCACAAATTGTGGTATAGCTACACCTTGGAATATTATTATTCAGCAATAAAAAACAAAGAAATCATGAAATTTGCAGGTAAATGGTGGAATCTGGAAAATATCATCCTGAGTGAGCTATCCCAGAAGCAGAAAGATGCACATGGTATATACTCACTCATATAGACATATAATATAGGATAAACCTACTAAAATCTGTACATCTAAAGAAACTAATCAAGAGTGAGGACTCTTGCTAAAATGCTCAATTCTTATCCAAAAAGGCAAAGAGGCTGGACATCAGAAGAAGGAGAAAAGAGAGAACAAGTCTGGAACCTGACACAGAGGACCTCTGAAAAGCTCTGCCCTGCAGACTATCAATGCATATGCTGAGACTTATGGGCAACCTTTGGGCAGAGTGCAGGGAATCTTAGGAAAAAAGTGGGAAACAGTAAGATCTGCCCTTGTATTTTAAAATGAATTAGAAAAGAGAGAGTGGTAAAAGAAAATGGATTTACTTATGCATTGGCTAAACAGTGGAGAGAAAGACTCGAGTTTCTTTTTATGTTCTTGTAACACTCTTACAATTTTGTATAGAAGATGAAACATAATTCAGAAAATATGCATGTGTTAATTTAACTGTGAAATAAGCTGCAATAATTCTGGGAAATCTGTTACTAGAAGGCAAATGCCTCCTTTAGCATTTGTACCAGGGCTTTAGCCTTTCCTTACTCTCTTCATGGGATTTTTAGGAAATTCCAAGAATTTCTGTGGAAATCACTGGTAGTCATGGAACTCACTTTGTAGATCAGGCTGACCTTGAAATCAGAGATCCACCTGCCTCTGCCTCAGCATCCATAGTTCTGGGATTTCAACTGTGTGACACCATCAGCCAATAGTCATACTACAGGGAGATTGCAAGGAGCACCAAAGAGAACAGGTTTCAAAACAGCATAATCAATAAAAAAAAATACAAAAACTAAAGGAAAGCAATTAAATGTGTATCAATTAAATGAATTAAATGTGTATTAAACTCCGATTAATATTAATCGGAGTTAATATTGTTAACAATAACACACCAAATGATCTGAATGTTAAGTCTACTGTATTACATCATCAATCATTTCTCTTTATTTTAAAAATGATTCATTTCATTTTTAATTTTGTATGAATGTGTATCAGTGCATGAGCACACGCATGTGAATGTGGGCATCCATGGAGGTCAGACTACAGCATCCAATTGTCAGAAGGTAGAGCTGTACATGATTGGGAGCCACCTGGCATGGGTGCCAGTAACTGAATTCGGGTCCTCTGCAAGAACAGCAAATGCTCTTAACCACAAATACATCTCTTCAGCCCCTTTCGTCTTTATATAATCAACTAACGCCCTGCTTTTTTTTGTCTGAATTCCTCAATGTCTATGGGTGAATTCTCTAGTGGGTGAATTGATTGCTAGCTATGTCTCCAGTTGAAACCTTTCAAAGAATTCTAGAAATTTCTGTGAAAAAAAAATTGGTTGAATTTTTAATCACTCACATCATTTACTTTGACTATTTTCACCTCTCACTCTCCTCTGTTGACCTACTCCCACCTCTCTCTATTCCTATTTATTCTTCTAGACAGTCTTGATTCTAATTTCATATCATCACTATTGCCTACATATGTATCTATGTATTGGTGTATTTATGGGTCTATGAAATCGAGGATCCACAAATGAAAAAAACACATAAAAAGCTTGTTGATGTTGTTATTGTTTAATTGTAGCTTATTTTTGCTTAATAAGATGATCTCAGATTGCATGCAGCTCTCTACATGTGTCAAACTTTCATTCTTTCTAATGGTTAAATAAAATTCCATTGCCTTACATGGACTACGTGTTATTGATCCATTCATCTACTGACAGACAGGTGGAATGAGTCTATACCTAGAGCATAGAGAATAGTGCTGCAATAAACACGAATGTGTGAATGTTTTGTGGTACATCCTTTCAGTTTTTAGTTGTATGCTGGAGTTGTATACCTGGGTCATAAGCTAGTTCTTTTTTATTCTTGTGGAAATTTCATACTTGTTTCGGGCTGGAATAATTTACAAATATACCAGTACTATACAAGCAGTAAACGGGGAAAGGGGCAGAGTAAATGTAGAGGGATTCAGTTAAATCATGCGGGTTAAATTTTTCTTTACTTTTTTGAGGCAGGGTTTTTGAGCAGATGAAGTGTCTCAGCAGCCTATGAGGTTGAACTACAGCCTTTATCATGGGGTATGGCTTCATAAGAACTTCCTACTCCACCAGCTCCTCTTTTTAATATGGGAGCTGGTCTTTCTCCAAATGGATTTCAATTTCTGAGGCTCTTATGTTGCTCTGCCAGTGTTTGCTTTCACATTTATGGAGAGGCTCTGATGTATGTAGACCCACCCAAGCCTTTGTTTTAAGTAAATATTTTCACCTTATCAAAACTTGAGGCTACATCTGCCCATCATTTCAGCTTGAGTGTGCTTGATATTCTGGTTTCACTCCAGGCTAGGTCCTGCAAGTGATCACATGGTTTTCCAGGTCTTTGTCTCTTCCAGAGTCTTTAATTCTACAGATTTGGCTATATAGAATTCTCTACTGTTGTAGAAATTTTCTTGGGATCTGCTTTCTTCTTGTCCTGGCTTAACCGGGAATAATGTAGGACAGAGCTACCCAAGGAATTCCTGCCTCTGCTTCACATGTGGATCTGTCTTAAGCAAGTTGTTTTTGCTGTCTTAGCTTCAGGAGATTTTTTTTTCTCTTGTTTTTTTTGACACACCACAAAGAAAAGTAGTTGTGTTTTTTTTTTTTTTTTTTTTTTTTT